>CM076573.1:778957429-779466192 GCA_034641835.2 Pinus albicaulis | reverse complement strand
TAAACTCTGTGTTACGTCCTTGAAGACGCAGAGTGTTATGTTCAAACTATTGCATCGTTAATGGAGCAGACAAAGTTATTTTGAAGGCGTGATTTAATTTGGAGTTGAATGCCGTCAAGTGGTAGAGGGCCCCTGCCTCTTGCACGGATTTCTTTTGCGTAAATTAGATAAGTTTTCCTAGCTGCCTTTACGTTTTGCATTTGAATTGGTAGTTGTTTTGTTTTAGCTACTGTAGTTGTATTCATTCTAGCTCTTCCACAAGAAGACACTCTTCCAACAGATTATAATGACGAATGTTGAATGACTATGGTATTGTAGGATTAGGAGTTGAATTTCTAGTTGTTTTAACTAGCTACTGTAGTTATATTCATTCCAGCTCTTCCACAAGAAGACACTCTTCCAACAGATTATAATGATGAATGATGAATAGCTATGGTACTGTAGGATTTAGTTGTAGTTTTTGCTATTCACTACCACAGTTACACTTGTTCTAATCACTCTTCCACAAGAAGAAACTCTTCCAAGACATCCTTAAGAAGTTCAAGACATGACTGTGATAATGAATGATTTAGTTGTGTGTTTTTACTAAGTATCATCTCTGTTCTTGCTCTTAAACGCTTGCCCAAGACATCATAATGACGAGTAGGGTATGGATATGATATCTTAGTTTTTCATTTGCTTTCAGTCTATTTTCTTGCAATTGCATCCAATTACACAGTCAGAGTTGTTCTACCTCTTCCAAAAGAAGGAACTCTTCCAAAATATCATTAATGATGAACAAACAGATTGTGTAACTTCATAGAATAATGCATGTTAGTATAGTTAGAATGCTCCAGAGTTTCATTGCAATTAATTCATGTTCAGTTACTTTGTTTCAAGTTTGATGATGACTTATAGTTCAGCATTGTTCTAGTTTAGTGGCATCTTAGGTTCATTCTTAGATTAACTCATTACACTTGCATCTCATATTCAAATTGTCATCCATTGCACAATAGATTACTTTAGTTGTTAGGATTAACAAGACAGCCTTCATTATTCACAAACATCTTCTTGTTTTAAAATCTACAAATGATCTATAGCCATAGGAACATAAGACAACATCACTATAAGGTCTGAAATCTCTCTGCAATTTCCTTATCATTTTATAAACATAACTTTTCCTCAAAAGAACTACTTTGAAAAAGAAACCAATAACTCTTTGAGTATAGGTTCTGTGACATTCAATTAAATTGTAGAATAGAACTAGGAATTAGTCATAGAATAGAAGAGCTTAGGACAGAGTATTGCATCATTGTAAGTTAGTTGTTTCACTGTCTATGTAGAAAATTTGCATACTTAGTGATCATTTCTCAAGTTTAGTTTGTGTCACTTGCCTAAAAGTCATTATCAAGCTTTTCTTTTATTTAGTCATAGTTTAGATTCTGCTTCAGTGTTTCCAAATGCATTTTCCATTCCATACATTAGGCTTAACTCTGTTTTGACCACCAACTCCTTTCCATTAATTTTCTAGGCATTTCCATTGTGAACATAAAAATCACCAAAAGACCAAAAACATCATAAATCATCACAAAAGACCAAAAACATCACAAAACACTACACACAACGCATTAGGAAACAAGCACCTAGGTACATATGGTACACTTCACTTCAGCAGTTTACAAATCCTGGTTTACAATTAAATGAGCTCAGTTTAGGAGACTAGATTGAGACCCAACATTTTGGCGCCGTTGCCGGGGAAGTGAAAACTAGGTAACCTTTGTTTCTTAGCATCCAAAAACAATTTTGTGCGTAGGGAGAGAGATTCAAGGGGAAGATTTATAAGCAGCAGAGGCAGAAGTTTGATTTCTAGAACACCACTTGTTTCATCTAGATCTAGAACTAGTACACCTTCAACTCAAACCCATCTTCCATCCTTTACTGATCCTGGACTTCTAGAAGAACTAAGGTCACCTATTCCATCAGAGAAACCTTCCACTTCATCCACTGAACCTGCCATAGAAGAAGATCTAAAGACTCATGTTAGGGACACAAATCTTTCTACTTCTACAGGAGAGTCAACCATGGCAGAAGAAGGAGGGGGAGGAGTTGTTAATGGAGAACACACATTATTTGGAGGAGGTAGAGGTAGAGGTAGAGGAGAAGGAGGAAGAGGAGAAGGAGGTAGAGGAGCAGATGGAGGAAGAGGTAGAATAAGAAGCTCTTTTGGGTTCCCTATACTTGATGAAGAAACCAATACAACCATGAAAAACATTTCACCTTCTGTCCTTCCGAACTTCTATGGACTTAAAACTGAGGATCCTGAAACTTTCTTATTCGAATTTGAAGTGCTGTGTAGGACTTATGACTATCTTCAAGATGCTCAAAAATTGAAATTATTTCCTTCAACTCTGAAAGGAGCAACATTGAAGTGGTTTATGAGTTTAAACAGTAGTTCTATTAGAACATGGGAAGACATGAAACAAGCATTTCTAGAGAGATACTTGGATTATTGTATGCCGGTTAATCATAAGGAAGAAGTGTTAAAGATGTTACAAAAAGAAGATGAAAACTTAGAAGATTTGTTGGAAAGATTTAATTACAACATCAAAAGGGAAAAAATGGAAAACCTAGATCAAGACACCTTAAAAGCTCTTTTGTTGAAAACAATTAGGGATGAATGGTTGGATATCCTTAACATGATGGGAAAAAGGGATATATCACAACTCACATTACCTGAAATATCTGAGTTATGTATCAACCTTTCCAGAGGGAAATCCAAAACTGTCAAAGGTCCAAGAGATCCTGCTCTTGCAAGAGCAAGTAAATCTGCTTCTGGGACAGTAAGTAGATCAGAAATAGGACACATGCTTGATGATTTTAAATTTGACATCTTAGGGAGTCTTAGTGAACAAATAGACACCCTCAAGATACAAAACAAGCAAAAGGCTGAATCTGATGCCTTGGCAATCTTTTTTCCCAAATGTAGGAAGAAACATGCCTTGAGAGAGTGTCCTTTAGATGTAAAAGTTGTAGAAACCTGTGTTATTTGTTCTGAGAAACATGAGACCAAGAATTGTCCTTCTCTTCCTGGTCTCAAGGCTATTTTTCAAGAAGAAACTCCTACAGACTCCACAGAATCTCTTAACTTTGTATCTAGAAGACCTTGGCAGGGACCCCAGACACAAGGATTCCATGATCAAATGTATAATCAGCCTCCACCTTGGAATTCTTGGCAGCAACCTTGGCCCCAATTTCAAAATCAATCGCAATCTTGGGCACAAGGAACACAAAGTCCCTATGGAAGATACTCTCCATACTATCAGTATCCACCATCATATCCACCATATCCACATTTTTATCCTCAAAATCCTCAACAAAATTTTCCTCAAAATATTCAACAAAATCCTCAACAACATCATCAGAACCAACCACATCAAAATCAACCACTTCCATTACCATTCCCTCAAAAATCCAATCAATTTCCAGCTCGGCCCATACCAAACCCCAATAATAAGAACCCTCAGAATACATACATGATAGAAGGTCAACAATTTCCAACTTATTTAATTACTCCTCTAGACCTTAGTGATGTTCAACTTAGGTCTGGAAGAATACTTGAGAAGAGGAAACCTTCTGTGATCATACAAGAACAAGACAATTCTGAGGAAGACTCCTTACGGGTTAATAAAAGTCTTGAGGAAGATACATCCTTTCAAGACCAAAACATTGAAAAACTAAAACAAAAAGATCCAATAAATCCAACTCCAGTATTAGAGCAACCATCCACATCTACTTCTATACCTCATTTTCCGGAAAGACTACAAATTGATAAAGGTGTAGAAAAACAAATAATGGTGCCTAATTATGATTTCTTAGATGAATTGAGAAATGTTTGCATTAAAATTCCATTATTGCAAGCCATCAAGGAAATCCCAATTTTAGCCAAAACAATAAAGGAGTTGAGTATGAAGACAACAAGAAAAATAATAAGAGAAACCAAGAAAATTCAACTGGTAGGAAAAATAGCAGACATTATGATGGGTAAGATTACTATTCCAAAGTACCTTGACCCAGGAAATCCAGTTGTCAAAATTCACATCAATGGAATTGAAATTCAAAACACACTCATTGACTTAGGAGCAGCAATAAATATCATGAGTGGACAAATCATGGACAAACTGAAACTTCCTAATCTTCTCTTTACACCCACACTATTACAATTAGCAGATAGATCTGTGATCAGACCAGATGGGGTAATAGAAGACATTCCAGTGTCGCTAGACTCTTGGGAGTACCCTGTGGATTTCATGATCCTAACACCCAAGAATAATCTAGGAGGTCATCCTGTTATACTAGGAAGACATTGGTTGGCTACAGTTGATGCCTTTATTAGTTGTAGGTCCGGTGATATGTATATTTCTGATGGTATTTCAACAAAGAAATTCACTTTATATCCTCCAGCTAGGACAATTACAGAACTAGATGACACTCAATGGATAGAGGATGAAGAATATTTACAACCACTCTTCACAATCTCATAAATTAGTGAAGATAATCAAATTCTGAATACTCTAGAAAATTTTGAATCCTCTCCAGAGCATAAACATGAATCATTTCAAGAGGGATCCAATATTGAATTCTTGTCATCTAGGCAGATGTCTCTTCATTCTATGGACAAATTTGGCAGCTCTACAAGTGAAATTTTTTCAGGCAAAACCTTGAACATAAACAAAAACCTAGAAAAATCTCAACAAGAAGAGTTAGTCAAAGTATTACAGAGACATTCTTCTGCATATGCATGGGAATACACTGACATGAAAGGGATAAGTCCTAAGAATTGTACTCATCACATCTATGTAGAGGCAAATTGCAAACCAATCAGACAGCCTCAAAGACGGATGAATCCAAATCTTAGGGAAATTGTCAAGGAAGAATTACAAAAATTGTTAAATGTTAATTTCATCTATCCTATTTCAGATAGTCAGTGGGTTTCTCCTTTAGTAATTGTACCTAAAAAAAATGGAAAATGGAGGGTGTGTGTTGACTACCGAGAACTGAATAAAGCTACTCTTAAAGACCATTTTCCCTTACCTTTCATAGATCAAGTATTAGATACATTAGCAGGTAAAAAGTACTTTTCATTCCTGGATGGATTTAGTGGTTACAATCAAATCCAAGTAGCACTTGAAGGCCAAGATAAAACCACATTTACTTGTCCTTGGGGTACCTATGCCTACCGAGTATTGCCATTTGGATTGTGCAATGCACCTGCAACATTCCAAAGGGCAGTATTAGGAATTTTTTCTGATCTGATACATGACTGTGTAGAGGTGTACATGGATGATTTTACAGTTTGTGGGGATACATTTGAAGAGGCTTTAGAAAACTTGGAAAAGGTCTTAAAAAGATGTCAAGAAGCAAACCTTTCTCTTAGTCATGAAAAATGTTTTATGATGTTCACTGAACGTATTGTTTTAGGGCACCACATTTCAGGGGATGGGATTAGAGTTGATGAGGCGAAAGTTGAAGTTATTTCTAACCTATCCATTCCAAGTTGTCAAAGAGATGTTAGAAGTTTTCTAGGATTTACATGGTATTATCGGAGATTTATAGAAAACTTCACCAAAATAGCATCTCCTCTCTTCAAATTACTCACCAAAGATTGTGAATTTAAGTGGACTTCTGATTGCCAGTTAGCTTTTGAAACCCTGAAAACCAAAATTTCTGAAGCACCTATATTAAGGGGACCTAACTGGAAGTTACCTTTTCATATCTCGACGGATGCTTCCGATACAGCTCTAGGAGCAGTATTGGGAAAAAAAGATTTAATTCCCTATGCCATCTATTATATCAGTAAAAATTTGACTCCTGCAGAGTTAAACTATACTGTAACTGAAAAAGAGTTTTTAGCTGTTGTTCATGACATTAACAAATTTAGACACTATATAACAGGCTATGAAACTTTTATTCACACTGATCATTCTGCCATTAGATATTTAATGAATAAATCAATCACTAATGGTAGAGTTATAAGATGGTTGTTATTATTGCAAGAATTCAACATTGCTATTCTAGATAGGCCTGGAAAACAAAACACTGTGGCTGACTTCCTGTCTAGAATTCAAAATATCAAAGATGACACTCCGGTTGAAGATCAATTTCCTGATGAATATCTTTTTGCAGTTTCTACTCAAACTCCATGGTTTGCTGATATTGCTAATTATTTAGTTTCAGGAAAATTTCCTTCAATTATGAATGTAAGGGATAAAAGAAAAATCATTAATGATAGTGCAAGATATTCATGGGTCGCTAATGAGTTGTACAAGACAGGTTCAGATTTGATCATTAGAAGGTGTGTTCGTGAAGATGAGATGCCCGAAATTCTCAAGGCATGTCATGATGAACCTTGTGGCGGACACTTTGCAGATAAGAGGACAGCCTATAAGATCCTTAATTTAGGATATTATTGGCCATCTTTGTTTAAAGATGCAAGGGAGTATGTCAAAAGGTGTGACAGTTGCCAAAGGGTAGGGAAACCTTCTCCTTCAGGTGAGATGCCATTACAACCTCAGGTATACATTGAACCTTTTGAAAAATGGGCTTTGGATTTTGTAGGACCTATTAGTCCTCCATCAAGACAAAAGAAATATATATTAGTTTGCACTGATTATGTTACTAAGTGGGTAGAAGCTAAACCATTACTTGTTGCTAATGAATCATCTGTAGTTACTTTTCTTTTTGAGGATGTTTTTACTCGTTTTGGTGTCCCAAGGGAAATTGTTACAGATCAAGGAGCTCAATTTACATCAAGGCTAGTGGAGCAAATGATGGAGAATTACAAAATCAGACATAGAACATCTACTCCTTATCATCCACAAGCAAATGGTCGAGTGGAATCCACTAATAAAGTCATTGAAGGAATCCTAACAAAGACTGTTCATCTACATAGAAGAGATTGGGTAGATAGGCTTCCTGAAGCCTTGTGGGCCTATATAACTACATGGAGAAACACAACAGGCCATACTCCTTATGAGCTTGTTTATGGAAAGCAAGTTTTGTTTCCTATAGAGTTCCAAATCCAAACATTCAAGATGGCAGTTGAGCTAGGACTTGATCTAACGGAGGCACAAAAGCATAGACTGGAGCAAATTAATGAATTGGATGAGATCAGACAAGATGCAGTTCAGAAAACAAGTCTAGTCCAACAACAAAGGGCTAGATGGCATGACAAGTACATCAAGGAGAAGAAATTTAAAGAGGGAGACTGGGCTCTCTTGTTTGACTCAAAATTCAAGGATTTTCAAGGGAAATTTCAGACACATTGGCTTGGGCCATATGAAATTGTTCGAATTTTTGATAATGGGCCAGTAAAAATCAGAACTATAGATGAAGAGGAGGTCACTTTTCTTGTGAATGGTCATAGACTGAAGCTATACCACAAGCCACTCTCAAGAGAAGAGTTTGTCAAGAAGTTCCAAGAAGACAATGATGTGAAGTTAATGAAGAAGAGTCTCTCTTCTTCATCAACTTGATTAAATTTTCTGAAGCATTTCTCTTTTGAAAAAATAAATAAATAAATAAAGGTATAAACATGAAAACCAATCATTGATTGGCATGTTTATACAGAAAAGATAGGGTGAAAATCAGAGTCTCTCTGACACTCTAACTTTTCCCATTTTTGTTTTTATAAGCAGCTATTATAAAAATCATAAGTTCAGTTCCATAGTGCTTATGATTCATTTCATCTCACTCCATTCACTTATCCATCCATACTCCATCTCATCCATCATTCATATTTCACTCCATTCCACATTTCATTCATCTCATTCCATCTTCCATCCATCTCATTTTCATGCCAAAACACAAAATTTGATATCATCCTGTAAGTGAATAAAAATATGTCATGAATTGCAGTACAGCCTCTATGTTCCTTCATTCCATTTCATGAACTGAATCCATTTCATTCCATTATCCACTTCATACATATCATAATCCATCATCAATTTTCATTCATACCACATAACATTTCACCCATACTCCAAAAACATTCCATTTTCATGATTAAAGTGTTCTACAGGAACATTCTGCAGCTCAGTGGACATTCTGCAGCCGATCAGCCTTTCTGCAGCCCGACAGTCTTTCCGCAGCTACAAACCCTGAAGGCATCAACCAGCAGACATCAAAATTACAACAAAGTGACCCAGTGTATTCATGAATCAAAAGCATCAAGAAAATTATGAATACTCCTCCAGAGATGAGCAGAGAAGACAAAGGCTACAAAAATCAAATAAAGGGCAGAGGTAACAAATTTAAATTACGATGGCATTTCATAAAAGTTTAGCATAGTTTAGTTGTGGATTATTCGAAAAGGTTGTTTTAATTGTTTTTATTGATCAAACACCAACAAACCCTCTACAGACTTTGTATTAAAATCTTCCATTTCAAATTTCATATCCGATAGCATTTAAGCGGCTAAAAAGGCCGAGGTGTTTGAATTCTCCATGTCTCTTAACCAGATCATTCAATGATGATTCCTTCTGCCGTCGTAAAATCCTCCGCCGTCCCTTCAATCATTAATACAATCCCTCCACCTCACTCCACTACTCCATTCCGTGACCACTGCCATAACTTCATTCCGTAGCCAGCATTCCATTCCGAAGACGGAGATATTATTATCACCGAGAGCAGAGCCAAAGGATATCAGTTTGAACAGCATTGAGCATTGTAAACGCAGAGCAGAGTAGAAGGGTAAATTTGGAAGTATAAAAGTGTGAGGACTTGAAGCCACTTGATTCCGTGGGCAGATAAAATATCACTGTGGGCAGATAAAATATCACTGTGAATGGAGTTTGAAGCATTTTCACTATAAACACAGAATTGTAACAGTGTGGAGTTTGAAGTCTTTTGTTACCAAAGACAGGGGTGTTGCAGTGATTGAGTTTAAAGTCTTTTGTTACCAGAGACAGAGGTGTTGCAGTGTTGAGTTTGAAGTCTTTTGTTACCAAAAGACAGAGGTGTTAAAATCGAAACCATTTGCTACCAAGAGCCGGAGGTATTGCACAAAAGAAATTTGAAGCCATCTGCCACTGTCTATCAGAGACATATCAACTCGAAATTTGAAATTGCTTTCATTATCAAACAGAGGCATATCACTCCAAAGTTCAATTATCAATATAAGCATATCAGTTCGAGGTTTCGAAGGCATTTTTCATTATCAAACAGAGGCAAATCACTTCAAAATTCAATTGTCAACAGAAGCATATCAGTCCAAGGTTTCGAAGGCATTTTTCATTATCAATCAGAGGTATGTCATTATGAAGTTTGGAGCCATTTTCATTTAAAGCTTGAAGCCATTTCAATCCGAAAGTGAAAGTCATTGTTTTGTGGGTAGAAGAGTGCTAATTTGATATTGAAAAATCATGGGTTTAATTGTAAGGACTGAACCTGTGGGTTCAAAATATTTAGAAGGTTACCCACAATGCAAAGAAATGTTACAACAAATAGGATGGCTTCAATTTTTGGAAAAATTTAATGGCTTCCATAAGGAAGTCACTAAAACATTTGCAAGAGCATTTCAAGGAACTGAAGTTGAAGTAGGTGATGTCAAGTTTACTGTCACTGAAGTTTTTATTGCAGAGGCTACAGGATTGTTCAGAACTGGGGAGAGATGGTTTAAAAATAGAGAATTCCACAATGACTCCTGGAAACAAATTTTAAAATCACCAAATATGGATGTTAGTGTATTCAAGAAAGGAATTCCCAGCTCTGCATTGAAAAACAAATGGAGAAACATACTACTTCTTTTACAAAAAATTGTTACATGTGAGGGTAGATATGGGACATTTTATGTCTACCACATTAGACTAATTATGCATTTTCTGGGAGAAGACTTAAACCTACCATATTTCTTGCTTCAAAATCTGAAGAAGATGGCTTCCTGTGTTCAGAGAAGAGTTCAATTTTTAGAGACAACCCTGTATCATCATGGTTTGGTCAAAATTTTGATTGAGCATCATCTAGCTAAAAAAAATGATACATGGGATGATTTCTTAATAAGAAATCATTTTGAAGAAGCAAAAGAACCATCACCTGAACCACAGCCTACAAAGAAAAGTAGGAAATGGAGGGCTTCAAAAGTTGAAATTGACAAACCAGTCCAAGAGAGCAGTGAGGAAATCATTTTAGAGAAGTTGACTCGAATCAAGAGGCAACTTAAGGAAGAGAAGATAATCAAGGAATCTACCACAGAGAAAGGAGAGGGATCCTCTCAGCCTAGGAGAAGCCACAGATTAAAGGGAAAACTGAAGAAAACACCAATCAAACAAACAGGGGTAATCAATATAGAAGATGAAGAAACACCCATTGAAGAGGATGATGAAGAGGATTTTTGTGAAGGAACCCCTAAAATTGATCCTACTCAACAGGAAATTTATGATTATGTGGAAACTTTGGAGAGGAGAGCTTCAGAAAGCAGAGAGAGAACCCCCAGTACTCCACTGTCTGAAATAGATATATTAAGGAGGGATAGATATGAGTTGGAATTGCTGAATAGACACATCAAAAATGAGAATTAAATTCTCAAAGATCAAATCAAGCTCAAGACTGATATGAACTCAACCTTATCCCTGCATATAGACAAAGTGGAGAGGACCAATGAGAAGTTGAAGACAAGGAACAAAAAGCTGATCAGGGCACTCACCAACCTCAGGTTCAAACTTGTTATCAGGAAAACCAGAAGACCTCTAGCTTCCAGACAAAGGAGAAGAAGGGGATTAGATGTCCTTGCAGAAGCCTCTGAATTCATAGGATAATTTGCATGAGGACATGCAAAGAGACAGCAGTCGGGGTATGTTGAGCCTCAAAATTGTGCTTTCCTTCACCTCATTTTACCTCATTTTCCCTTGTCCATTTCTATCTTAAGCCCAATTGATCAATAAATATAGTTAAAATTACTTCTAGAATGGTTTACATGACTAACTTGTTGAATTTTGTGATTTTTGCCATTGTTAAGCATTTTGACCGGAACTAGCTGCAGAATGCAGACATTCCGTAGCTAACCGGCGATTCTGCAGCTGCCTTCATGTTTGAGTATGTTCCAAGTGGCCTCTTGAGAAAAACCGCATATGAGCATGATCCACGTCATGTCTACATGGTTCGTTGCTCATCATGGAGGAAGAAATGAATTCTGGGTATGGTTTTGAACGTGGGGAACACATTTATGAAGGAAGACTTCTATTAGGACTGTCTCAGTCCAGATGTCTTTTCTTCTTCACGCAACCACCTCAAAGAGTCCTAACGTGATTCGGATAAGGAAAGACATTATTCCTAAATTGTTGTAATTATTGTTACGTGCATTTTCTTTATAAACTCTTGGGAGACCGAGAGCTATGTGAGAGATTTTATGTTAGATTTGCTGCTAGATTTTGTTTAAAACTCTGTGTTACATTCCTAAAGACGCAGAGTGTTATGTTCAAACTATTTCATCTTTAATGGAGCAGACAAAGTTATTTTGAAGGCGTGATTTAATTTGAAGTTGAATGCCGTCAAGTGGTAGAGGGCCCCTGCCTCTTGCACGGATTTATTTTGCGTAAATTAGATAAGTTTCCTAGCTGCCTTTACGTTTTGCATTTAAATTTGTAGTTGTTTTAACTAGCTACTGTAGTCGTACTCATTCTAACTCTTCCACAAGAAGACACTCTTCCAACAGATTATAATGATGAATGTTGAATGACTATAGTATTGTAGGATTAGGAGTTGAATTTATAGTTGTTTTAACTAGCTATTGTAGTTATATTCATTCCAGCTCTTCCACAAGAAGACACTCTTCCAACAGATTATAATGATGAATGATGAATAGCTATAGTACTGTAGGATTTAGTTGTAGTTTTTGCTATTCACTATCACAGTTACACTTGTTCTAATCACTCTTCTACAAGAAGAAACTCTTCCAAGAAATTCTTAAGAAGTTCAAGACATGACTGTGATAATGAATGATTTAGTTGTGTGTTTGTACTAAGTATCATCTCTGTTCTTGCTCTTAAACGCTTGCCCAAGACATCATAATGACGAGTAGAGTATGGATGTGATAACTTAGTTTTTCATTTGCTTTCAGTCTATTTGCTTGCAATTGCATCCAATTACACAGTCAGAATTGTTCTACCTCTTCCAAAAGAAGGAACTCTTCCAAAATATCACTAATGATGAACAAACAGGTTGTGTAACTTCATAGAATAATGCATGTTAGTATAGTTAGAATGCTCCGGAGTTTCATTGCATTTAATTCATGTTCAGTTACTTTGTTTCAAGTTTGATGATGACTTATAGTTCAGCATTGTTCTAGTTTAGTGGCATCTTAGGTTCATTCTTAGATTAAATCATTACACTTGCATCTCATATTCAAATTGTCATCCATTGCACAATAAATTACTTTAGTTGTTAGGATTAACAAGACAGCCTTCATTATTCACAAACATCTTCTTGTTCTAAAAACTACAAATGATCTATAGTCATAGGAACAGAAGACAACATCACTATAAGGTCTGAAATCTCTCTGTAATTTCCTCATCATTTCATAAACAGAGCTCTTCCTCAAAAGAACTACTTTGAACAAGAAACCAATAACTCTTTGAGTATAGGTTCTGTGACATTCAATTAAATTGCAGAATAGAACTAGGAATTAATCATAGAATAGAAAAGCTTAGGACAGAGTATTGCATCATTAGTGTTTAACTGTTTAGTTAGAGGATTTGCATATTTAGTGATCATTTCTCAAGTTTAGTTTGTGTCATTTGCCTAAAAAGTCATTATCAAGCTTTTGCTTTTATTTAGTCATAGTTTAGATTTTGCTTCAGTATTTCCAATTGCATTTTCCATTCCATACATTAGGCTTAAATCTGTTTTGACCACCAACCCTTTCCATTAGTTTTCTAGACATTTCCATTGTGAACATAAAAATCACCAAAAGACAAAAAACATCATAAATCATCACAAAATACCAAAAACATCACAAAACACCACATACAACGCATTAGGAAACAAGCATCTAGGTACATATGGTACACTTCACTTCAGCAGTTTACAAATCCTGGTTGACAATTAAATGAGCTCAGTTTAGGATACTAGATTGAGACCCAGCCTTTGGGTGGGACCTACTATGGGTGGGCCCAAATGATGTTGGTGTCGCTAAAGCGACGATTTTCGCTATGCGGCGAGCAGGTGAACCATGATTGCTCATATGGCACTTTATTGTGCGCCTTCTTCTTTGAGAAGATCCCGACCTTGAGGCCTCGTGTACAGCTTCCAGATGGGGGCCCGAGAGAGCCCAGGATGCGCCGCTGGGGACGGCTACTGTGCAGAGGAGGAGGAGGGGCGGTCGGGCAAGTGTTTCGACCTGAGTTTTTTGCCCATTGGGATTAGATGCCATTGTACAGAGACGACTATCCCTATAGTGGGATGAGGCTACGCCAGAACCGGACCCTGGTCCAAGTACGAGGCTTGGAGTAGTGAGTAATGAACTCTATTGTTGGGCATGTTAAGTTTTTTGAACAATGATTTAGGGTACTCATGTGATTTAGGGTACTGATTCATGTGCTTTTGGTATGCGAGATATATGCCAAGTAAAACCGAGCGGGATATATGGGGCCGGCGCGGCCAGTTGGAGCCGCGAGTCGAGTGGGTCGAAGACGACGCAAAATGAGGATGCGGTTTGCCCTTACGGGACATCCGCAGATGTGAACGTTCTTTGGCAGATGTCGAGGACGGGTGGCAGGACTTAGATGACCAGTTCATAGAGCCATGTGTTGGTCTACCCTCGGAGTGGCGAGGTGTCATGCGGCGCATGGCGATGGCCGGTCAGGCTATGCGCGATCTACATGCTGCAGGGGAAACAAGCACCTAGGTACATATGGTACACTTCACTTCAGCAGTTTACAAATCCTGGTTGACAATTAAATGAGCTCAGTTTAGGAGACTAGATTGAGACCCAACACTGGGTGGGACCTACTATGGGTGGGCCCAAATGATGTTGGTGTCGCTAAAGCGACAGTTTTCGCTATGCAGGCGGCAGGTGAACCATGATTGCTCATATGGGACTTTATTGTGCGCCTTCTTCTTTGAGAAGATCCCGACCTTGAGGCCTCATGTACAACTTCCAGATGGGGGCCCGAGAGAGCCCAGGATGCGCCATTGGGGACGGCTACTACGGCTACCGTGCAGAGGGAGAGGGAGGGCGGGCTCGGCAAGTGTTTCGACCTGGTTTTTTGGCCCATTGGGACCGATGCCGCGTACATGTAATGACTATCCCTATAGTGGGATGAGCCATCAGGAGACCCTGACCCCCGGGTCAAGTCTCAAAGTCCATGGTAAGGGACATTGATATGTGGGCATGTTAAAGTTTTTGTAATAGTAGTTTAGGGTACTAATTCATGTACTTTTGGTATGCAGATATAGCACCGGTAAAGCCGGCCAGATATATGGGACGACTGGCAGCATATGGAGCTACAAGTCCGAGTGGGTCGAGAGCGGCGCATAATGAGGATGCAGCCACCTTGCTAGAGGACATCCGCCTTAGATGTGAAAGGTTGTTGACCGGAGTATCGTGAGCACTAAAAGATTTAGATGACCACACATAGAACTATGAGTTGGTCTCATTCGAATGGCGAGGGTCATGCAACATGGCCAATCCCGGTCGTGGATCTGATCTGCTGTGCCTGTGCGGTGAGCTGTCGTCTCTGATCCGCCGATAGTGATTAGGTGTGGGGCATGGTGCCCCTTAGTGTATGGTGCGTGGTGCCCCTAGCTTTGAGTTTTTTGTAACATGCTATGGGCATGTCATATGTATCAGAGTAGATGGACTCTAAACACATGTTTTGCAACACATATTATGGATATGCATCATTTTTAATGATTATGAATGTTATTGTCTTGTATGAAATGCGTGTGATAAATTCCAATCTAGAACATGGTTTGCAATACTATCTACATAGTGATTCTGTTTTCGAGGTACATGGTTGAAAGTTATGGTTTCAAATGCACGTATCAAGAGTTTCACTCGTAAATAGCGTCTAAACAGCACAGGGTTATGCACACGATAAACACCATTTAGTTGCATTACAAGAAGTAGGGAATCCAAACGAACGTGCAGATGGAGGATGCGATGAAAGAGGGCATCGACTAAGAGACCACGCACTGCATCATATTTGGCCTGATTGTTGGTGGCAGAACCAATGCAGACCCCGTTAGAGAGAACAAGGGCATGCAAGGGGGTGAAGATGGCCCAACCTGCCGAGGCTAGATTCTGGGAGTAACGACTTGCACCATCGGCGTAACCGATAAAGGGTGTGGATGGGGGGTCCTGCGGAATGGTGTTACAAGACAACAAATGAGGGGAGGAGAGACAATGACGGTAGCGTGAGTGCACAGAAGACATCGGGTGGCAACTGCGGGAGGGAGTGCAAGGAGCAGGATGACTATGACTCATATACAAACTGGAGGGTGGTATATGAGGGCTATCTGAAGTATGGAGAGGACTCGGGCTGCGGAGGTCAACAGAGACACGGGTGGAGTGATCGCGCGTATGGGTAGAAAAGGGGTGGTTAGGTGACACAACATGGGAGGATGCAGGGGGGCTAGGCTCCAAGTGTCTCGCAGAGGAGGATAGGTAAAGAATGGTTACAGTAGACTCCGTCATCTGAACATTAGGGGGGGGGAATGTCGATGGGAGCGGGGGGATCCTCAGGCTGACCTGAAGCATACTGCGCGAGGATGGGAGAGGCGGATTGGTTTTGTTCAACCTCATACTCTCGGACCACCTCTAAAGAGGCGCGGTAATGCGTCAAGTGAGGACAATGGTGGGAGTAATGGCCATGAACGCCGCACAAAGCACAGGGTTTTTTGGTGCGGAGAGTCTTGGGGTTCTTGGTTACGGACGAAGAAGGAATGGAGGCTTCAGGAACCGTAGACTCGGGGAACACGACTTTAACCATGGGTTGAATACGGGGCAACTCGGGACAAGCATGGGTGGCATGACCGGTGACATCACACAAGGCACAAGGCTTTGCGGGGGGAGGAGGGGCCGGGTCAGTCGTGGTGGTCTTGTCTTTGGGTGCCCCCTTGCGGGCTTTTCCTTTCTTCCCGGGAGCCGTCACGACAGGAGAAGGGTCCTGTGGAGGTGCTGGGGGCACAGTGGCAACGGAGGAAGCGAGGGGGACCGGTTGAACCGGTGTCAAAGCCATGTAGGGTTTGGGGTGACCAGGAGGGGTAGCTGCTGGAGGATCAAGGTACCAGACTGGTATGCCCAAGGTCAGGTTAGGGAGAGAGAGGGTGGCCATGACAGGGACATAATATACTCCGGGAGGGGGAGCCAGGAAAGGGATCTGCCCCAAATAGGTAACGCACTGTGTGAGGACGGCTTCGAGGTGTTTAAGGCCGTGAGGAACCCATCCAAGAGGACAAAGGGTTCGTGGACAACACCGTAGGGGAGGCCGAAGGGGAGGAGGTCCTACCGGCCGAGATGAATGCACAGGGAGCGAAGCGGCGGAGGGAAGGTCGATCAGCCGAGGCAGCCGGCGCACGGCGCCCGAGACGCACAGACCATGCAAACAATGACAATGATCATGATAGAGGAGGAAGGTTAGGAAAGTTCCGGCGGTGATGAATTCGTAGACGCCGACATAACGTCGATGAACCCACGGTTTGCTTGGCTGCCGCGGCAGATGGCTGCCTTCGTATAGTCGGAGATTGTGTAATATGACATGTCGAATCGGGTCAATGCTGACTATCTTTCCATTATGGGGGAAAGACATCTTGCAGAAAATCGCAGATGGGACAGCGGACATAGCATAGGTGTAGCTTCGCCCCAATAGAATGTTGTAATCTAGCTGGGCATCGATGACTTCGACGTCAATGCAAACAGTCTTACCGGCGAGGGTGATAGGAAAATTACGAAACAGGCCAATGGGCTGGGAGGCATGGCCGTCCCACGCTCGAAGGGTGATCGTGGAAGGGGCCAACTCAGGGGATCCGAGTTGCTTCCAAACCGAAGCAGACATCACGCAGGTGGATGCCCCCTCATCAATTATGCACCGAGAAACGTTGGCGTTCCGGATTTTGACTGGGATTTGGAAGGCAATGGAAGGAGGGAGAGGAGGATGGTCTGATTGAGTGGCGTCAAAAAAAATCATTTGGTCATCAGCAGGATCTATAGCGCCCACGGCAGATAGTAGAGCCTTCTTTTGGGAAGGGCACGACTGGAGGAGTTCCAGTGTGGAAATGGCAGCAGGGGATTGCGCCAAATCATCTACTATACTATATGAATGGGCAGCTCGACCAGAAGCATCGTTTCGATGTAGGGGTCCCTTAGGAATCTTAGTATGAACCTCAACTTTGGGTTGAGGGATATGTAAGGGGCCACTGGATGTCGAAAGAGGCTTTGTAGAACCTGAAGAAGGAGGCTCGGGGGCAGAATGAGCGGGAGGCTTGGGGTACTGGCGAGACCGAGTTTGAAGGTGAAGGTCGACGGTCGGGGAAGGATCAGAGTGCATCATAAGGATCTGGTAATCAGAGGAACCAGAAAGAGAAGGGGGAGTGGCGACCTGGCTATCAGGCGGTTGGGTAGCCACGAATCCTTGCTGAGGGAAAGGATCAGTAAACACAGCTGGTTGGGTAGTGGCCACATTAGGAGGAGCATGAGGGGAGGTGTGTTGTCCGCGCAATGTGGCTTGAGACTCCCACATCTGCCGCATCTGGGGTAAGAGGGGACAATCATGGGTATAATGACCATAAACACCGCAACACGAACAAGGCTTGTTTGTGTGAAGCGACCTGTCCGGCTTGGGCTGAATGCCTGGTTAACAAGTTGGCGTTGTTAGGTTCACCGTAATTGGGATCCACCGTACCAAAGTGCATTGGTTTGGATTTCCTCTCCGCCTTCTTTGAGAAGAAGGAGGATTATTCGCGCCCTGCCGTGCAAATACTTGCCCCGGGAGGGGGCCGTAATGCTGCTGCGGGTTTGGAGGAGCGTGTGGCGAGCGCATATGTCGGGAGGAGTCGGCGCACCGGTGTCGGTGGATAAAGGTAGTGTTAGTGGGGAAACATTGAGGCAAGGTGAGGCCCGGGCAAAGGAGGAGGCACGCCGTATCCTCGATACGTTGCGACCGGGAGGGGGAAGAGGCCGAGGTGCTGGCCCCTCCCCGAGGGAGACCATAGCCCAGGAGTGTTGAGCGACGTGATGGGAAAGGCCCAACGTACTGCCGATGAATGAGATGCCTCAGTGCCAGCACCCAAGTCCGGGGGAGGTCGTAAAGAACGATAAACACAACCGTATTGAGCCGCAGACTGTGCCTGCTTGGCGTTTAACGGAGGGCGGCTTCTTCGGTTTGAGGAAAATGGGAGGCGACATCCTTGCCGATGGGAGCCGGAAGGGTGCAAAGGAACCACTCCATATAAACCCGATCTTCGAAGGGGGGGGCTCGACACAAGCTCCGTCTTCTTCGCCATTCTTGAACATGGGCAGAAAGGCGGGTTGAAGAGGATTGCTTGAAGGAAGTCAAGAGCTCCGTGCCAGTGTCGTATCGGAGAGGGAGCTGGAAGTAGGACAAGAAGGCCTGAGCAAGGGTCACAAAGGTGGTATGGGAAGAGGTGGCTTGTTCAACATACCATTTAGAAGCTTCACCTATAAGAAGCGGCGATGAACAAATGAAGACCAGATGATTTCATCTTAATGGGAATTGGAGGAACACCACATGTGGAAAGATCGGACATGATTGGTTGGATCTTCTCCAGCAAGGCCTTCGAACTTAGGGATGTCGGAGGGGAGCTTGGTTGGCAAAGCAGGCCAACAAACATCGTGGTGGATAGGGTCGTTGATCAACCGATTGAAATCGGGGAGGCTGAGGCCTGCAATGTACGGAAGCAAGGGTGTGGCCGAGGTAGTTCCGGTGGCGGTTCCGCTAGTGGCAGGTCCGGCATTAGGGCCTGGAGCACCACCAGCATTAGGCCCTGGACCATACATGGTGAAGGTGACAGGGGGAGAACCAGGAGGAGAAAGGGAACCCGATGGATCAGGAGAGGAGTCGGAGTGCGGACTCAAAGGAGGACTGGCTCGACGACGGCGGGGCGACGCAGGTCGATCAACCGGAAACTGAGGGTGAAGGCCAAGAAGTCTTCGGGAAAGGCGCCTAGGGGGCGCAATGATGACAGGAAGAAGGAAACCGACAGGGGCAGAAAGGGACAGAATCAAGAGAGGTCAAGGGCAGACAAGGTGCAGTGACAATTGATTTTAGAGTCTTTGCCAGGCGGTGTTAACCAGGTGCTTCTTCACTTAGGGTCAATGTGTGGTGTGCGTTAATTTTAATTTTTAAACCCTTTTCGTTTTGAGAGCAAGAAAAAGTGTGCTGCGTAACTGAAAAGCAATCTACAGAGAACAGTATATAATGCTGAAATAATAGAACATTTAACAGCTAAACATGCATCAATCTAACCCAAAAAGGCAGGTCTCTCAAAACTACTCTAAAAGAGGGCAAAAATCTAGTCAAAACACACATAAAAAGAGGCCAATAGATCTAGGGTCAAAAGGGACAGGGATCTAAAGGATAAAGTTGCTGAAAAGAGGTGCAGATCACAGCCAAGAGACAGAGGCAAGGTGGCTGGAAAAAGGAAGGTAATCAGCAAAAAGCGGAGGGGGCAAGGAGGAGGCCCTAAAAGTAGATCCAAACAAATCTTTAGGAGGTGATTTGAGAGGTAGAAGAGCTGATTACAATGGATCTGAAAGGGAGGTAACAGATCTGGAAAAAAGGAGGCTGAAGCTCTGAAAAACAGACGGCTGAAACAACTAAAACTCTTCCACCAAAAGTGGAGGGTACTAAAGCCCTAGGGGGCTAGGTTCCCACTTAGATGAGTAAAAACAGATCAGAACTTGGTCAAAGCGGGCTGAGACAGAGATCAAGACCAATAAAAGTCAAAGAAACCTTAAAATACAGAAAATCACCTAAAATCAAGAAATGGTGTTCTAATTGCCACAAACGCAAAGGGCAGAAAGTGACCGAGGCCCGGCCGTGTTGCGGGCTGTGCAGGCGACCTCTGCTGCTTGTCTCACACAGATTAAAAGTTTCGTCTCTGGCCATACTTTCATGCCACTCCGTTTAATAGCCCGTAAACACATGGAAGTTAGAAATTTAATGTTTTAGGGTTTTATATGAGAAAAACAACATAAAATAGGAAAAATAAACAGCTGAAAAGAAACACTAGGGTCTGAAGTAGCTGGATATGCAGGAATATGAAAAACGACAGCGGTCGTAATTTAAAACCCGTGTGGAGTCGCCATTTGTTAGTATGAATCCTTCGTCGAAGTGTACGAAAAAGGACCACTTTAGCTACGCATAACTAATAGCCCTAACAACAAAAGTGGCTGCCAATATCTTCAGATCTGCGGTTAGTTAGACATAAAAGAGCTGCAAAAACCAGATCTATGCATGGAAAGACATTAAGCATAAAAAATAAGGGTTTGCTCCATATACCAATAGACAAGACAAGAACAATTTTTGAAAGAATTTTTGTATTAATCGGGCACCTGGGAGGAAAACAAGAAGGCGCATCCAATTCTCCTCAGTGGGATGGGTTCTTGGAAGTCCTCAGCACTTCAGATCTAAGATTTCTCTCTCTTGTTGGTGTAGAAAACCCACACAAAGAATGGAACTCAAAGGGAGCTCACACAGCAAATGGCAGAAAATGGTGACCAAGTGTATAGATCCATAGTGATCTAATAGGCAACAAAAGGTGAAGAATGGTAGGAAAAACCCTCCTATTTATAACAAAATATTGGGTCATTCTAGATCTTGGTGCATGGGTTAACCAGATCTAGATCCACTTTTTATGGAATATTTTATTATATTTGTTGGAGAGAAAAGGTATTTGACTTGGGTCAAATCCCTTAATTTGTCAAAAATAAATAAATAAATGATTTATTTATCTTTTTAAGGAAGCGGTTAGAATATAATCAAATAAATAATGATTTATTTAATTATTTAAGGAAGTGGTTGAAAGATAATTAAATAAATAGTGATTTATTTAATTATTTGTGGGTGATTTGGTCATATTTTACAAGGAATATTATCTAAATAAGGTTTAAATAATTATTCCTAGAAAATAATAAGATAAATAAAGGTTTATCTAATTAATTTCTTTGATTTTGGGTTAAACATGACTGGGAATAATAATTAAATTATGGTTTAATTAATTATTCCATGAGGAAAATCAAACAACTATAGGTTTGTTTAATATTTCCTTTTGGGGTTTCCTGTTTTAACATAGTGAAAGCAATTTTACTTAGGGTAAAATTGGTCTTACATGGTGTACTTGGGTCCATCTAATGATAATAGGTTAGATGACCAAAAAATGGTGTAACACTTTCTGGTTGCCTTCTTTCCCGAGCTAACCTTCTTACAGCTGGAGTTTGTGGCTCTTCCTCTTCCGAGTCTTCTTCTATTGTAGAGTCTGATTCATCCTCCTTTAGCTCAAAATCTATCTTCTTAGGTTCCTTTGGTATGAGTTCATGTTTAACAACATCTTTCACCTCTATAAACACCACATCTCGGCTGTACACAACCTTCCTTGTTTCCGGGTTCCAAAGCTTGTAACCTTTTAAACCATTCTTATACCCAATAAAGATGCACCTTTCAAATTTATTATCCAACTTGGTCCTTTTCTGCTTTGGAACATTTACATATGCATCACATCCAAATACCCTTAGATGTGAAAGAGAGGGTTTCTTACCACCATATCCCATGGAGTCTTATCCTCCAACACCGATGAAGGTGATCTCAACCGTAAAGGGTTCCACCGCTCTCGCCCATACCCTTGTCCTAACCCGTACCACCGAGCATGCTTCTTGCCTTTTCCATTAGTGTTCGTTCATTCTTTCTAACTCCATTTTACCGAGGTGTGTATGATAGTCTTCACTGCATGGTATCACTTCTTACAGAACCTTCAAATTCCTTTGCACTCCCCACCATTATCTCATTTCGGCCACTTCTTTATCTTCTTTCTCTCGTCTAGTTTTCCACTCGCAGCCTTAAATTATTTAAATTTGTCAAAGACTTCAGATTTCTTCTTCAAGAAATATATCCATGTATTCCTTGATAAATATCTATGAATGAAACAGAAAGTACGACTTTTCCTGATGGAACCCATATTGTGTCCAAATTAGCCATCACTGTGCACAAGTTCTAATATCTTGTTTTCCCTCTTAGCACCAGAATGAAAACTCACCCGATTATTCTTCCCATATACGCAATGTTCACAGAATTCGAAATCCAGAGAAAAATTAGTCATACCTTCTACCATACCATCTCTATGCAGTATCCGAAGGCCCTTCTCTCCAATATGTCCCAGCCTTTGATGCCATAGCATGGTATTTTCTCCAAAAACAGCTAGGCTTTCTGTCCCACTTTCAGGAACCACAAAACTGTTACACCCATCAATAATAACACTTTGTAGTTTGTACATATTTCCAATTCCGAACTTCCCCGCATTAATACCACAAGGTTTCCCGAACCATCTTGCAGACATCTTTCTCGAACACTATTTTTACACCTGCATCATCCATATTGCTTACAGAAATCAGATTTCTGGCCAATGCAGGAATATGTAGAACACCAGGAAGTGTTCTAATCCCTCCACCTTGTAGCTTCAGCTTGAATTTTACACGTCCGACGATTCTGGCCTTCCTAGGAATACATCACCACCATCATATTTCTCATACTCGCAGAACCACTCCTATGGGGAGTGAAGTGAAAGGATGCACCTGATTCAATCAACCATGACTCATGATCTACATGTGTATTTGAAGAAGAAGCCAAATACACATCCCCATCTTCATCCGAAGTGGTTTTTGCCTCTGCAGAAGGAGCATCATCAGATCCCTTTCCTTTCTCAGGAGCTTTAGATCTGCATTCCTTTTTGTAGTTTCCTTCCTTTCCTCATTTCCAGCATACCTTTACAAACTTTCTAGGAGATTTAGATCTCTCTATAGATTTGGATCTCCCACTCGAAACCTTATTCTTGTTTCTGTTTTGGGACCTTCTTCATACAGATAAGGCATCTCCATTCTGGCCCTCCATATTTCTCCGTCTCATTTCCTCTGATAGCAAGGCTGAGACAATGTCATCAAAATTCAAGGTAGTTGTATTGCTACCTATTGCAATAACCAGATTGTCCCACGAGTCTGGTAGAGAACACAAAAAACTGATGCACTTATCTTCATCTGAGATTTTAATATCAACATATGACAACTGACTTACCACAGTATTGAAGGCATTCAAATGCTCTGTCACCGAGTCTCCATTCTTCGTCCTCAGGTTATACAGCTTTTTCCTCAGGAACAATTTATTCACCAGAGACTTAGATTAGTACAAATTCCCTAGCTTGTCCCACAAGGTCTTCGCCATAGCTTCCCCAGATACATTCAAAAATACTGAATCTGAGACACACAATCGTATTGTGCTCTTTGCCTTCCGATCCAGCTTCTTCCAGTCTTCATCTGACATTGCCGTTGGTTTATTACCCGGATCTACCGCGATCCACTAATCTTTATCCACCAGCAGATCCTCCATCTTGAGCTTCCACAAATAAAAAATCTGACCATTAAATTTCTTGATCTCTATCTTTCCGCCGCTCGCCATATTATTTCACCACAAGAATCGATCTCGTAGATCTCCCACTGAACAGGGTCTACCTCAAGCCCGAGCAAAAACCCTCAGCAGCAAAGGCGTCCCCTTGAAGCCGAAACAGCTCCGATACCACTTGTAGGTTTTAACCCTGAACAGAAATTATCTACACACGAATATTATAACAGAAAATAAATAATAACGAGAGCATAAAACATAAAACAGATAAACACAGAGATTTTCCCCTGGATCCCAAATCGGGACAACCAGCTTGATTTTTCATTATATTCCTTTTAGTGTTACAACACATATATATAAATGCCGAAGCATACATAAACCCCAATCCATTAACCCTGGATTGGAACATAACCATAGTTCCCTTGACCGTATCTACAAAATACCAGGGTCCGAAAACCATCGTACCCCAAAACCATGTGCAAACTCATGCACAAAACCATGGGCGCGGACTACCCACCAAAAATTAAGGACCAAAAAATTTTCGCTGGGGTGCTGCCCCGGACCCCTCGCGCCCAGCGCATGCTTAGTCGTGGAAAGAATATAACACATACCCAACAAAGGAGTATGTGGCACTATAAACTGTTGTTGAACTCCATGGCTATTTTAATAGTTGATGAATTCCCATGATGTGTATTATCCCCCTTGATCTGACCCGAGGATCTTGATGTATTTTCCTATTTGTTTTTCAACCATATTTTTAAATTCCTTAAAGTATTCAAAGACATCACTTCCTCTTATGATAAAGTAGACCCATGTATATCTAGTTTTATCATCAATGGAAATAAGAAAATATGAAGTTCTTCCAATGAATTAGTTTGCATGGGACCACATATATCAGTATCAGTTAGCTCAAGAATTTCCCTCTTCTTTTTTCTATTCTTACATGAAAATATTCCCTGTGCTATTTCCCTAATGAAAATAAATCACATTCAACATATTCATTCTTAAATTTTGGAAGACCTTCCACCACACTCTTCTTATGAAGTAACACAAGATCATTGTGATTGAGATGATCATACCTTTGATTCCATAGTTCATCTACTGTCATGGAAATATATGTCATTGCTTAATGATCTTTCCTGTTAACATCAAGCTTGTACAATCCTCCAACTTGTACTCTTGATATGATGTTTTTGTTATCTTGTATATATGTCACAATACAATGTGAATTAAATAATTCAATTTTGAGATTCTGATATGCAATAGTGGACACAAATAATAGATTCTTCTAGATTCCAAGAACATACATCACATTTTGTATTTGTCTTACATCGACATTTGGTAAAGTTACACATACATCACCATAACCCTTGACTTAATTAGATATGTCATCTCCTAGATAAATGTGAGTACCATTATTATTTTCATGATAGGTTTCAAACCATTCATTTTTTCATGTCATATGAATTAAATCACCAAAGGAAATAAACCATGGATTAACATCATCAATGTCTACTGATAAAGTTGCTATGAAATGAATAATTTGAGACAATTAAGATTATCATGAATTGAGGATTATTTATCAACAAGATTTCCTGAATGTCTTCTATCCTTGGACTCATCAAAAATATTTTTATTGCAATCTTTAGCAAAGTGTCCAAGGTCACCACAACAAAAGAATCCATCCTTTCTCTTCATATAAGTATTTTTCCTTCGTTTATTTGCACGCTTTGATGTAGTTTTGATTGTGACTTTCCTCCTTTGTTCCTGTTCCATGACTTTCCTTTATATATTGCTTCCATTTTTCTACTGATGCAAATTATAAACATTGAGATCTTACACTGAGATTATTCCTTCCTTATTATTCTTGTAGGAGATACCTATTAAATCAACAAAGGTAGTGTGGTAGTGTTTTTATAACAATGGTGTACCAAATTACACCTCCTTAGAAGTTGGTTGTTCCCTACAAAGGAACAAAAAGAGGGTTGGTGTTGTTAGTGGACAAAATTAGATAAAAAAAGCATTGAAAACGATGAAAACAATGCATCTACAAACATAAACTAAACAAAGAGATAAATTGTTGTGTAACCAGCTCGAAAAATAGAAGAACAGAGATATCAACGCCTTAGAAATAAGCCACTTCGAGGGGGCAGCCTCCAATACATTACATAAATGAACAATTATTGGATGATACAATTTACAAAACCTCCTTTCTATATATAGAAGTCCATGTGGTCATAATGTAATCCTAGTGGGCCACAATGTAATCCTAGCCGACCTAACAATAATAATTTAAGGGCACAATAATAACAAAATGGGGGTTACAAGGGTACAATAATAACAATAAGGGGTTTACACTAATAACAATAATGGACTATACTAGTAATATAGGGACCTAACATGCCCCTCTCTTTCAAAAGTATACCTCAACGCTTGAGCAGCTCAAAAGCTTCGTATAAACTTTCATCCTCCCATGAATCTTCTAAAGTCTTCCACTCGATGAGACACTTCCGAAATTGATTGATCTGTAGCCTGCCAAGTTCGTTTCCGTGACCGTCTAAAGTTCCAATATGATTTTTCCTTCCTCATCAAGTTTTGGAAATATTATTTGAACTGGAAGATTTTCACCTATAACCTTCTTTAAGCATGAAACATGGAAAACTAGATGCACTCGCGAAGAAGCATGAAGCTCCAATTTGTATGCCATAGCACCAATATTTTTCAACACCTTGTAAGGACAATAGTACTTTGGTGATAATTTATTATATTTCTTAGCTTGCTTGAGGGACATTTGTTTGTATGGTTTTAGCCGTAAAAATACCCAATATCCTACATCAAAACTTCTCTCACTGCGATGTTGATCTACCTGTTATTTCATTCGATTTTGCGCCAAATTCAGGTTATCCTTTAAGAGTTGGAGAACTTCTTGCTGATGCTCGATGTGACCTTCCACTACTTGAACCTTCGAATTTTCCCTTAAAGATGATGTGATGGATGGTGGATGATAACCATAAAGTGCCATAAATGGGGTCAGTTTTGCTACAGTATGGAAGGAAGTGTTATACCACCATTCAGCGAGAGGTAACCACTTGACCCATTGTGTTTGTTTATCAGATACAAAACAATGAATATATCCTTCCAAACATTTATTTACTATCTTAGTTTGACCATTGAATCGAGGATGATAAGATGAGCTATGAGCTAATTGAGTACCCAAACAAGAAAATAACTCCGTCCAAAAATTTCCAGTAAAAATGGGATCTCCGTTGCTCATACAATAACACTTGCGCTTCATGGAAGTTGAATTTCCATTTGATAAATGTATTAGCAAATCGATTGCTTTAAATGGATGAGATAATGCACAAAGTGTGCATACTTGGTAAGTCTATCAACTACCACCATGATGACACTCTTCTTCGTACTTAGGTAAACCCGTGATAAAATCCATTGATATCTCCTCCCAACATTGACTTGGAACGGATAAAGGTTGTAGAAGACCCGGGGTCTTAATTGTCTCAGCTTTATTCTGCTAGCAAACCAAACATTCCGCCAGAAACTTTTGAATATCAGATTTAAGGCCATCCCAAAAAATTTTTTTCTTCACCATGTGGTAAGTTTTTAAAAATCCTGAGTGTCCTCCTAAAGGAGAAGTGTGCAATTCCAAAAGAATCTTTTGTTTTAGTTGGGAATTCTTACAAATATATAAGTGATCTTTGTACCATAAGAAATCATTTTTCCAACTAAATGTATCAGATGTACTAGGATCTTGCTGCAACTTTTGAATGAGTGTCCATACATCTTTATCCTTCTTCCATTCATCTCTTGCTTTGGTTATCCAATCTGGTTGGATAATATAAATGGCACAAAGCAATGCTTCCACCTCTTCATTCTTTCTTGAGAGTGCATCTGCAACAACATTAAGCTTTCCTTTTTTGTAGATTATTTCAAAGTCATAACCCAACATCTTTGCGACATCGGATTGGAGTGCCGTAAAAAGTGGTCGCAAGTACATGGACTCTAGTTTCTTGGCTATCAATTTCAGAGATGAAGGATGAAACAGTGACACGTGGCAAGTCGTACAAGTTTTCTCTACTGAACTAGTCCATAATTAGGTCATTGTGGGAGATTGGACACAACTTTTCTTGGAGAATCCAAATCAGGTCAGACCTGTGGAATTCGAAAGATAATTTAGAGGGCTACGTTGGTACTAAAAATAAAATATTGAAGTGCTACAATCACAAAGATAATCCAATTTCAATATCAAGCTCCTCAAAAGCAAGAAAAAGGTGTGTATGTTTTTTCGAATTGCATAAGTCTTGTTTGAAGAATCAATTTGAATTGATTCCAAGGGCATATTGTAGAATATATATCAATATTGGGTTCTAAAAGATGCCCTGTAAAAATAATTCAACACCCATTGAGCCTTCAGAAGGCTCTACTATGACTCATGAAGATGAAGAATTGCAACATGATCTATCAAAATTACAAGAGAAAGTGCAACAAATTTCACTCTCGCAAAGAGCAACAAAAAATGAAATGGAAGTTTTGAAGAAAGGTGCGGAAGCTAAGATGGATGGTGTGCAAGCTAATATGGATGGCACAGAAGCTAGCATGGAAGCTAATATGGATGACATGAAATACAACATGGAAAACATGAAGAATGATCTAAAAAAAGACATCGAAGGTTTGACAAAGTTGATACAAGAAATGTTTCCTAATGGTGAAAAGATAGTAGAAGAACCTCATGATGAGAACAAAATCAATGTTAATCGTGATTTCATAAACTCTAATGTTGGCGGGAAGAACCACCATATTCCAAAAATGGATATGAGGAAGTTTGATGGAAAAGATCCTGTAACATGGATACTACAGATGGAGCAATATTTTGATCTCCATAATGTGCAAAACACACAAAAGGTACGCATTGCAACTTTACATTTAGAACAAAATACATTTGTATGGTATCGATGGCTTTGCTCCCGTAAAAAAATTGTCACTTTGTTACACTAAAAATTGTCACCTTGACATTCTGCTGACTGTATGAGTTCATTGACACTCATACTTACCTCCTCTGCAAGTCTTACAACCTTTGTTCCTCATTCCAAGCCTCAGAACTGGAAGAAAAACCCTAAAAATCTCTGAAACTCAGGGTACGCAGGTAACATGAGACCTTCTTGCGTTTTTAGCTAGGGTATGCAGGTAATGTGAAGAGAAACTGCGTTCTAGAATGCATTTTTCCAGTGTAATGCCTGCGGTACCCCTGTAAAGTCAAAAAAGCGCGAAATTAAACTGAAAAAGTTGAATTTTGGTCAATTCTGGAAGGTTCTAGATGAGATTTTTTTGGGATGAGTACGCTTTAGTAAGGTGCATGTATCCCACACCTTAAGGAACTAATCCCTTGATGTGAGGAGCCTATCCCTTTGAAGGAGGGTTCTATCCCCTTAAAGGTGGAATCCTAACCTCCTCATCTGCTCTATAAAAGGAGGCATTGGGTAGCCTCAAAGGGTTAAGTTTTTAAAGTTAAGTGAAGATCAAAAAGAAAACTTCTGAGGACGGTTCTTTTCTTGTGTCAACCTCATTAAAAAATGAATCAGTTGGTCAGAGGATAGTTCCTTCTACTGAGTCAACCTCATTAAAAAATGAATTAGGTATGAGGACAGTTCTTTTCCTGTGTCAACCTCATTAAAAAATGAATCAGTAGGTTATGTAGGTAGATTAGAAATAAGTAGTTTGTGAGGATAGTTCCTGTTACTGTGTCAACCTCGTTTAAAAAATGAAACACGTTGCCATGAGCATAGTTCTTTTCCTATGTCAAGCTCATTAAAAAATGAAACAAATCCTCTCCTAATTGAGTCGAGTCTTTGAATAGACCTTGTAAATGTTAAGTCATATATTTAGGTTAGGTTTTAGGTCGGGTCTTTCATATGATCTCGTAAATGAACCTTCATTCCATCCAGCTATTAATTACCAGCAGTGTACTTAGTTGAATGAAATGAAGTTGGGGGGGGCATGCGCTCTAGCAGTTATGCTTAGGGGGCATCAAGCACAGTTTTCTTTCTGTTTCAAGCTTGTGTAAAAATGAAACCACTTTGAAGCATAGTTTTTATCTGTTTCAAGATTTTGTAAAAATGAAACCTATCTGGAGTCAATTTCGGTTATTTTCAAGACTCGTTAAACTCATGAAAATATCGAGATTATTTTGCTATCTTTCATTCTCGTAAAACACATGAAAATGCTGAGTTCTTTCCGTCTTTTCCTGCTCGTAAATTAAATTGAAAGTCGGCCACATGAGTACATTTTTATCCCTTTTTCGAACTCGTTAAAACTTACGAAAAAAGTGAAAACCATGAGTACATTTTTATCCCTTTTTCGAACTCGTTAAAACTTATGAAAAAAGTGAAAACCATGAGTACATTTTTATCCCTTTTTTGAACTCGTTAAAACTTACGAAAAAGTGAAAACCATGAGTACATTTTTATCCCTTTTTCGAACTCGTTAAAATTTACAAAAAAAGCGAAACTACTGAGTATACTTTTATCACTTTTTCGGACTCTTGAAAATTACGAAAAAGTGAAACCTTGGAGTCCTCTTTTAAGCCCTTTTCAGACTCTCTAAACATGAAAAGATTGCCGAGCACTTGATTATTCGAACTCGTTAAAGTAAATGAATGATCGTCCCTTCAGTATAAGTTTACCCCTTTTACGGACTGAAATGGACTATTTACAAAAAAGGTATACGTTGACTAATTACAGTCAATAGAGTTCTCTCCCGCATTATTTTATCCTTTTTCGGGCTCGAGAGACTAAATTTACGAAAAAGTACACCCACAGAGTTTTCTTAAGTTTTTCTTCTGACTCCCTAAAATTGAAAAACACTGAGTTTCTCCCTACATTGGGACTAAGTAAAATTTAATGTGCTAGGGCAACTGCTCAAATTTCGAAATAGGAACGAACTACTCCTTAGGGTTTCAATCTTAAACTAAGTTGAACCAAGGACAGCTTATAAACAAGCAAATGTTATCCCCCAAGCTTGTCAAAAATAAAGAGGCCTGTCATAGCGATGGGGGAAAAGAGAGAAAACCGAACTCGTTTTGTTACATTCGATTATTTAGAAATCGTTAACCACTCTTGAACACGACACTTTTTGTCCACCTGGGTTGGGAAATCCTTTACCTAACAGTTAATCAAACCACATTGAAAATCTTCAGCCGGTTTCTGAGTATTAGCTTTGGGTTAATTGTCACCAAACTATCTGCAGTGTCGTTATGTGTTCAAGAGGAGAGTTCAAATAAACCATTCATCTGCAAAATATTTGTCATCCATTTTGACCATCTCTGAGTCAGTCCTTGCCAATATATTTTCAAAACTTGATCTATGATTTCATGTTGTGGGTTTTCCTACGACGGATCACTTTCTATCGACGAGAACTCATTATCTAGGAAGTTGATCTAGAAATCATCAGTACCTTCAAATCTGCATGCCTCAATGGTATATTTCTCGCCTTCGATGACAGGTTGCATCATTGAACTTCGATCGAATGATTCCATGACATGTTCGACTTCAGCTCATTCATTCACATTTCATGGATTTTACTGAGTACTTTGAGAGCCATTGACATTACTGTAGGTTACTCTCACACTTGTTATCGCTTACATCATTGATCGGCATCGTGGTTTTCACCATGTTCGACTTCTCAACACATTTAATCGCATGGATAGAACGACCAGTTTCATAGCGTAAACTAAACCCCGGATTCAGTTTCTACCATCCAGGCGCGGAGAGTTTTATTATTATACGCAGACTATTCATTGCTGCATGGTCGCTACCATGTCATAGTTCAATTATTGATGCAATATTCAAAATCATTCTCGTATCGAACAATTCTGCTAGTTCTAGTTAGTTTTTGATCTGAGTATGGGAATGCCTACCTCAGCGATGATATGATTACATATATATATATTTTGCATTGAATGTTTTTACAGGTTCCGACTGGGGTGTCCACAAGATGATCCTTGAAATGATAAAGTACTTCACTCTTCATATATGACAGACTTCATCTTCATCTATTCCAGACTTCGCACTTTAGGGGGCAATCTGTTACACTAAAAATGTCACCTTGACATTCTGCTGACTGTATGAGCTCATTAAACACTCATACATGCCTCCTTTGCAAGTCTTACAACCTTTGTTCCTCATTCCAAGCCTCAGAACTGGAACAAAAACCCTAAAAATCTCTGAAACTCAGGGTACGCAGGTAACATGAAGCCTGCATGCATTTTTGGCTAGGGTACGCAGGTAATGAGAAGAGAAACTGCGTTCTAGAACGCATTTTTCCAGTGTAATGCCTGCGGTACCCCTGTAAAGTAAAAAAAGCGCGAAATTAAACTGAAAAAGTTGAATTTTGGTCAATTCTGGAAGGTTCTAGATGAGATTTTTTGGGGATGAGTACGCTTTAGTAAGGTGCATGTATCCCACACCTTAAGGAAATAATCCCTTGATGTGAGGAGCCTATCCCTTTGAAGGAGGGTTCTATCCCTTTAAAGGTGGAATCCTAACCTCCTCATTTGCTCTATAAAAGGAGGCATTGGGTAGCCTCAAAGGGTTAAGTTTTTAAAGTTAAGTGAAGATAAAAAAGAAAACTATTGGAGGATTGAGGAGTTGAAGCTTTAGAATATTTGAGGTTAAGTGCTGTTAAGATTTAGACTTCTTTCTGCTGAGCTTTTGAGAGGAAAGATCACATACCTCTTTTTGCTCCTGAATGAAGAGTGCAAGACTTATCAAAGTAGAGGAGATTCCTGCTTCGGACCCCGAAAAGGCCTTTCGAACATCAAGGCTAAGGTTGTAAGGTTCTTCTGTATATTTTAAGATTAATACAATCAAGTTCTATTTTTCTCAATAAATTGTTGTTCGATTGTTTATTTCAATAAGCTGTCGTTTGATCGTTTATTTCATAGATTCCTTGATCACTACTATAGGTATGTTTTATGATTATTTGTTGTACAGGTGCTATTTGATATTTTATTGTTTGTGATTGTAGATCAACGAAAGATGATACTTTGTTGCGAAAAAAGAGCTCTTGTTGCGACGAAGGATTATTGATGCGACGGAAGCACTACGACCGCAAATAAGCATTTGGATCTAAGGTAGGATCGACACCTTCATAGCATTTAATTGCAAAACGAATATACTTAGAGAAAGACAAAATTAGTTGTTAGTTTGTTGCTAGATTGTCTTCTGACACTAGGGAGATCGGTCTTGTCCGCAAGAACGATTTATCCGGCCAACACACTTGGTCAATTTTTACAGAGGAAATGATAGCACATTATGAGGATACAAAGAGCAACACCTTCTTCAGCCAATTGATAAATCTCAAACAAAAGGGTTTAGTGGGGCAGCACATTGAGGAATTCCAAAAATTTAATATAAGGGTAACTGATATTCCAGAGGAACACAGGATCGATCTCTTCATAGGCACTTTAAAGGATAATATCCAACATGAAGTTCGCGTTTTGGAACCAGATTCATTGGAGAAGGCATTCAGGTTGGCAAGAAAAGTTCAATGTAAAATAATGGCGACAAGGAAGCCTACCACTCAATTCTATAAAGAAGGAAGTGTTGCTACGCCTAGATTTCCACAACCTACAAGGTTGACACCACAAAAATTGGAAGAAAAAAAGAGCAAAAGGGATTTTCTACAGTTGTGATAGAAAATACACTAAAGGTCATAAGTGTGCTGAGAAGAAATTATTTTACATAGATTGTGAAGAGGAAGAAGAAAATGAACAAGAAGAGGATATACACCAGGAACCATCCCTAGAAGAGGAAGAAATGAATCCGACCATATCATGTAATGCACTGGTAGGAATTACCACTCCTCAAACTCTCAATATAGAAGGAAAAATCAAGAAGAAAAAGGTAATAGTGTTGATTGATTCAGGTAGCACCCATAATTTTATTCATTGTAAGGTAGCCAAGGAATTAAATTGTTTCCTATACCCAGCACCAGAATGTCAAGTGATGGTTGCAAATGGAGGAACAATAAATTGCTCTGGAAAATGCCATAATATCAAGCTAACCATGGGGGAATATGTATTGACTAGTCCAATGCTTTCCATTCCTATGGGAGGTGTTGATGTTGTACTAGGAGTACAATGGTTACAATCTTTGGGGACGATAGCTTTTAATTTTCAAGAACTTTTCTTGAAATTTTTTTTAGAAGGAAAGGAAGTTGAATTACGGGGTATTGAAGGGAATCCGGGAAGGATAATAAGCTCTAATGTCATGAAAAAGCTTCTAAAGAAATAACAACGAGGCGTACTTGCACAATTATGCTCATTAGAAGTTCTGACATCAAAATCATCTATTTCTGTAGATCTCCAACAGGTCTTGGACAATCATTCCAAGGTGTTTGAAACTCCCAAAGGACTCCCACCTATTCGTGATCATGATCATGCTATTCATTTGATTCCAGGAAGTGTTCCTCCAAACATCGGGCCTTATAGATATCCTTACTTCCAAAAGAGCGAAATTGAACGTATGATTGCAGAAATGTTAGAGGCGGGTATAATTCAACCTAGTCAAAGTTCTTTCTCTGCTCCTGTAATATTGGTACACAAGAAGGATGGATCATGGCGAATGTGTCCGGATTATAGGGAGCTCAATAAGCTCACCATTAAAGACAAATTTCCCATTCCTGTGATCGATGAATTATTGGATGAATTACATGGAGCAATTTATTTTACCAAGTTGGATCTTCGTTCAGGATATCATCAAATTAGAATGAAGACTGAAGATATTCCAAAAACAACATTTCTAACTCATGAGGGTCATTATGAATTTTTGGTCATGCTTTTTGGCCTTACCAATGCACCTTCTACATTTCAAGGGTTGATGAATTCCATTTTCAAACCCTTCCTTAGAAAATTTGTGCTAGTATTTTTTGATGATATACTAATCTACAGCAGGGCTTGGAAGGATCATGTTGAACATGTTGACAGGGTGCTCAAACTATTGCAGGAGAAGCAATTATATGTAAAAACATCCAAATGTTTCTTTGGAGTACAAGAGGTGGAATATCTGGGTCATATTATATCTCACGAGGGTGTTAAAGTAGACCCTAACAAAATTAAAGCCATTAAGGAATGGAAAGTCCCCATGACCATAAATCAATTGCGAGGATTTCTCGGGTTAACAGGGTATTATCGCAAGTTTGTTAAGAATTATGGGAGAATAGCAGCACCTCTAACAAAATTATTGAAGAAAGATACATTTTCATGGACTCCTGAAGCAACTAAGGCCTTTAAACATCTTAAAGAGGCAATGTGCCTAACACCGGTCTTAGCTACGCTAGACTTCACAAAAACCTTTATTGTGGAATGTGATGCCTCAGGAAATGGAATTGGTGCAGTTTTAATGCAGGAAGGAAGACCCATTGCTTTTGAAAGTCGTCCAATCAAAGGAAAGTATTTACAGAAACCTATTTGTGAGAAGGAAATGTTAGCAATACTACATGCACTAAAGAAATGGCGAACTTACCTAATGGGAAGACACTTCAAGGTAAAAACTGATCATGATAGTCTTAAACACTTTTGGAACAAAGACTATCTTCAGAAGAGCAGCAAAAATGGGTCACAAAGATGTTGGGTTATGACTTTGAAATAATCTACAAAAAAGGAAAGCTTAATGTTGTTGCAGATTCACTCTCAAGAAAGAATGAAGAGGTGGAAGCATTGCTTTGTGCCATTTCTATTATCCAACCAGATTGGATAACCGAAGCAAGAGATGAATGGAAGAAGGACAAAGATGTATGGACACTCATTCAAAAGTTGCAGCAAGATCCTAGTACATCCGATACATTTAGTTGGAAAAATGATTCCTTATGGTACAAAGATCGCTTATATCTTTGTAATAATTCCCAACTAAAACAAAAGATTCTTCTGGAATTGCACACTTCTCCTTTAGGAGGACACTCAGGATTTTTAAAAACTTACCACAGGGTGAAGAATTTTTTTTTTGGAATGGCCTTAAATCTGATATTCAAAATTTTGTGGCGGAATGTTTGGTTTGCAAGCATAATAAAGTTGAGACAATTAAGACCCCGTGACTTCTACAACATTTATCCATTCCAAGTCAACGTTGGGAGGAGATTTCAATGGATTTTATCACAGGTTTACCTAAGTCCGAAGGAAATAATGTCATCATGGTGGTAGTTGATAGACTTACCAAGTATGCACACTTTTGTGCATTAGCTCATCCATTTAAAGCAAGTACAGTTGCTACTACATTTATGGACAGAATTAAAAAGCTACATGGAAGCCCAAGGGTTATTGTGAGCGACAGAGATCCCATTTTTACCGGAAATTTTTGGATGGAGTTATTTTCTTGTTTGGGTACTCAATTAGCTCATAGCTCATCTTATCATCCTCAATCTGATGGTCAAACTGAGATAGTAAATAAATGTTTGGAAGGATATCTTCGTTGTTTTGTATCTGATAAACAAACACAATGGGTCAAGTGGTTACCTCTCGCCGAATGGTGGTATAACACTTCCTTCCATACTGCAGCAAAAATGACCCCATTTATGGCACTTTATGGATATCATCCACCATCGATCACATCATCTTTAAGGGAAAATTCGAAGGTTCAAGCAGTGGAAGATCACATCGAGCATCAGCAATAATTTCTCCAACTCTTAAAGGATAACCTGAATTTGGCACAAAATCGAATGAAACAACAGGCAGATCAACATCGCAGCGAGAGAAGTTTTGATGTAGGAGATTGGGCATTTTTACGGCTACAACCATACAAACAAATGTCCCTCAAGCAATCTAAGAAGGATAATAAATTATCACCAAAGTACTATGGTCCTTACAAGGTGTTGCAAAAGATTGGTTCTATGGCATACAAATTGGAGCTTCCTGCTTCTTCGCGAGTACATCCATTTTTCCATGTTTCATGCTTAAAAAAGGTTATAGGTGAAAATCTTCCAGTTCAAACAATATTGCCAGAACTTGATGAGGAAGGAAAAATCATATTGGAACCTGAAGCGGTCATGGAAACAAGAACTCGACAACTACGGAATCGATCAATTTCAGAGTATCTCATCAAGTGGAAGAACTTACCCACTGAAGATTCTACATGGGAGGATGAGAATTTTATACAGAAGCACCCAGAGTTACTCAAGCGTTGAGGACAACACTTTTTTGAAGGAGAGGGGAATGTTAGGTCCCTATATCACTAGTATAGTCCCTTATTGTTGTTAGTGTAACCCCCTTATTGTTATTATTGTACCCTTGTAACCCCCATTTTGTTATTATTGTGCCCTTAAATTATTATTGTTAGGTCGGCTAGGATTACATTGTGGCCCACTAGGATTACATTATGGCCCCATGGACTCCTATATATAGAAAGGAGGTTTTGTAAATTGTATCATCAAAGAATTTTTCATTTATGTAATGTATTGGAGGTTTCCCCCTCGAAGTGGCTCATTTCTAAGGCGTTGATATCTCTTTTCTTCTATTTTTTGAGCTGGTTACACAACATGTGGTGTCAACCTTGTAGGTTGTGGAAATCTAGGCGTAGAAACACTTCCTTCTTTATAGAAGTGAGTGGTAGGCTTCCTTGTCGCCATAATTTTACATTTAATTTTTCTTGCCAACCCGAAAGCCTTCTCCAATGAATCAGGTTCCAAAACACGAACTTCATGTTGGATGTTATCCTTTAAAGTGCCTATGAAGAGATCAATCCTGTGTTCCTCTGGAATATCATTTACCTTTATATTCAATTTTTGGAAGTCCTCAATGTGCTCCCCCACAAAAACCTTTTGTTTGAGATTTATCAATTGGCTAAAGAAGGTGTTGCTCTTTGTATCCTCATAATGTGTTATCATTTCCTCTGTAAAAATTGACCAAGTGACAATTTTTTTACGGGAGAAAAGCCATCGATACCATACAAATGTATTTTGTTCTAAATGTAAAGTTGCAATGTGTACCTTTTGTGTGTTTTGCACGTTATGGAGATCAAAATATTGCTCCATTTGTAGTATCCATGTTACAGGATCCTTTCCATCAAACTTCCTCATATCCATTTTTGGAATATGGTGGTTCTTCTCGCCAACATTAGAGCTTATGAAATCACGATTAACATTTATTTTGTTCTCATCATGAGTTTCTTCTATATTTTCACCATTAGGAAACATTTCTCAAAAACTTTGTCAAACCTTCTATGTCCTCATGCTTTAAATTAGATCATTCTTCATGTTTTCCATTTCCTCTAGCTTCCATGTCATCCATCTTAGATTCGTTAGTGTCGGGCCTAGTCATACCGCCACAAGTGATCAAAACTCGCTTCTTTGCATTTACATATTAGGTGTCTCATACCGAATAAATTTCACCATTCCGCTAGGTCATGGATTCATTGATGGTAGTAATTCTTCATCAGTTTTCCCTCATGTTAAACTTGCTGATTTTCCTCTCTATGGTCTTCAGTCATTATTTAATTTCATTCTTAAAATCATATTATTAGGTCATAGGATGGGTCTCATTAGTTTCTAGGGTCTCACCATGGTCAAATTAATGAGTCAAATGTCAATAAATATCAGCAAGGTCATGATGAAGCCAATAAGCTCAAAGTCACAGCTCCAGGAAGAATCAAAGAGACATTTTATTCAGTTTGATGTAATTTTCACCTCAAAACCATGTTTTGAGGTGAAAACATGATATTTTTTCTTTATTATTATTATTCATTATGTAATTTTGTATCATCATATGTAATAAGTCACAATTCAGATGTTGTTATCTCCCCAAAGTGATGTACCTGCCTTCAGAGAAGTTTTCCGTAGCATGTTCAGTGCCAAATCATCTTCCAAGCAGATCCATCAGGAAGAGCCCAGAAAGAGCTTTCCAACGGTATACTAAACTCTCAAAACTGACTTCTGGATTGAAATTTATGCTTAAGTGAAGTAAAATTCCCTAAACCTTCCCTATTTCCCATGTTCCCCTTTAACTTTATGTTTAAAGTTTTATATTTCCCTTTAAAAACCCCTTTTCCTCTTTCCAATTTACAACATCGCATCATAAATCATTTAACACATATGCGATTGAATTATTAACCACTTCCCCAACCATACCTTGTAGAACTTTATAGTAAACAATATCAAAGTTTATTATAAGTTCCACCGATCATAACCACTTCCCCACCATGCTTTGTAATAAAACTTTATTATAAAGTTTTATATTGTATAAACCCCCCACTTCCCATTGCAATCGCAAATCTTTTCGCATCGCAACATTTATTTGTGAACTCCGATCACCCCAATCGCAACAAACTCCAATGCGATTGATTGCAACATTCTCCGATTCGCCAATCGCACAAAACTCCCATCCGATCAATCGCATCTTTTCCTCCCATCTCCCGATCACACATCCCCCAATTGAATCCTCCGATTGATCCGGCACCGTCGATCTGCCCCGCCAATCGAACGGCCCACATCCAATCGTGCCATTGCAAGTCCCCCTCCGATTGATATTCCATGTTTGCTCCTCAACCGTTGATCTGTCCCCGCCGATCCGACGGCTCAAAGTCAATCGGGCCATCGGCATCGGTGTTTCCCATATGTGTTGCACTCCCCTCCAATATTGCGATTACGATTGATCCCGGTCCCACCACTTAAGTCTTTCACCATTAAACATAAACGAGCCTTTTCCTTTGTAAAAATCAAATTTTATATTAGTTCATTTTATAAAGGACTTTCCCCATGGTTTAATCCCATCGCATCAGAGGAAATTCATATTGCAATATGCTTGCCCCAAAGTCCCGATTGCGATTGCGATTGCCCTCATTCCACTATCGCATCACATATTTTAATCGTTTAATTTTATGTCACTCCTCCCCTCGATCCCGATTGCGATTTCAACACTCCATTATATATCCCACTGCCCGTCCATTCCGATTGTGATTGTAATGTAGGTCCCGCCTCCTTCCCTTCCCTTTTCCCATTCAAAATAATTTTCCCTTCATGAAAGGCATAAGTTCAATTTATTTTATTGCAATGGTATTTTATTGAAAGGTCAGAGAATAAAGAAATAGTGGAAAGCAAAGCGACTGTCAAAGGGCCGAGAGCTTATTTAAGACAAATATTGTTACAACAAGCAGCAAAATAGGAGATCTGTTCATCGGATTACCTATTTTCTTTCATACAGCCTAACAGCAAAATCTCCAAGTGGTCAAATGCAATGATGTCCCTTATTTTCAGGGGCAGATTGTTGCATTTCTTTGCTATGGTTTTATTTCAGTTCTTCAGCTGTTAAAACAGATCCCTTTTCTTGTGGATCTATGTTCCCACATTTCAGCCTATTTAATGTAATTGTAAATAATTTATAAAGAAGTCTGAGAGTCTGAATAGTCGGTAACTCAGAAAGTAGGGGAGTAGTGTGGAAGACCATCTCTATGCTACATTGTACAGTTTGACAGGAATTAATAAGAGATGCAGCTCTGATTTGTGGGATCCATGTGGTATGAGATTTAGCATTTGTTTTTCTCCTTTGTTTCATATGTGAATTTTTATGTGTTCCATTCATCCATAAACATTTCCTTTTGAATGCTTTCAAGATAGAAAGGTAGAATCCATTTTATATGCTCTGCCTTGGGAAATCATTCATACTCTGTATTTTTCTTCTGTTTGAAAATGATCCATTTATTGTGCCCTTTTAAGCTCCGCACCAGTCTTTCCATCCCATCCTCATTAAATTTTATTTGCTAAGTTTCCTGCCTATCTTGCCCCATGAAACACCCTGTGTCCTGATTTAATTCCCGGTTTCAATTGTCCCTTTTTATCCCACACATCCCTAAAATTAATTAATTCATTCATTCTATTAAACCCTTCTCCCATCATTTTATCTAGCCTAATATCAGTCCATTTATTGTGTTCCATTGAATATTCTTTTATGGAGAGAGCCCTCTCTTGTCCTTGTAGGGCTAGCTATAAGGCTGAGCATGGTTTAGTTGTTACCTTGATTTGCCTTTTGCAGCCTGGGTCCAATTCAGGTGCTAACATCTCTGGCGACCACTCTGGGGAAAAGTTCAAGATTGTTTGTTTGTTAGTGTTATTTTTTTTATAAACTACAGACGGAGCCTGAAGTTATGCCAGGTAGCCTTCGAAATGCACATTGCTTTGCAAGTGCATAAGTAGATAAATGTTGCTTCAGTCAATCTCCAGTTTAGTTTCATAAACATAACATCTGACTTGCAATATTTGCCCTAGTATATCAAATAATCCTAGACTTTGAAAGATGATGTTCATATTTTTTCTAGGCTGCAAAATAAGATTTTTGTAGAATAGAAATTTGACTACACTGGCTTCAAGAAGATACACCAGGGCTAATCCAGATCCAAATCCTCCCCCTGTGTTTGAAAATCCAAATCTTATCCCAAGAATTGTCAGAAGACAAGAAGGATCATTAAGCCCCAAACCCGTTTTCAGGTCCTATACTTGGCCCAGTGAATGGTTTTTTGTAGAAGATATTTCCTTTGACGAGAATTTTGAGCTTTATTTATTTAGGAATAAGTCTGAAAATGACATTGATGATACATTTTTAGATCCTGATTTCCTTGTAGATATTGAAGTCCAAAGAGCAAATACCTCCATTGACGATTAAATTTTGAATTCTCCTCAGTCCATCACTGTAACTAATATCCCTGAGCCTTCAGAATCATTAGGAACAACATTTCCCCCTCCCAATTCATCAACATTCCCATCAGTCAACTCCCAATTATCATCTCCTGCATTAACACCTCCCTCAAATCATACTAATCCTGTCGTAAATCCACCCAGATTTATGGCTGCCAAGTATGCACCCCTGGTCTTACCTCAGGTCCTTGATGATATGCCGGCCGACTATCAGAGTAAAATTCCAATCTTTGATGCCACTCAAAGCATCACAGCTCAACAACATGTTGATAAAATGAATGAATTTTTTGATTTGCATGAGGTAGAAGTAGAGAATGTAACGATGAGGCTGTTTGTTCAAAGTTTCAGAGGCGAAGTCAGAAAGTGGTTTAGAGCCCTACTTACAGGCACAATTCGCACTTTGTAGGAGTTTCACACTCAGTTCCTGGACCGGTGGGAGGTAGAAAAGAACCCACTTCAAATTCTGTCTGAATATGAGAACATTAAAATAAATGTGGGTGAAACCGTGCAAGATTATTGTTTGAGATTCAATGCTGTATATAATGCTATTCCAGCCAATTTGAAGCCTCCTGTGGGATTAGCAATGTTAAAATTTCTCAATGGATTTGATGCTGACGTGGCATATCAGCTGCGTGAAAGAGATCCATCTTCACTTGAAGACATGCAGAAGATAGCGGTAAACGTTGAAGCTAATCTGCTGGCTAAAAGAGCACGAGCCAGAGCTGAGAAAAGAGTCACAATAAAAGAGGAGGCCTCTACTTCAGGCAGTAAAATGGACACTCTGATCTGAACGGTGGAAAAAATGGTTGATAGGTTAACCATCGCAGATAGACCTGAGCCTCAAATAAGAAATCTGAATTTCAGAGGGCAGCAGCTGCAATTCGGAATTAAACAGAGAGAGAAAAGAACACAGGACCAAATTGCGCCACCACAACATCAAATTAAAACTCCTTTGTAGCAAAACTATGTGCAAGGGACAGATTCAGATGACGATGATCCTGTGATTGAGGCTAATCACTTTTTCAGAGCGGACGGTGTGCCCATTTTCCTTACAAAAGATGAAGAATACATAGTGGCGACTCCAGACATTCAAAAAGACCAAAATTTCATTTTGGCCAATGATACAGTACTGGAAGAGGAGTCTGATGACTATCAGAGAGGGTATATGAACGCTGTATTGGCTCAGCAAAGGTAGTACCTTTTAAGGAACAGAGAGGTTATAGTCAGCCCCATTCAAAAGAGAAATGAACTCCAAATGAAAAACGATGCACAAAAGAAAGGAAAGGAGCCAGCTGATCCTTCCTCTAGCAAAGCACCTGTATTTGCTAACACAACCAATGAGAAGAACCAGCAGAACATAGTAAAGGAGCCAACAGAGAAGAAAGACCTGCCCATCAAAGAGGTAGAAAAACCTCCCTCCTTTAATTTAGAAAATGAAATCTCTAAATTAAAAGTGTCTATGCCCCTCACAGAGTTGGTAAAGAATAGTGTGTATAAAACTCAGGTGTCCAAAGTCTTGCAAATAGATTCTGTCTTCGATATGGTCAATGTAGAAGACGACTACCCTGAACTTATTTTCGGTCCAGCCACAGAATAATCTGAAGAAAATGAAGTCCCTCCTTTTTATTTGAGTCTTAGAGTACATGAGTTTATCCTGCATAATGCTATGTTGGACTCCGGTGCCTCACATAATTTGATGCCCAAAGCTGTCATGGAGAAGCTAGTCCTTGACATCACTCGTAAATATCATGACTTGTATTCCTTCGACTCAAGTAGGGTCCACTGTATTGGTTTAATTAAATATTTGGTAGAGTCTTTAGACCAGATTCCAGTAAAGAATGTCTTGATGGACGTAGTTGTTGCTGATGTCCCGCCAAGGTTTGGAATGCTTCTATCTAGGTCTTGGGGTGCAAAACTTAAGGGAACCATGCAGCTTGACTTCTCTTATGCCACTATCCCTATATTTGGCCAGTTGAGGAAGTTATATAGGGAAAAGAAAATGAAATATATGATTACCACCAAAGACAAGCCTGTAAATCATCCCATCAATGCTGTCCATACAGACTTAGAGTCTTTTGTCTTGTATTCTGATGGTGGTTTAAATGATGAGAATGTTCAATTGGTACAAGTGGATTAAATACCTGAGATTTCAGAGAATTTCAAAGAGGTCCTCAAACAGGAAAAGGAAAAAGCAGCAACCAGTTTTGAACCTCCTGCCTGCCAGCAGCAAAGGGACAATGAACAGCCAGAAATCAGCCAAGGTAAAGAAGAGAAAGAAACAAATTTCCAGCATCTTCAAGAATAAGAAGAAGGCCTGTGGAGTATGGATTTTGATGGAGCTGTTGGTAAGGATGGAGCTGGCATTGGAATATGGATAAGGAGCCCTGTTTTTCAACCTGAGAAGGTTCCAAGTAATGTTAGAGTTTGTGCTTATAAGCTAGCTTTTGATTGCTCTAACAATGAAGCAGAATATGAGGCTTTGACTGCAGGCCTCAAAATTTTGAAGACGTTGAATGAAAAAAGGATTTCTGTATATGGCGACTCCGAATTGATAATCAAACAGGTGAAGGGAGAATACCAAGCCAAACATCCAAGATTGAGGGCATACAGAAATGTAGTCTTGAACATTTTGAAAATATTCCTAGAGTATACTTTGACAGCAGTGCCCAGGACGCAGAACATTATTGCTGATTCTCTTGCCACGACTGCAAGTAACTTGAAGATTCCAATGAACTCCAGCAATAAGTTTGAAATCTATGTCAAAAATAGGCTTGCTGTTTCGGACAATTTAAGGTATTGACAAGTATTTTGGGATGATAATGAGATCAATGCATTTTTGTAGGGTGATGGAAAATTCAAAGATACTCCAATAGAGGGTGAGTATGAGGTTGATGATCAGGAGTTGGAAGCAAACCAGATGGACATATTACAGTTAAAGGATAATGTAATTCCTAGAGGTCTCATACCTCTAGAGGAGCTTTTTGATCAGGATGATGTCGCAAAGAAACCAAGCTTGGTGCCCACAGAGAAAGGAGTTGAAGATGTGAATATTGGAACAGCTGATCAGCCCAAGTTTGTAAAATTATCAAAGGCATTATCCCCTTAGGTAAAGGAGAATTATGTTAAATTGATTTCTGAATTTTCTGATGTCTTTGCATGGGATTATTCAGATTTGAAAGTGTATGATAAGAACATAATTCAACATACAATTCCTAACAAGTCGGATCAGAAGCCTTTCAGACAGAAGCTAAGAAGAATCAATCCAAAGCTATTGTCATTAATTCAAAAGGAGGTAAACAGGTTGTACAAAGCAGGAATCATAGTTCCTATTATATTTTCTGATTGGATTTCGAATTTGGTCCTAGTGCGTAAAAAGACTAGAGAAATAAGACTGTGTATTGAATTCGGAACTTGAATAAGGCATCCTTAAAGGATAATTACCCACTTCCGAAAATGGACCATATTCTGCAGAGAGTAGTTGGAGCATCTAGAATGTCACTACTTGACGGCTACTCAGGGTATAACCAGATCTTGGTGCATGAGAAGGACCAAGATAAAATTTCCTTCAAAACACCCTGGGGAACCTTCCAATATGCTAAGATGCCCTTTGGACTGAAGAACGATGGAGCCACCTTCCAACATGCAATGGACATTGCTTTTGCAAATGAAAAATATGTTTTTATTTTTGTTTATTTGGATGATTTGACAGTGTTTTCAGGTTCAGATGATGAGCATTTTCACCATCTAAGAGTGGTTTTTCAGCGTTGCAGAAAGTTTGGGATTTCTCTCAATCCCAAAAAGAGCCTTTTTGCCATGGATGAGGGAAAATTGCTCGGGCATATCATCTCTAAAGATGGCGTCCGAATAGATCTAGCCAGAGTGGAGGCAATTCAGCTCATAGATCTTCCTCACAGCACGGTTAAGTGGAGTGAGGAAGCTATCAAGTCATTCAATCTGATAAAGTTTGCTTTGTCTAATGCCCCAGTTCTGATCAATCCCGACTATACTCAAGATTTTATTATATTTTCGTTTTCATTTGAGCATACTATGGCTATTGTTTTAATGCAAAAGAGAGATGAAGTAGAAAAGCCAATTGCCTTTTTCAGTAGGACTATTAGAGATGCTTCTTTAAGATATAATATTATTGAAAAGCAGGCATTGGCTCTTGTCAAGGCATTGAAAGATTTTAGGGTCTATATTCTACATTCACACACTATAGCGTATGTCCCTAACGCAACAGTCAAGGATGTGCTCATGCAAACTGATCCAGAAGGTCGAAGAGGCAAATGGATAGCAGCTATGTTGGAGTATGATATGGAGATCAAGCCTACTAAGTTGATCAAAGGCCAAGGTTTGGCGAGATCGATGGCCCAATCAAATCTGCATGCTTTAGATATAAACCTCATTTCAGTAATATCAGAAGAGGAAGATGAAGGTTTGCTAGTTCCTCTTTCAGATATTTTTCTGCAGTCCCCTTGGTATTCAGATATTGTGTATGTTCTTCAGCATCTGTCACCTCCTCCAGGCATGTCTAAGAGTAAAGGTAGATCTTTGAAGCTTAAATTTGTAAAATATTTCATTTTGAACAGTGCTCTGTTTTGGAAGGATTCGGGAGGAGTTTTGCTAAATTTCCTGGTTGAAGAATAAGTTCAGAAGGTAATGCACGATTTCCATAAAGGTGACTGTGGTGGTCACTTGTTTTGGAAAACTACAGCGAATAATGTATTGAGAGCCGGGTATTATTGGCCCACATTATTTTTTGATTTATATAAAACAGTGATGAATTGTCATGAATGTCAAATTTTCCAAGGGAAGAAGAAATTGCTTCCACTTCCTTTGAAACCTGTTTCAGTGAACGCGCCCTTTCAGCAGTGGGTGCTCGATTTTATAGGAGAAATACATCCCGCGTCCTCAGCACAGCATCGATGGATATTGACTGGGACAGATTACTTTACAAAATGGATCGAGGCCATCCCTTCCAGGTAAGCGACTGACACAGTAATTATTCAATTCTTGGAATCAAATATTTTATCCCGTTTTGGTTGCCCATGTAAAATTGTGACAGATAATGCAGCCGCGTTTAGATCAAAGAAAATGATCGATTTCTGTGATAAATACAACATCATGCTGGGCCATTCAACAGCGTATTATCCACAAGGCAATGGCCTGGCAGAGTCATCCAACAAGTCGCTGATGAATATAATTAAGAAAATGTTGGAGGCAAACAAAAGAAATTGGCACTGGAAGCTTATCAACGCACTGTGGGCAGACAGAGTTAGCAGTAAAAAATCAATAGGTATGTCACCTTTTGAGCTGGTTTATGGTACTGATGCTATCTTTCCTACTTCTCTTACAGTTCCAGTTATGAGATTATTACAAGAAGTTGGAAGCGAAGATGATGACAACCAGCAAAGGATCAACCAGATGATCCACCTTCAACAAACAAGAGAAGAAGTGTCACAGAAAGCGAGCCAGTTGCAGGACAAGATGAAAAAGATCTATGACAAGAAGACTAAAGCAGAAAAGTTTCAGTTGGATGATGTAGTGTTGAAATGGGATGCAAGAAATGAAGACAAAGGGAAGCACAGTAAATTTGACAACCTTTGGAAGGGACCATACAAAATTACAGCATACAGGGGTCAGAATGCCTTCTTGCTTTCAGAAATGGATGGCCAGGATTTTCCTGGAGGAGCAGTAAATGGTAGGCTATTGAAGCACTACCAATGTTGAAGACATGGATCAAAATATATCTCATCATCAATGTATATACCATTTTATTTTTCTAAAAGAAAAGTTTAAAATGCACAGTCATTCAAGTTTGGGGCCTGAGGTGAAGGCTATAAAACTTGGATGATATGTGTATGGTTTGGTTTTATTTCAGTTTTCAGTCTTAGTCTAGAGTCAGGGTCAGTTTGCATTTGTGTCAGTTTTCAAAATTTTTGAGTTCATGCCCAATGGATAAGGCTACTTGGTCTACGGTGTTCTTGGCGCCTCCAAGGAGCTAACATCCCCATTAGAGCCAATGTTAGTGTCAGTCTAGTCATACTGCCATCAGTGATCAAAACTGCTCTTTTGCATTTGCATATTAGGTGTTTCATACCGAATAAATTTCACCATTCCGCTAGGTCATGGATTCATTAATGGTAGTAATTCTTCATCAGTTTTCCCTCATGTGAAACTTGCTAATTTTCCTCTCTATGGTCTTCAACCATTATTTACTTTCATTCTTAAAATCATATTAGTAGGTCATAGGATGGGTCTCACCATGGTCAAATTAATGAGTCAAATGTCAATAAATATTAGCAAGGTCATGAGGAAGCTAATAAGCTCAAAGTCACAGCACCAAGAAGAATCAGAGAGACATTTTTTTTCAGTTTGATGTAATTTTTGCCTCAAAACCATGTTTTGAGGTGAAAACATGATATTTTGTCTTTATTATTATTATTCATTATGTAATTTTATATCATCATATGTAATAAGTCACAATTCAGATGTTGTTATCTCCCCAAAGTGATGTACCTGCCTTCAGAGAAGTTTTTCGCAACATGTTCAGCGCCAAATCATCTTCCAAGCAAATCCATCAGAAAGAGCCTGGAAAGAGCTTTCCAACGGTGTACTACACTCTCAAAACTGACTTCTGGATTGAAATTTATGCTTAAGTGAAGTAAAATTACCTAAACCTTCCCTATTTCCCATGTTCCCCTTTAAATTTATGTTTAAAGTTTTATATTTCCCTTTAAAAACCCCTTTTCCTCTTTCCGATTTACAACATCGCATCATAAATCATTTAACACATATGTGATTGAATTATTAACCACTTCCCCAACCATACCTTGTAGAACTTTATAATAAACAATATCAAAGTTTATTATAAGTTCCACCGATCATAACCACTTCCCCACCATGCTTTGTAATAAAAATTTATTATAAAGTTTTATATTATATAAACCCCCCTCTTCCCATCGCAATCTCAAATCTTTTCTCATCGCAACGTTTATTTGTGCCCTCCGATCACCCCAATCGCAACAAAATTCGATGCGATTGATCGCAACATTCTCTGATTCGCTAATCGCACAAAACTCCGATCCGATCAATCGCAGCTTTTCCTATGATCTCCCGATTTCACATCCCCCGATTGAAGCCTCCGATTGATCCGGCACGATCGATCTGCCCTGCCGATCGAACAGCCCACATCCAATCGCATCATCGCAAGTCCCCCTCCGATTGAAACCCGCCGATTGATATTCCATGATCGCTCCTCAACCATTGATCTGTCCCCACCGATCCGACGGCTCAAAGTCAATCGGGCCATCGGCATCGGCGTTTGCCATATGTGTTGCACTCCCCTCCGATATTGCGATTGTGATTGATCCCGGTCCCACCACTTAAGTCTTCCGCCATTAAATATAAACGAGCCTTTTCCTTTGTAAAAATTGAATTTTATATTAGTTCGTTTTATAAAGGACTTTCCCCATGGTTTAATCCCATCGCATCGGAGGAAATTCATATTGCAATATGCCTGCCCCAAAGTCCCGATTGTGATTGCGATTGCCCTCATTCCACCATCGCATCACATATTTTAATCGTTTCATTTTATGTCACTCCTCCCCTCGATCCCGATTGCGATTTCAACATTCCATTATATATCCCGCTGCCCGTCCATTCCGATTGCGATTGTAATGTAGGTCCCGCCTCCTTCCCTTCCCTTTTCCCATTCAAAATAAATTTTCCCTTCACGAAAGGCATAATTTCAATTTATTTTATTGCAACGGTATTTTATTAAAAGATCAGAGAATAAAGAAATAGTGGAAAGCAAAGTGACAATCAAAGGGCCGAGAGTTTATTTAAGACAAATATTGTTACAGCAAGCAGCAAAATAGGAGATCTTTTCATCAGATTACCTATTTTCTTTCATACAACCTAACAGAAAAATCTCCAAGTGGTCAAATGCAATGATGTCCCTTATTTTCAGGGGCAGATTGTTGTATTTCTTTGCTATGGTTGTATTTCAGTTCTTCAGCTGTTAAAACAACTCCCTTTTCTTGTGGATCTATGTTCCCACATTTCAGCCTATTTAATGTAATTGTAAATAATTTGTAAAGCAGTCTGAGAGTCTGAATAGTCGGTAACTCAGAAAGTAGGGGAATAGTGTGGAAGAACATCTCTGCGCTACATTGTACAGTTTGACAGGAATTAATAAAAGATGCAGCTCTGATTTGTGGGATCCATGTGGTATGAGATTTAGCATTTGTTTTTCTCCTTTGTTTCATATGTGAATTTTTTGTTTTCCATTCATCCATAAACATTTCCTTTTGAATGCTTTCAAGATAGAAATGTAGAATCCATTTTATATGCTCTGCCTTGGGAAATCATTCATACTCTGTATTTTTCTTCTGTTTGAAAAGGATCCATTTATTGTGCCCTTTTCAGCTCCGCACCAGTCTTTCCATCCCATCCTCATTAAATTTTATTTGCTAAGTTTCCTGCCTATCTTGCCCCATGAAACACCCTGTGTCCTGATTTAATTCCCGATTTCAACTATCCCTTTTTATCCCACACATCCCTGAAATTAATTAATTCATTCATTATATTAAACTCTTAGCCCATCATTTTATCTAGCCTAATATTAGTTCATTTATTGTGTTCCATTGAATATTCTTTTACGGAGAGAGCCCTCTCCTGTCCTTGTAGGGCTAGCTACAAGGATGAGCGTGGTTTAGTTGTTACCCTGATTTGCCTTTTGCAGCTTGGGGTCCAATTCAGGTGCTAAAAGATTCCATGCCAGCTTCCATGCCATCTATCTTAGATTCCATGCCTTTCTTCAAACCATCCATATTATTTTTCACACCATCCATCTTTGCTTCCATGCCTTTCTTCAAAACTTCCATTTCATTTTTTGCTGCTCTTTCCTAGAGCGAAATTTGTTGCACTTGCTCTTGTAATTTTGATAGATCATGTTGTAATTCTTCATCTTCATGAGTCATAGTAGAGCCTTCTGAAGGCTTAATGGGTGTTGAATTATTTTTACGAGGCATTTTTTAGAACCCAATACTGATATCTATTCTACAATATGCCCTTGGAATCAATTCAAATTGATTTTTCAAACAAGACTTATGCAATTTGGAAAAAAATACACAACTTTTTCTTGCTTTTGAGGAGCTCGATATTGAAATTGGATTATCTCTGTGATTATAGCTCTTAAATATCTGAAATTCAGCACTGAAGTATCCCTCTGAATTCTCTTTTGAATGCCATAGGTTTGACCTTATTTGGATTCTCCAAGACAAAGTTATGTCCAATCTCCCACAATGACCTAATTATTGACTAGTTCGGTAGAGCGTACTTGTACGACTTTCCACGTGTCACTGTTTTGTCCTTCGCCTCTGAAATTGATAGCCAAGAAACTAAAGTCCATGTACTTGCGACCAATTTTTATGAACTCCAATCCGATGCCCAGAGAGAAAGTTATTAAACTTTTCCCATGATCACCTCTTTGAGATGAAATTCGGGAGCCTGAAAAAGCACTACCTTCCACAGATCATATCTCCAAAAATGTTGCAAACCAAGGTCTAAAATTTTGCGACGAGTTTCCTCAGGATTTCAGATTCACACCCTAAAAATTTCAGATTCTGAACCTTCGTAGAAAAAAAGTTATAGTGCAAATTCCACGATGACCTGTTTAGGAGCCTGAAAAAGGCATAACTTCCACAGATCATATCTCCGAAAATATTGCAAACCAAGCTCTGAAATTTTTAGACGATCTTCCTCAAGATTTCAGCTTCGCACCATAAAAATTTCAGCTTCTGAAACTTTGTAGACAAAAATTTATAGCTAAAATTCCACGATGACCTGTTTGGAGCAGCGAAACCCTAGAATCCAAAGCTCTGAAACCAAATGTTGTGTAACCAGCTCCAAAAATAGAAGAAAAGAGATATCAATGCCTTAGAAATAAGCCACTTCGAGGGGGAAGCCTCCAATACATTACATAAATGAACAATTCTTGGATGATACAATTTACAAAACCTCCTTTCTATATATAGAAGTCCATGTGGCCATAATGTAATCATAGTGGGCCACAATGTAATCCTAGACGACCTAACAATAATAATTTAAGGGCACAATAATAACAAAATGGGGGTTACAAGGGTACAATAATAACAATAGAGGGGTTACACTAATAACAATAAGGGACTATACTAGTAATATAGGGACCTAACATAAATACACAAATAATGCTTAATGAAGAAAAAAAGTCAAAAAAATAATGGAAAAAGGATCCCTTTATTGAGTATTGGTGGTAGAAGATGAATACAATAGATGAATAAATACTTGAAGAGAATTATTTGAGATATGGTGCTAAAAAATCCTCGGCAAGGAGGTCCCTTTCCTCAACCTCTTTGCAAGGTTCTACTCTCTCTCAAAAGAAGTATGAATATCCTCTCAATGGTGGACTATTTTTCTCTCACCTGGATGATGGATTTCTTAGAAGAAATATGTCCAACATGCTAATGCTCTTACTTCTTCTTCTTCAACAATGACATTTGGTGTTAGTATGATAGAAATTTTTCCAACATAATATTGTTTCTTTTTTTGGTTCTCCCATGGCTTGTTTATATAGAATTTTTTGAATCCATCTTCCCTCTCTTGGTTCATGAATGATAGTGACTCAAGAGTAGGAAAATATGATTCCATTGAGGGATGCATATCTTCAGGGCAACTCAAATTCAATTTTCCTTGACTGACACATGTTAGGGAATTATCCTCCAAGTGTGGGAAGTGGTCCCAAATTTTTGGAGTCGCACTTTTCTTCGACCGTGCAGATTTCGAAGAAAAATCCGCAGTGATCGTGATTTTGGCCTTCATATATGGTGCACAATCCAATTTTTACACATGCAACCTTATGATAAATTATTTTTTTTGAACTTCCATAATGTATTCAGTTGGAAAATATTTATCTGTACGTTCTGTTGAACGACCTTAGGTGTTTTTTATAGTGTATGATTTTTTGGTGTTAATAGTTTCCCCCTGATGTATGAGGTTAGGAGAAAACATATAGCCGAAATAAATCATGCTTTTTTATTTTGACTAAGAGTCTGATTAACTGCTTTGAGAGAGAGAATAACTTGTCATGGAAATGAGTAAAGGAACCCCTTGACTGAGGAAAAAGGATAACCATGCTCTGAAGAAAATATGAGTGAAAAATAAAAATTACTTATATGAGGCCGACATGTCCCATGCTCGTTATGATGACTATTGATGTATTATTACAGTTAGACAGAGAATGGTTATGTCTAGTCAAACTGTAGTAGTTGACATGCTGATGGTTGATGACGATAATTGATGATGCCCTCAAGGGAGTTTCTTAACAAATAGAATGAATATGGGGCCCTCATGCATAAGTAAGGTGAAGCACTGCTTGAGTGAGGTGCTTCTGTATGCATGGGTCTGTGACTTTGGGTACCTCCCTCGCATCACGATATAAGAATTTTTGAATGAGGTGCTTAGTGATACCCAAGTCTTTGAGTAAATGAAAGCGTTGCAATGGTCATTAAGTATGGTACCACCCTGACATGAAAATTGGTGTTGGTGTCGAACATCAGGGGGACCGATGCCATCAATGGGTAATGGTGATTCCCATTGTGCCACCAGAGGATGTCCCTTAAAGGGGGGATGCATCCAAGGTACAAAATAAATCCTGGAATATGAGTGTTGAAGTCAACATGAAAGAAGCATCAACCACCTGAAAAGTACTGATTCAGGGAATCAAGAAATCAGATGAAATAATATTGTAACATGGTTGGTCGACAAGGCATGTTAACAAAAGTTGGTGATATCAATGGATATGGACAATTGGCTTGAGGTCGGAGCTGTAATGCAAGTGGCAGTAGTCAAATTAATTTTTCTGACAGGGATGGCCATGGAGTCAGTAGGACGTCAAACCCTCAGATTATTCTAGAGTACTCGTATCATGGTGTGAACTTTATGAGTGATCCAGATATGGGGCTCCTTCCTAGTGATGCTTAGGGGCCAATAGGTATGTGATTTGTGATTTATGCATTTATGCTTTTTGACATGTATATTTTATGATGTGTATTTTGTATGATATTGATATCATGTATTTGTGCTTGCATATGTGGGGTCCTAGGGACGACCATTGGCCTACCTAGTAGGCAATGATCTGAGATGTATCGGAGTGGCTAGAGCTCTAGCTGCACCACAATGATGGAGGGATGCTCGGGAGGCAGTGGAGCCTGAGAGGCCAACGTAATGCCAATAGATTGAGATTAGTGGTCCCTTTAGGGAGGGGTCTAGCTCGTCAACAAAAAAGGAGATGGCGAGACCGCGGGAGCACATCGAGGTAGCGAATGCACAATCAGTGGCTTTAGTGGCACAACTATGAGATTATGGGGATGCATGGGGCATATCATACACCTTGACGAGGGCGATTCCTGAGGATGCATGGGCAGGACTAGGATAAGCAGTGGTGGAGATTTTGATAGCTCATGAGCGGGAAAAATGACCATTTATTAGGTGCATTGCGATGGCAGTGGCCACAACCCATCCTATTTTGGCACCTGATGAGGTAGTTGGACCTCAAGAGAGGGGGGCAGGGTCCCTGTTATGTCCCTATATTAATAATATAGTCCCTTATTATGATAGTGTAGCCCCCGTATTATTATTATTTTACCCCTGTAAGCCCCATATTGTTATTATTGTGCCCTTACATTATTATTGTTAAGTTGGCTAGGGTTACATTGTGGCCCCACTAGGATTACGTTGTGGCCCCATGGACTCCTATATATAGAAAGGAGGTTTTGTCATTTATATCATCCAAGAATTATTCATTCATGTAATGTATTGTAGGTTGCCCCCTCGAAGTGGCTCATTTCTAAGTCGTTGATATCTCTTTTTTTCTATTTTTTGAGCTGGTTTCACAACATTTGGTGTCAGAGCTTTGGATTCTAGTGTCTCGCTACTCCAAATAGGTCATCGTGGCATTTTCGCTATATGTTTTTTTCTACGAAGGTTTAGAAGCTGAAATTTTTAGAGTGCGAAGATGAAATCCTTAGGAACATCTTCGCAAAATTTTAGAGCTTGGTTCGCAATATTTTCGGAGATATGACATGTGGAAGTTAGGGATTTTTGCAGGCTCATGAATTTCACTTAAAAAGGTCATCACAAAATTTTCTCTATAAAATTTTTCTACGAAGGTTAAAAGGCTGAAATTTTTAGAGCACGAATCTGAAATCGTGACGAACATCATCACAAAATTTCAGAGCTTGTTTTGCAATATTTTCAGAGATATGATCTATGAAAGTTAGGTATTTTTCAGGCTCCCAAATTTCATCTCAAAGAGGTGATCGTGGGAAAATCTTCATAACTCTCTCCCTGAGCATCAGATTGGAATTCTGTAAAACGTGACTGGAAGTACAGAGACTGTAGTTTCTTGTATATAAATTTGAAAGCCAAAGGAGAAAAAAATGACACGTGGCAAGTCGTACAAGTTCACTCTACTGAACCAGTCCATAATTAGGTCATTGTGGGAGATTGGACTTAACTTTGCCTTGAAGAATCCAAATCAATTCAGTCTTGTGGCTTTTGAAAGAAGCTTCAGAGGACTACTGCACGGACTAATTTCAGATATTGAGGATCTGCAAGATAGAGATAAGTCAATTTCAATATCGATCTCCTCAAAAGCAAGTAAAAGGTGTGTATTTGTTTTTCCCCAATTGCGTAAGTCTTGTTTGAAGAATCAAGTTGAATTGATTGCAAGGGCATATTGTAGAATAGATATTGGTATTGGATTCTAAAATGGCCCCTAACAAGAATTCAACACCCATTAAGCCTTTAAAAGGCTCTACTATGACTCATGAAGACGAAGAATGGCAACATGACATATCAAAATTATAAGAGCAAGTGCAACAAATTTCGCTCTCGTAAAGAGCAACAAAAAATGACATGGAAGTTTTGAAGAAAGGCGTGGAAACTAAGATGAATGGTTTGAAGAAAGGCGTGGAATATAAGATGGATGGTTTGAAGAATGGCATGGAAGCTAAGATGGATGGCATGGAAACTAAGATGGAAAACATGAAGAATGATCTAAAAGCAGACATGGAAGGTTTGAAAAAGTTGATACAAGAAATGTTTCCTAATGGTGAAAAGATAGTAGAGGAAACTCATGATGAGAACAAAATAAATGTTAATCGTGATTTCATAAACTCTAATGTTGGAGGGAAGAAACACCATATTCCAAAAATGGATATGAGGAAGTTTGATGGAAAGGATCCTGTAACATGGATACTACAGATGGAGCAATATTTTGATCTCCATAACGTGCAAAACACACAAAAGGTACGCATTGCAACTTTACATTTATAACAAAATACATTTGTATGGTATCGATGGCTTTGCTCTCGTAAAAAAATTGTCACTTGGTCAATTTTTACTGAGGAAATGATAGCACATTATGAGGATACAAAGAGCAACACCTTCTTTAGCCAATTGATAAATCTCAAACAAAAGGGTTTAGTGGGGCAGCACATTGAGGACTTCCAAAAATTGAATACAAGGGTAACTGATATTCCAGAGGAACACAGGATTGATCTCTTCATAGGCACTTTAAAGGATAACATCCAACATGAAGTTCGCGTTTTGGAACCTGATTCATTGGAGAAGGCATTCAGGTTGGCAAGAAAAGTTGAATGTAAAATTATGGCGACAAGGAAGCATACCACTCAATTCTATAAAGAAGGAAGTGTTGCTACGCCTAGATTTCCACAACCTACAAGGTTGACACCACAACAATTGGAAGAAAAAATAGAAAAAGGGCTTTGCTACAGTTGTGATAGCAAATACACTAAAGGTCATAAGTGTGCTGAGAAGAAATTATTTTACATAGATTGTGAAGAGGAAGAAGAAAATGAACAAGAAGAGGATATACACCAGGAACCAACCCAAGAAGAGGAAGAAATGAGTCCGACCATATCGTGTAATGCATTGGCAGGAATTACCACTCCTCAAACTCTCAAGATAGAATGACATATCAAGAAGAAAAAGGTAATAGTTTTGATTGATTCAGGTAGTACCCATAATTTTATTCATTGTAAGGTAGCCAAGGAATTGAATTGTTTCCTATACCCAACACCAGAATGTCAAGTGATGGTTGCAAATGGAGGAACAATAAATTTCTCTAGAAAATGTCATAATATCAAGCTAACCATGGGGGAATATGTATTAAATAGTCCAATGCTTTCCATTCCTATGGGAGGTGATGATGTTGTACTAGGAGTACAATGGTTACAATCTTTGGGGACGATAACTTTTAATTTTCAAGAATTTTTCTTGAATTTTTTTTTAGAAGGAAAGGAAGTCAAATTACGGTGTATTGTGTAAAAATTTGAATAATTTTCTGAATTATTCACCGAGATTATCCTGATTACACACTATTTAAGCTTCATGCATAATACATAACCTCTTCTACAATTGATCATCAATATGCGGAAATAGAAAGCAATCGCATGCGCTCATTAAAACATAATCAAGCACACATATCAACACAGTATGTAATGGGGAAAGAAATAGCTGAAAACCCCCAACTATCTGTATATTATAATGATAGAGAACATGTAACAATACATAGCACAAAGCTCTCACAACTCTCAGCACTATCTCAATGCTACACACAAAACTAGTTATGAAGATGAACAAGTCATAGGTTCAAATCTCCTCCACAAGTCTGCCTGCCTCTACTGCGCAATCCAAGTGAGTAATGAATGAGATCCAAGTTCGAATCCCACTAGCTCCAACTGCGCAATCCTCATTGGCAATCTCCATCAATGTGTGTGAAAATCTCATGCACAATCATGGTCACAACTGATAGTCAATCACACCCTTTCACCCACCTCTAACACTGGTCTCCACTGAACTGTCCATGCATTGCAGTTAACTGATGTGTTCTTTAGTTGATTTATGAGTTAATAATTAGTGAATTAATTAATAATTAATTCACACCACTCATCACTAGTGTATTTATTAGTTAGACTAAATACAACTATTTCAACTAAGTTAAACCGAACACAACTCCACCAACTGTCTCATCAACTCCACCAAACTCTGCCACATGAGTTCTAACTGAAGTCAACCATGCAATAGCTCAACTAACCCTTAGGAAAAGCGTATTTCCTTCTGTCAGCTGCATGTGCCACATCCAAGCATCAAACTAAAGTGCTCCAAGAGGATAAGATACTGTTTATAGTCTAAATATTATTAAGGGTTAATAATATTTGACTGTTCTATTTTTAGCCCGACAGTCTAAAATTAGAGGTCCATCTATTTTTACCAACTCAACCAATCATCCATAAATAGCATCCTGCAACTCATAGACCATGATCCATATGTCTAAAGATAGACATAGTCTAAAAATAGACTTTGCACCAAAAATAGCCTACGGGCCCACTTAGTGAAGGCGACTTCATTTCACTAAGCTCCATCATCTTGTTGCATTTTCAACACTCCCTCTCAACAAGATATGGATTATCTGCAACCCCTATCCTGCCTCTGTGGAATTTGAATTTGCTCCTGGTGAGCGCCTTTGTCAAGATGTCAGCATCCTGATCCTCCGTGGGAATATACGAAAGTAACATGATTCTCCGTTGCACACAATCTCTGATATGATGGTACCTGATGTTGATGTGTTTGGATCTATCATGAAATACTGGATTAGCCGAGAGTTTAATGAAACTCTGGTTATCACAATAAATCACAATAGGCTCCAAATGTGACCCGAACAACCCGACCAGGATCTTCCTCATCCATATGGCCTCGCATGCAGCCAAGCTTGCTGCCATATACTCAGCCTCTGCTGAATTGAGTGCCACGGATCTCTGATTCCTGCTGTACCAGGAAACTGCTGTCGACCTGATACTGAAGATCCCTCCAGATGTGCTCTTTCTGTCCGTTGGGCTCCCTGCCCAATCTGCATCTGTGAAGCCACATAGCTTCACCTCATCCTCCTGTCTGTACCACAAACCATATCCCGATGTGCCTCTAAGATAACGCAATACATGCTTGCCTGCCTTCCAGAAGAGCTTGGTAGGCTTAACCATAGCTTGTGAAAGCTGGTTAACAGCATAGCATATATCGGGTCATGTATTTACCAGATACATAAGCGACCCCACCAACTGTCGATAAACAATGGCATCCACTACCTCCGCTGAAGTAGCATCCTCCTTCCTCCAACCTCCAAGAAGAGGAGTATCAACAAGCTTGCAGCCATGCATGTTGAACTTTTCTAGTATCTCCCGGGCATACTTACCCTGAGAAACAAACAGTCCATCACTGCGCTGCCAAATTTCCAATCCCAGGAAATAATGAAGGAGGCCCAAGTCCTTCATCTCAAACTCTCTAGCAAGATCCTCCTTGCATGAAAGTATCAATAGCTCATCACCCGTCAAAATCAAATCATCTACATACAGTACAATGATCAACAACTTCCCCTCCACCACAATCTGGTACAGGTTAGGATCCGCCTCACTCTTGGAGAATCCAAGTCTGGTGAAATAACTGTCTATCCGTGTGTACCAAGCACGAGGTGCTTGTTTCAACCCATATAGTGCTCTCTTGAGTCTGCACACATGCGACTCACTGATGAAGATCTCGAAACCTTCGGGCTGCTCTATGTACACCTCCTCCTCAATGACTCCGTTGAGGAACGCAGTCTTCACATCCATCCGATGGATGTGCCACCCCATCTGCGCTGAGAGAGCTAGGATCGTCCGTATGGAAGAGTACCTTGCGACAGGTGCAACGGTCTCCTCATAATCGATCCCCTCTATCTGTGAGAAGCCTCGGGCAACAAATCTTGCCTTGTACTTCTCCACACTCCCCGTCAGCCGCCTGCTTCACTTTGTAGATCCATCGCGAACCCACCACTGATTTCCCCTCCGGTCGCGGGACAATCTCCCATGCACTGTTTCTGACAATAGAATCATACTCTTCCACCATGGCATCTACCCATGCGGGGTCCTCCACAGCTTCTTCGAAAGAGGATGGCTCTGTCATGAAACATTTGCTCACAAGAGCCATGTATCCAGTGTACCGGTCCGGTGACTGTCTCTGTCTGCGCTGTGCTGTAGGTGGTCCTACAACCTTCTCTGCATCTTGAGTCAGTCGCTCAGCTTCTGTAGTGCGCTTGTGCCCTCTGATGGTTGGCGCTGCATGAGTGGTCTCTTCCACTCCATGAACTTCCTCTTGTGGCTGATCCATATCTGGAAGCTCATCCTTAGGAACTAATAGCTCCTCATCTACATGCAAGTGTGGCTCCCTCTCAAGTGAACACTGCATGGCTTTCTCCTCCTGAAATTTGATATCCCATCGCACAACAATCTTGCGATTGTCTGGAAAATACACATGATAGTTGTGGGGCGTATCAGTGTACCCCAAAAATATCCCAACCTCTACGGTTGGATCCAGCTTCTTCCTGGCGTCCTTCATCACATGCATGTAGACAGGTGAACCAAAAATCCTCAAATGGGAAATATCAGGTCTCTTACCAGAAAACGCCTCCTCCGGTGTACTCATGCCAAGTATCTTGTGAGGACAACGGTTCTGCACATACACTACAGTATTGCATGCCTCAGCCCACAAGTGAAGGGGTAGGCCTTGATCATGCAACATCACCCGTGCAGCACCCACGATCGTTCTGTTCTTCCGCTCAGCAACCCCATTCTGCTGTGGGTTATGGGGTACGATGAGCTCTCTCCGAATCCCTTGTGCGCTGCAAAAGTCCTTGAATTCAGCGGAGATGAATTCACCACCATTGTCACTCCTAAGAGCCTTCACATGCTTCCCCGATTCCTTCTCAACCAGCACCTTGAACTCACAGAACTTTAAGTATGTCTCACTCTTCTTCTGCATGAAGAAGATCCAACACTTCTGAGAGAAAACATCAACAAAGATCACATATTACTTGTGCTTTGCTGTCGAAGCTACTGAGAAAGGTCCACACACGTCTGTGTGGATTCTCTCAAGGATCGTCGTGGCGCAACTATCCTTCTCGTGAAAGGTGGCTTTCACAAATTTTCCCAAGGTACACCCCTTGCACTGATTTGACTGCACAAGAGTGCCCTTAGGAAGCCCAGTAGAAATCTGCTGCAGTATCTTCAAAGCTCCATGGTGAAGGTGGCCCAATCTCCGGTGCCACAACTCACCATCATCCCGGCTCATCACCTCTCCTACCTTGCATGCCATTGCTGTGCAGCCATCTACTTGCAACTGATAAAGGTTCTTGACTCGAACCCCTATCTTCCGGGTTTCTCCAGTTGTCTTACTGCGCAGGAAAGACTTTCCCTCACTGAAGACCACATCATACCCCTTGTCTTCCAACATCACCACAGAGATCAGATTCTTCATCAATCCTGGAACATGCAAAACTTCCTTCAATACGAAGGGTTTACCGTACTCCCTCTCAAAGGAAATGATACCGATACCGGTCGCACTGTATCTACTATCATCGCCCATCTCGATGTGCACTCCAAGATCTTTCTCCTCCAGATCTGAAAACAAATCCCGATCTCCGGTCATGTGAAATGACGCACCACTGTCCAAGAACCATACTGATCCCATCACACTTGAGACCAAGCATGCGATCAGTGAAAAATCCAGCTCGAACTGGGAGGCCAATGCCTCTCCCGCTGTAGATCTAGTAGCATGCTTATTTTTCTTCTTCTGCGGACAATTTGTGGCATAATGTCCGTGTTGGTGACAGTGAAAGCACTTCACCTTGGACATGTCTTGCTTCTTGCCTTTCGCACTAGACTAAGAAGCTTTCTTGCTCTTCCCCTTCTTTGCTTTGGCAGCCAAAGCGCAATTTTCTTCATCAGATGCCTTTGATGAAGATCCATCCCTGGTAGTCCGCCTTATCTCCTCTTGCATGAGATCCGACCAAAGTCGCTCCCATCCCGGCAACTTCTCCCGACCATTGACAGAGTCCTGATAGGAATGCCAACTCTTCAGAATACCAAGGAGAGCCAGGTCCACCAAGTCCTCATCATCGATAGTCACCCGCACACTTCCCAACTCATCTCTGCATTTAGTGAACTTCGTGAGGTACTTGGCGATACTGTGGCCTTTCTCCATCTTAATGTTTCTGAGTTTATCCTTGAGCGCCAACTTCCTCTGGTCGCTCTTGCTCTGGAATAGATCTGTCAACGCTTTCCACATCAAATATGGAGAATATTTTCCATGCAGGCTGGATACAATGTGATCCTTCACGCCCTCCAATAGAATCCTTCGACATTTCGCCATCTTCTTTTTCCAAGCCTCAACTTGAGCAGCATCAGTAGGCTTTGGGATCTCAGCATTTATGAACTCCTTCAACCCGTTATCATCTAATACCGCCTCCATTCTGTCCTTCCATGCAACATAATTCAAACTGCCCTCAAGGGCATATTCCAGTCACAAACCGTTGAAAGACATTTCAACTCCGGCACCAAGAAAACAAACTGCGGAAAAATTTGAATTCCAAGCTCAAAACTCAACTGCTTCTGGATCTGTGAGAAAAAATTATTTCTAGCACAGAGATCGACTGTAGGGGTGTTTACTGGATATATCACCTTTCAGAGAAAGGATGGATCCAGAGGCTACCTGGCCCGTTATAGACTCTGTCTACCGAAATAATTGTAATCACTATAATAGATCCCGATGATCAATTCTTCGCTCCGATACCATGTAGAAATTTGAATAATTTGCTGAATTATTCACCAAGATTATCCTGATTACACACTATTTAAGCTTCATGCATAATACATAACCTCTTCTACAATTGATCATCAATATGCGGAAATAGAAAGCAGTCGCATGCGCTCTTTAAAACATAATCAAGCACACATATCAACACAGGATGTAATGGGGAAAGAAATAGCTGAAAACCCCCAACTATCTGTATATTATAATGATAGAGAACATGTAACAATACATAGCATAAAGCTCTCACAGCTCTCAGCACTATCTCAGTGCTACACACAAAACTAGTTATGAAGATGAACAAGTCACAGGTTCAAATCTCCTCCACAAGTCTGCCTGCCTCTACTGCACAATCCAAGTGAGTAATGAATGAGATCCAAGTTCGAATCCCACTAGCTCCAACTGCGCAATCCTCATTGGCAATCTCCATCAATGTGTGTGCAAATCTCATGCACAGTTGTAGTCACAACTAATAGTCACACTCACCCTTTCACCCACCTCTAACACTGGTCTCCACTGAACTGTCCATGCATTGCAGTTAACTGATGTGTTCTTTAGTGGATTTATGAGTTAATAATTAGTGAATTAATTAATAATTAATTCACACCACTCATCACTAGTGTATTTTTCAGTTAGACTAAATACAACTAGTTCAACTAAGTTAAACATAACACAACTCCACCAACTGTCTCATCAACTCCACCAAACTCTGCCACTTGAGTCCTAACTGAAGTCAACCATGCAATAGCTCAATTAACCCTTAGGAAAAACGTATTTCCTTTTGTCAGCTGCATGTGCCACATCCAAGCATCAAAATTAAGAGCTCCAAGAGGATAAGATAATGTTTATAGTCTAAATATTATTAAGGGTTAATAATATTTGATTGTTCTATTTTTAGCCCGGCAGTCTAAAAATAGAAACCGCCCAATGTCTAAAAATAGAGGTCCATATATTTTTACCAACTCTACCAATCATCCATAAATAGCATCCTGCAACTCATAGACCATGATCCATATGTCTAAAAATAGACTTTGCGCCAAAAATAGCCTGCGGGCCCACTTAGTGAAGGCGACTTCATTTCACTAAGCTCCATCATCTTGTTGCATTTTCAACATATTTCAGGGAAGCCTAGAAAGATAATAAGCTCTATTGTCGTGACAAAGCTTCTAAAGAAAGAATAACGAGGTGTAATTTCACAATTATGCTCACTAGAAGTTCCAACATCAAAATCATCTATTTCTGCAGATCTCCAAAAAGTCTTGGACAATCATTCCAGGGTTTTTGAAATTCCCAAAGGACTCCCACCTATTCGTGATCATGATCATGATATTCATTTGATTCCAGGAAGTGTTCCTCCAAAAATCAGACCTTATAGATATCCTTATGTCCAAAAGAACGAAATTGAACGTATGATTGCAGAAATGTTAGAGGCTGGTATAATTCAACCTAGTCAAAGTTCTTTCTCTGCTCCTGTAGTATTGGTACACAAGAAGGATGGATCATGGCACATGCGTTCAAATTATAGGGAGCTCAATAGGCTCACCATTAAAGATAAATTTCCCATTCCTGTGATTGATGAATTATTGGATGTATTACATGGAGCAATTTATTTTACCAAGTTGGATCTTCGTTTAGGATATCATTAAATTAGAATGAAGACTGAAGATATTCCAAAAACAACATTTCAAACACATGAGGGTCATTATGAATTTTTGGTCATGCCTTTTTGCCTTACCAATGCACCTTCTACATTTCAAGGGTTGATGAATTCCATTTTCAAACCCTTCCTTAGAAAATTTGTGCTAGTTTTTTTTTATGATATACTAATCTACAACAGGTCTTGGAAGGATCAAGTTCAACATGTTGACACGGTGCTCAAACTATTGCAGGGGAAAAAATTATATGCAAAGGCATCAAAATGTTTTTTTGGAGTAAAAGAGGTGGAATATCTGGGTCATATTGTATCTCACGAGGATGTTAAGGTAGACCCTAAAAAAATTAAAGCCATTAAGGAATGGAAAGTCCCCACAACCATAAATCAGTTGTGAGGATTTCTCGGGTTAACAGGGTATTATCACAAATTTGTTAAGAATTATGGGAGAATAGCAGCACCTCTAACAACATTATTGAAGAAAGATGCATTTTCATGGACTCTTGAAGCAACTAAGGCCTTTGAACATCCTAAAGAGGTAATGTGCCTAGCACCGGTCTTTGCTACGCCAGACTTCACAAAAACCTTTATTGTGGAATGTGATGCTCAGGAAATGGAATTGGTGCTGTTTTAATGCAAGAAGGAAGACCCATTTATTTTGAAAGTCGTCCAATCAAAGGAAAGTATTTACAGAAAGCTATTTATGAGAAGGAAATTTTAGCAATACTGCATGTACTAAAGAAATGGCGACCTTACCTAATGGGAAGACACTTCAAGTTAAAAACTAATCATGATAGTCTTAAACACTTTTTGGAACAAATACTATCTTTAGAAGAGCAGCAAAAATGGGTCACAAAGATGTTGGGTTATGACTTTGAAATAATCTACAAAAAAAAGGAAGCTAAATGTTGTTGCAGATGCACTCTCAAGCAAGAATGAAGAGGTGGACGCATTGCTTTGTGCCATTTATATTATCCAACCAGATTGGATAATCGAAGCAAGGGATGAATGGAAGAAGGACAAAGAAGTGTGGACACTCATTCAAAAGTTGCAGCAAGATCCTAGTACATCTGATATATTTAGTTGGAAAAATGATTCCTTATGGTACAAAGATCGCTTATATCTTTGCAAGAATTCCCAACTAAAACAAAAGATTCTTCTGGAATTGCACACTTCTCCTTTAGGAGGACACTCAGGATTTTTAAAAACTTACCACATGGTGAAGAAAGAATTTTTTTGGGATGGCCTTAAATCTGATATTCGAAAGTTTGTGGCGGAATGTTTGGTTTGCCAGCAGAATAAAGTGGAAACAATTAAGACCCCAGGACTTCTACAACCTTTATCCATTCCAAGTCAACGTGGGGAGGAGATTTCAATGGATTTTATCACAGGTTTACCTAAGTCCGAAGGAAAGAGTGTCATCATGGTGGTAGTTGATAGACTTACCAAGTATGCACACTTTTGTGCATTATCTCATCCATTTAAAGCAAGTATAGTTGATACTACATTTATGGACATAATTCAAAAGCTACATGGAAGCCCAAGGGTTATTGTGAGCGACAGAGATCCCATTTTTACTGGAAATTTTTGGACGGAGTTATTTTCTTGTTTGGGTACTCAATTAGCTCATAGCTCATCTTATCATCCTCAATCTGATGGTCAAACTCAGATAGTAAATAAATGTTTGGAAGGATATCTTCGTTGTTTTGTATCTGATAAACAAACACAATGGGTCAAGTGGTTACCTCTCGCTGAATGATGGTATAACACTTCCTTCCATACTGCAGCAAAAATGACCCCATTTATGGCACTTTATGGATATCATCCACCATCCATCACATCATCTTTAAGAAAAAATTCGAAGGTTCAAGCAGTGGAAGATCACATCGAGCATCAACAAGAAGTTCTCCAACTCTTAAAGGATAACCTGAATTTGGCACAAAATAGAATGAAACAACAGGCAGATCAACATTGCAGCGAGATAAGTTTTGATGTAGGAGACTGGGTATTTTTATGGCTACAACCATACAAACAAATTTCCCTCAAGAAAGCTAAGAAGGATAATAAATTATCACCAAAGTACTATGGTCCTTACAAGGTGTTGCAAAATATTGGTACTATGGCATATAAATTGGAGCTTCCTGCTTCTTCATGAGTGCAACTAGCTTTCCATGTTTCATGTTTAAAGAAGTTATAGGTGAAAATCTTCCAGTTCAAACAATATTGCCAGAACTTGACGAGGAAAGAAAAATCATATTGGAACCTGAAGTAGTCATGGAAACAAGAGCTCGACAACTACGAAATCGATCAATTTCAGAGTATCTCATCAAGTGGAAGAACTTACCCATGGAATATTCTACATGGGAGGATGAGAATTTTATACAGAAGCACCCAGAGCTACTTAAGCGTTGAGGACAACACTTTTTTGAAGGAGAGGGGCATGTTAAGTCCCTATATTAATAGTATAGTACCTTATTATGTTAGTGTAGCCCCCCTTATTGTTATTTTTGTACCCCTGTAACCCCCATATTGTTATTGTCATGCCTTTATATTATTATTGTTAGGTCGTCTAGGGTTACATTGTGGCCGCATGGACTCCTATATATAGAAAGGAGGTTTTTTCATTTGTATCATCCAAGAATTATTCATTCAACTAATGTATTGGAGGTTTCCCCCTCGAAGTGGCTCATTTCTAAGGCATTTATATCTCTTTTCTTCTATTTTTGGAGCTGGTTTCACAGCAGTCCCAAACCTAGATATTATTTGATGTATGTACTAGGGAAAGTACCCATTATGAGGATGCTTCGTTGTTTTTGAGGACTTATATTACTTGGCCTTGAGCCAACAGATGTACATATATATTTCGTACTCATATAAATATTTTTTATATGTATATCCAAGATATGATTTTTTGGCGGCTCTCATGATGTGTTTTGTGTATAGGCTTATGCATGTGATGTATGTGTTAATAGATGTGATGGATTTTATGCTTATGGTTTATGTTTGATGGTATATATTTCATGCATTCCAGTCAAGCAATTGATTAAATATGCGATGAGTTGTGTGATTTTGATCCCTTGGTATATGAGTAATGTGATATGATCAAAACTTCGAGCTCACCTTTGTGCATGCAGATAATTTCGAAAAAGGCACAGATCACGAACCTGAAAGGTTTTGTTCAACTGTGATACAACTAGTTGGGAATCAAGGAATACATGTAGATGTTGGATACCTAGGAGGGAGGCATTGGACAAGAGGCCTATGATGGCATCATATTCAGCTTGATTATTTGTGGCTGATCCGATACATATTACATTGGTGAGACAGGGTGTTCGGTCAGGAGAGTATATGGCTAAGGCTGCTTCAACAAGTTTTTGTTACCATCGAGAGGCACCATCAGAAAATACGTAATGATATAATGGAGGATTATCCATCTGTGACACACAATGAAAGAGAAAATTTAGAGTGGATCCATGATGAGGTGATCATCATAAAAATAATTCATCGTGCATACATGTACATTCTAGGGAATCTTGAGCATTCTTATGGGAGTTTTTTTTTGAGGTAGAGTCCATTGATGGGTATTTTTAGGAAACTCCCATTAGGTTATGATAATATGTATTCCCCCTTGAGGAGGTAATGTTTGATAATGTATGGACCCTTCCATAATGTGTCGAACTTCCCAGGCCCTAAAGCTTCTTAGGAAACATCGTAGCAGAGAACTAACTCGCCTTCGGTGAATGTCTGCGGGGTGATGTTGTGATCGAATGAGGCTTTGACCCTATTTTTGTGTGATTTGGTATGCTGGAGAGATTCTCATCGAATTTATGGACAAGCTCCAACAACAAAAACCTTTGCTACAAAGGTTTAGTGTTGGTGAGAAGTTCAATGGAAGAGTGTAGGGTGGGTATCTCACGCTCAATGGGAAACACAACTTCAGCCCATAGACTAATTGAAAGGGTGTGAACCCTTTTTATTATTTGACTATTGTGTGGTATGCCCACATGGCTGAAAACACCATGTAGTGCCAATTGGTTTTGTGATTATTCACCATAGGATGCAACATCATTTTGAGAAATTTGTTGACAACTTCTACCTAGCCATTGGATTTGGGGTAGTATGGGGACATGAACTTGTGAGAGAAACCAACGTGTTGGGATAACTTCTGAAATATTTCATTCTCAAAATGTTTCCCATGATCAGATACAAATTCCTTAGGAACACTGAACCGTGTTATTACATGGTTAAAGAAAAACCGTGAGGCAGTTTCTACGATGTTATTATACGTGGGAATGGCTTCTGCCTATTTGCTGAAGTAATTGACGACAACCAAAATGTACTTATGGTTATCAGATGAAGGGAGGTTGTAGGTCATGAAGTCTATACCCCATTTGAAGAAGGGGCCAATGACGATAACTAGATGTAGGGTAGATGGAGGGACTCAAACCTTATGAGTGTATCGTTGGAACCACTCACATATTTTTATTGCTTGGATGCAGTCGTGAAAAAAGGTGGGCCATAAATAACCGACACAGAGGATTTTATGAGCAGTAGCCATCCCTGAGAGGTGATTTCCACAATCTCCTCTATGTCAATCATTTAAGTCCTTCTCAACTTTTCCATGAGTGAGGCACCTACGAAGGATAAATGTCAATGCCTCATCAATAAAGGACATCTCCCAAAAGGAGGTAATGGGAGGCTTGATGGCATATGAACCTCTGATCGTCACAAGTTGTCTGAGGTCTGGACTTTTGAGTTTGTAAAAACATGAGGATATCAAAGTACTAGGGGTCATTCATTGATACTAAGAATAGATGTTCATCAGGGAGAGCATCATTTATGGCAGATCCTTGGGTCTCTATTGGGAGATCAGTGATGAACTTGGCAAGGATGATCGCCTTTTTTCTCTTAGGGGAATTAAACTGTAGATCAAATTCTTGTAGTAAAACCATCCATCGAGCATATTTGTGGTTCATCATATGACAAGTGAGAAAATATCGCATGGGGTTGGTAGATTATATCACGGTAGTGGTCTGAAGGATAATATAATGGTGAAGCTTCTGTATTTAATGTATTAAGGCTAAGGCTTTTTTCTTTTGGCTCATACTTCAATGCACGCCCAGATAGGTTCTTGTTGAAATAATAAACTATGTGCTCCTTGATATCTGGTTCATTCTAGATTAACACCCCAGTGATGGCTACGTCTAATGCTGATAGGTATAGGGTATAGCCCTTATTATGCTCAGGTAGGCTAATCAAAGGATCTTGAGATAATTCATCTTTTAAATCTTAAAATGATTAAATTTGAGCTTGTTCATCGTATTGGAAGGAAATATCCTGATGAAGGAGGCATAAAAATCCATGCGCAAGTAGCGTAGTCGGGGACAAAGCATCATAAGAAGTTTTCCTTACCCTGTAGTCTTTGTAACTACTTTAATATTCTTGGAGGTTGCACTTCCTTAATGGAATGGACTATGGGAGGGTTAACTCTAGTACCTTTTTAGCGAGTAGTCTTACAACATTGACACAAAAAACACACTTAAGAGGGTTGAAGCGTAGGTTGTAATATAAAAATCTCTAAAAATATAGGCATAGATCCTCCAAATGGTTTACACGCTTCTTGGATCGTATTGTGAGTTCGTCCAAATAGGTGAGGATAAGATGAGCCAAGTCATGGAAGATGTAATTCATGGCCCACTGGAAGGTGGTGCCAACATTTTTAAGACTGAAAGGCATAACTTTTTATGCGAATGTACCCCAAGGGGTTGTGAATGTGGTTTTGTATTGATCTGTATGGATAATATGGATCTGATTATACCTAGAGAACTCGACCATTAAGGATAGGGCCTCATTATTGGTGCAAGAATCAATGACTTGGTCGATGAATGGCATAGGGTAATTGTGTTTGGGATATGCTTTGTTCGGATCTCAGAAATTAGTAGAAACTCAAATGGTGCCCTGTTTTCTCATGATGGGTATAGGGTTAGAAACCCAAGACATATAAGCAATAGTATAGATAAATCCCTCTTTTTGGATTTTATCTATTTCCTATTTGATTGCTTCTGCCTTAGAGAGATGCAATTGATGATGTTTCTGCCAGATGGAATGGGCATCATGCAACATGTCAATATGGTGTTCCACTATGACAAGACTCATGCCTGACATCTTAGAGTAATCCCATGCAAAAATATCCTTGTACTCTTAGATCAAGGTTGTGTATGAGGTTACCTCTTTGGAGAGAATGCTGCCCCCAGGGAGATCTCTTTGAATTTTCTAGGTTTGTTTGAAATATTTTCCTTAATGGTAGGTGAAATATTTGACATGTTCCCTGCCTCAGATGAATCAGGCACTGGGATGGTATATTTGAACCAATATACTCTTCCTGATGGTAGGAAGTCGCTATATTTTATGGTGCAAATATCGTAGGTTGGTGTGTCAGTAGGCACAAATGATTTTTCAGGTGGAAAAACTGAACGATGGTGCATGGCATCCCATGGAAATTATGGTTCCGTCATGACCTCTAGAATATCTTCATGTGAGTGAAAAATATTATCTAAATTTTAATTGGATTGTTTGAGGCCATGAGGAGGGAGTTTGGGCCTAACAGTGTTGGTTGACAAGAAAAACGATTCTTTGGTAGTGGATTTCATAGAACCAAGTGAAGTTGACAATGTGCAGTTGAGATGGGTCTGCACTGTCAGTGATGTTACCACTAGTGGTAGGTTTATCAGTCTCGAAACCAAAACATGAGGAGAAAACAACATGAATTATGGTTACTATGGATGAGGAAATGAATCATATGTGGTGTTGTGTGTTAGCAGCATTAGGTGGTGGAATAATTTTCATAATGGAAGGTTTATAGTGAGTGGGAGGAAGTTCTTGTGACCTTGTTGGTGTACAAGGAGAACAAATTTCTTCCCTAATAGGAGGTTGATGTTGAATCCTAAGATGTCTAAACGTTTTTAACATATGACATGCTTATGTACTATGAGAATTACTGGTGCAAATGGTGCACGCAAGGATGGTACTAATTGAATACATAGTGTGTGAATCGGTATTGCTCATAGTATAAGATGACGACGCTTGGTTAACTTCATGATATGGGGCATATTGCGATGCTTGCCACCTCTAGATTTGTTGACAGTGTTGGAAATATGTCAACCAAGGGGTCTCCCTGATGTGAAGTCCCAATTAGACCTCACACCATTTGGAATAGGATCCCCATCCGAAATGTCTGCTCAATTGCCATGTATACTTATATATTTTCCTTGGCTCTAACTGTCAGCAAGAGAGAGGAATGTGTGTGTGCCTTCAAAAAGCAAGAAGGTGTGCTGGGTGAGTGTTTGGTTGTAGGTGTGTCAAGGTTTTTCCACTGCATAGGGAGAGAAATAAGTGAGCCTCTAAGAGTGAGGTAATAGTACCACCCTAGTATAGGCACACATAACCAAGAGGTATCCATCTAACATCTACTAGAATAGTCCACAAAATATACGATAGTCATTACAATTAATCAACAATAAATATGTATCTAGTATCCCACAGAATAGTCCACAAGGATGGGACAACAACAAAAACCATTACAATGCATTCTCAATATATTAAGTACTAAAACAACCGAAATAGTTCAACTACTTTAGCACAGATGAAAGAAAACATGAAATAAACAAATCCGCAAAATGGTCTTACAAATATTCATAATCCATGCATGAAGAACATGTTGGCCAGAAGGCTTCTATTATTAAGTAAAATTTTCAAGTTACATGTATACAATGAACATCACTAGCTCCAATAGTGGAGTGTTGGAGCCATGCCTTGCTCCCCAAATGAACTAGTTTGTCTCTCTAATGCCTTATGGGAGGAGTGAAGGTGAAAATTCATTTTCTCATACAATGAGGGTGTATATATAACTAATAGGTGATGCTTCACCTTCCTTGTGACTCTTTGACTACCCTCATGACTATTTTACTTCCTATGACTTTTCGACTTTACATGACTTCATATTCTGAATGTGTCCTTTGGACTTCCACTTTAAAATACATTTTGAATAGGTAGTTACATAATCCAAAACAATTATGTGTCATATGATGACTTGTGATAGGACATGACATGACATTGATGACATGGACTAAATGATGATGTGACAATGTGAAGCTATCCTTCTTGCTGCTTCTTTCTTTGTGTCTTCTTGAAAATATGGTACATGTTCTTCTTCTTCCTCCTCCTCCTTATGACTTGAAGATGAGGAGTCCGATGTCCGATGTTCCAAGTTCATCTTCTCGCATGATGATCATCTTATCTCTTCAGCTCCATATATGTATTCTAGCATGTTCTCCTTCTCTATCTCCTTCTTCATCATCTTGCCATGGCATGATAGAGTACCTACATCTGCAATCCACTTATGAAAAGACGAAATCAGTCTGATAAACCCATAGTCTAAGATGGTGCATATTGATCCACTAGCTGAGTCAGAACTAGGTTACAAGCTGGGAAAGAGCCTTAGTAATTGAAAAATTGTGCATCTCAAGTAGTTAGTGGTGAAGCTTGAGCCTTGAGACTACGTAATGCGTAGTTCAGGCTTAACTAAGGAATAAAACAATGCAATATGGGAGCTTGGTGTGATATGCTGAGGGATTTTGCATTGATTCATCCAAATACATAGTTATGGAAGGCAGAGCATACTTGGTGATTGCGCAGTTTCGAAGCTCAGGAGCTCAGGGGTATGAGACTTCACAATGCATATTTTAGGCCTTGATGGAGGGCATGCTTGTAGAATTTAGAGGCCAAGGCTTAGGTTTGAGAACTGAAATTGCGAAATGCGTAGTGTTGAGAATGCAACAAGATGATGGAGCTTAGTGAAAAGAAGTCGCCTTCACTAAGTGGGCCCGCAGGCTATTTTTGGCGCAAAGTCTATTTTTAGACATATGGATCATGGTCTATGAGTTGCAGGATGCTATTTATGGATGGTTGGTAAAGTTGGTAAAAATATATGGACCTCTATTTTTAGACATACTGGGCGGAGTCTATTTTTAGACTGCCAGTCTAAAAATAGATCAGTCGAATATTATTAGCTCTTAATAATATTTTGACTATAAACATTATCTTATCCTCTTGGAGCACTTCAGTTCGAGCTACGGATGTGGCACATGCAGCTGACAGAAGGAATTACGCTATTCCTAGGGGTTAGTTGAGCTATTGCATGGTTGACTTCAGTTAGAACTCATGTGGCAGAGTTTGGTGGAGTTGATGAGACAGTTGGTGGAGTTGTGTTCGGTTTAACCTAGTTGAACTAGTTGTATTTAGTCTAACTGATAAATACACTAGTGATGAGTGGTGTGAATTAATTATTAATTAATTCACTAATTATTAACTCATAAATCAACTAAAGAATACATCAGTTAACTGCAGTGCATGGACAGTTCAGTGGAGACCAGTGTTAGAGGTGGGTGAAGGGGTGAGTCTACTATCAGTTGTGACTATAGCTGTGCATGAGTTTTTCACACACATTGATTGAGATTGCCAATGAGGATTGCGAAGTACAAGCCAAGGGGATTCGAACTTGGATCTCACAATTAACCATCTTGGATTGCGCAGTAGAGGCAGGCTAACAGGTGGAGGAGATTTGAACTTGTGACTTGTTCATATCTGAGCTTGTGTAGTGTGTAACAATTGGAGATAGTGCTAAGAGCTTGTGAGGAGTTTGTACTATGATTGTTACATGTTCTCTATCATTATAATATACAGATAGTTGGGGGTTTTCAGATGTAAGCTTTCCCCATTACATACTCTGTTGATATGTGTGATTGATTAATGTTTCAATGTGCGCATTGTTTTTAATTCCACAAATTGATGATCAATGGTAGAAGATGTTATGTATTATGCATGAAGCTCAAATAGTGTGTAATCAGGATAATCTCGGTGAATAAATCATCTATTATTCAAATTTCTACATGGTATCAGAGGAAAGTTGATCATCGGATCTATTACAGTGATTACATTTTATTTCTTTAGGCAGAGTCTGTAAGAGGGACAAGTAGCCTCTAGATTCATCCCTTATTTGAAAGGTGAAATATCCAGTAAATGCCTCTACAGTCTATCTCTGTACTAGAAATACTTTGTTCTCACAATTCATATCAGAAGCAGTTGAGTTTTTAGCTGGTGGAATTCGAATTTGTAGCAGTGTTTTCTTGGTGTCGAAGTCAAAATGTCTTATCAAGGATTGCGATTGGAGTATGCTCTTGAAGGAAGCTCGAATTATATTGCATGGAGAGATAGGATGGAGGCGGTGTTAGATGACAACGGGATGAAGGATTTCATAGATTCTGAAGTCCAAAAGCCTTCTTCTAGCGATGCTGCCGCACTGGACGCATGGCAAAAGAAAACAACAAAATGTCGAAGGATTCTGTTGGAGGGCGTGAAGGATCACATAATGTCCAGCCTGCATGGTAAGGCTTCTCCATTTTTGATGTGGAAAGCCTTGACATATTTATTCCAAAGCAAGAGCGACCAGAGGAACTTGGTGCTCAAGGATAAACTCAGGAACATTAAGATGGAGAAAGGCAACAGTATGCCCAAGTACCTCACGAAGTTCACCCAATGCAGGGATGAGATGGGAAGTGTGGGGGTGACTGTAGATGATGAGGACTTAGTGATATTGGCTCTCCTTGAGCTTCCGAAGAGTTGGCATTCCTATCAGGACTCTGTCAATGGTCGAGAGAAATTTCCAGGATGGGAGCAACTTTGGTCAGATCTTGTGCAAGAGGAGATAAGGCGGAGTACCAGGGATGGATCTTCATCAAAGGCATCTGATGAAGAAAATTGTGCTTTGGCTGCCAAAGAAAAGAAGGGGAAGAGCAAGAAATATTCTCAATCTGGTGCGAAAGGCAAGAAGCAGGACATGTCCAAGGTGAAGTGCTTTCACTGTCACCAGCACAGACATTATGCCACAAATTGTCCACAGAAGAAGAAAAATAAGTAGGCTGTTGGATCTGCAGCAGGAGAGGCCTTAGCCTCGCAGTTTGAGCTGGATTTTTCGCTGAACGCATGCTTGGTATCAAGTGTGATGGGTTCAGTTTGGTTCTTGGACAGTGGTGCGTCTTTTCACATGACAGGAGATCGAGATTTGTTTTCTGATCTGGATGAGAAAGATCTTGGAGTGCACATCGAGATGGGCGATGATGGTAGATACAGTGCGACCGGTATCGGTACCATTTCCTTTGAGAGGAAGTCTGGTAAACCCTTCGTATTGAAGGAAGTGATGCATGTTCCAGGATTGAAGAAGAATCTGATCTCTGTGGCGATGTTAGAAGACAAGGGATATGATGTTGTCTTTAGCGAGGGAAAGGCTTTCCTGCGCAGTAAGGAAACTGGTGAGACCTGGAGGATAGGGGTTCGAGTTAAGAACCTTTATCAATTTCAGGTAGATGGCTGCGCAGCAATGGCAGGCAAGGCAGAAGGAGTGGTGAGCCGGGATGATGGCGAGTTGTGGCACCGGAGATTGGGCCACCTTCACCATGGAGCTTTGAAGATACTACAACAGATTTCTACTGGGCTTCCTAAAGGCACTCTTGCGCAGTCAGATCAGTGCAAGGGGTGTACCTTGGGAAAATTTGTGAAAGCCACCTTTCACGAGAAGGATAGTCGTGCCACGACGATCCTTGAGAGAATTCACACAGACGTGTGTGGACCTTTCTCAGTAGCTTCGACAGCAAAGCACAGGTACTATGTGATATTTGTTGATGATTATTATCGGAAGTGCTGGATCTTCTTCATGCAGAAGAAGAGCAAGACATACTCAAAGTTCTGTGAGTTCAAGGCGCTGGTTGAGAAGGAATCGGGGAAGAAGGTGAAGGCTCTTAGGAGCGACAATGGTGGTGAATTCATTTCTGGCGAATTCAAGGACTTTTGCAGCGCAGAAGGAATTCGAAGAGAGCTCATAGCACCTCATAACCGACAGCAGAACGGGGTTGCTGAGCGGAAGAATAGAACGATCGTGGGTGCTACACGGGCGATGTTTCATGATTAGGGCCTACCCATTCACTTGTGGGAGGAGGCATGCGATACTGCAGTATATGTGCAAAACCGTTGTCCTCACAAGATACTTGGCATGAGTACACCCGAGGAGGCGTTTTCTAGTAAGAGGCCTGATATTTCCCATTTGAGGATTTTTGGTTCACCTGTTTACATTCATGTGACGAAGGATGCCGGGACGAAGCTGGAGCCGACCGCAGAGGTTGGGATATTTGTGGGATACACTGATGCCCCACAACTATCGTGTGTATTTTCCAGACAGTCGCAAGACTGTTGTGCGACGGGATATCAAATTTCAGGAGGAGAAAGCCATGAAGTGTTCGCTTGAGAGGGAGCCACACTTGCATGCAGATGAGGAGCTATTATTTCCTAAGGATGAGCTTCAGGATGTGGATCAGCCACAAGAGGAATTTCATGGAGTGGAAGAGACCACTCATGCAGCGCCAACCATCAGAGGGCGCAAGCGCACTACAGAAGCTGAGCGACTGGCTCAAGATGCAGAGAAGGTTGTAGGACCACCTACAACATAGCGCAGACAGAGACAGTCACCGGACCGGTACACTGGATACATGGATCTTGTGAGAAAATGTGTCGTGATAGAGCCATCCTCTTTCGAGGAAGCTGTGGAGGACCCCGCATGGTTAGATGCCATGGTGGAAGAGTATGATTCGATTGTCAGAAACAGTGCATGGGAGATTGTCCCGCGACCGGAAGGGAAATCAGTGGTGGGTTCGAGATGGATCTACAAAGTGAAGAATAGCCGATTAGAGTGTGGAGAAGTACAAGGCAAGATTTGTTGCCCGAGGCTTCTTCGCTGCATAGAGAGGGGATCGACAGGAGGAGACCTTTTGCACTGCTTCGCAAGGTATTCTTCCATACGCACGATTCTTGCTCTCCTCGTGCATGGGGTGGCACATTCATCGTATGGATGAAGATCGCGTTTACTCAATCCCGAGTCATTGAGGAGGAGGTGTACATAGAGCAGCCGAAGGTTTCAAGATCTTCAGTAGCGAGTCGCATGTGTGCAGGCTCAAGAGAGCGTTGTATGGGTTGAAACAAGCACCTCGTGCTTGGTACACATGGATAGACAGTTATTTCACTGGACTTGGATTCTCCAAGAGTGAGGCGGATCCGAACCTATACCAGATTGTGGTGGAGGGTAAGTTGCCGATCATTGTACTTTATGTAGATGATTTGATTTTGACAGGTGATGAGCTGTTGATACTCTCATGCAAGGAGGATCTTGCAAAAGAGTTTGAGATGAAGGACTTGGGCCTCCTTCATTATTTCCTAGGATTGGAAATTTGCAGCGCAGTGGTGGACTGTTTGTTTCTCAGGGTAAGTATGCCTGGGAGATACTGGAGAGGTTCAACATGCATGGCTGCAAGCCTGTTGATACTCCTCTTCCTGGTGGTTGGAGGAAGGAGGATGCTAGTTCAGCGGAGGTAGTGGATGCTACTTCAACGGAGGTAGTGGATGCCACTGTTTATTGACAGTTGGTGGGGTCGCTTATGTATCTGGTCAATACACGACCTGATATATGCTATGCTGTTAACTAGCTTTCAAAAGCTATGGTTAAGCTAACCAAGCTCTTCTGGAAGGCATGCAAGCATGTATTGCGTTATCTTAGAGGCACATCGGGATATGGATTGTGGTAATGATTGGAGGATGAGGTGAAGCTATGTGGCTTCACAAATGCAGATTGGGCAGGGAGCCCAACGGAAAGAAAGAGCACATCTGGAGGGATCTTCAGTATCGAGTCGATAATAGTTTCTTGGTACAGCAGGAAGCAGAGATCCGTGGCACTCATTTCAGCGGAGGCCGAGTATATGGCAGCAAGCTTGGCTGCATGCGAGGCTATATAGATGAGGAAGATCCTGGTCGGGTTGTTCGGGTCACACTTGGAGCCTACTGTGATTTATTGTGATAACTAGAGTTGCATTAAACTCTCGGCTAATCCAGTATTTCATGATAGATCCAAACAAATCGACATCAGGTACCATCATATCAGAGATTGTGTGCAACAGAGGATCATGTTACTTTCATACATTCCCACAGAGGATCATGATGCTGATATCTTGACGAAGGCGCTCACTAGGAGCAAATTCGAATACCACAGAGGCAGGATAGGGGTTGCAGATAATCCATATCTTGTTGAGAGGGAGTGTTGAGAATGCAACAAGATGATGGAGCTTAGTGAAAAGAAGTCGCCTTCACTAAGTGGGCCCGCAGGCTATTTTTGGCGCAAAGTCTATTTTTAGACATATGGATCATGGTCTATGAGTTGCAGGATGCTATTTATGGATGATTGGTCGAGTTGGTAAAAATATATGGACCTCTATTTTTAGACATTGGACGGTTTCTCTTTTTAGACTATCGAGCTAAAAATAGAACAGTCAAATATAATTAGCTCTTAATAATATTTGGACAATAAACATTATCTTATTCTCTTGGCGCACTTCAGTTTGAGCTACGGATGTGGCCCATGCAGCTGAAAAAGGAATTACGCTATTCCTAGGGGTTTGGTTGAGCTATTGCATGGTTGACTTCAGTTAGACTCATGTGGCAGTAGCTTCAGGAGTTGATGAGACAGCTTGATGGAGTTGTGTTCGGTTTAACTTAGTTGAACTAGTTGTATTTAGTCTAATCGATAAATACACTAAAGGATGAGAGGTGTGAATTAATTATTAATTAATTCACTAATTATTAACTCATAAATCAACTAAAGAATACACGTTTAATCAGCATGGACAAGCTCAAAGGAGACCAAAGGAGGTGGGTGAAAGGGTGAGTCTACTATCAGTTGTGACTATAGCTATGCATGAGATTTGCACACACATTGATTGAGATTTCCAATGAGGATTGTGCATTACAAGCCAAGGGGATTAGAACTTGGATCTCACAATTAACCATCTTGGATTGCGCAATAGAGGCAGGCTAACAGGTGGAGGAGATTTGAACTTATGACTTGTTCATATATGAGCTTGTGTAGTGTGTAACAATTGGAGATAGTGCTGAGAGCTTGTGAGGAGTTTGTACTATGATTATTACATGTTCTCTATCATTATAATATACAGATAGTTGGGGGTTTTTAGCTGTAAGCTTTCCCCATTACATATTGTGTTGATATGTGTGATTGATTAATGTTTCAATGTGTGCATGCGATTGTTTTTAATTCCACAAATTGATGATCAATGGTAGAAGAGGTTATGTATTATGCATGAAGCTCAAATAGTGTGTAATCAAGATAATCTCGGTGAATAACTCATCTTTTATTCAAATTTCTACACGTAGTACTTGAAGGAAAAGGGGCTAGGTGATTACATAGTTGTACAGTTCAGGAGCTCAATATTGAGGCTTGAGGACTGATACTGCACATTACGTAGTGTTGGAATGGCTAGGGAGAAAGATTGCACAATTTTGGGACTCAGGGGCTAGGCTTGAGCACTGAGGTTGCGAAATAATAGAGGCATAGATTGCGCATTGAGTAGTTCCAAGAAACAAGGTTGTTGCTTGAGTGCTGAGACTGCGCAATGAAAATTTTAGGAGGGATGGATGAGGCTTGGTTGTTTATTTGGAAAGTTTTCCAAATTTGTTCAGGAGGGATGGATGAAGCTACTTTGTCTGGTTGGGAAGTTTTCCAAATTTGACTAAGTGTGGGATTCGTGCAATTGATCTGAACAATGAAAATAATTGATTGTGATAACACACGTAAAAAAATTTGACGAAACAACAATGATAGATCATCCATAACACATTAACATCATATTTCCCTCAATGCGACAAATTTACGACAAGTGCAACACTAAAGGTACACTTTTTGACGATTGTGATGGTACTTGTGTGATAATGCTTAAAACCTTGGGAATGCGTGTGATTGATGTTTACATGGTTATAAAAACTCATTCAAACAAATATAACCCCTTGAAACCACCATAACAAGCATACATACATTCTCCGATAAATAACTTGTGAAAAGACGAAAATTGCTAAAGCGCAAATTACTCTTGCGATATGTGGACGATAGTTAGATTAACACATTCCAGAGAAAATATAACATGAAAAAGACACTAATTTGAGTGAAATCAAGTGAAAGTGACAACCGAAAAAATGAAAATGACACTCGCGAAAACAAAGGTGAAAAAAAGCGACAATTTTCAAAACTCACCGAAATGGAAGTACAAATGCAACTAGAATGTGAGAAACTGTTGTTTTTAGTGCACACTGACTGTCGACATGGATTGGACATCACACATGCACAATATTGATGGAACATTCTATGCTAGTCCAATATCGCATAAAATAATTATCCCATGCACTTGTTACAGACTGAACATGTGTGAGCAAGTGACTTCGACACTTCGAATCCAAGAAGGGAGCTCAAAAGCATTAGCTGCCAGGAAGTGACTATGAAACAATCAATCGCAAGATCTACAGTAGGCTCCAAAATTCTAGTTGACACAAAATTTTGGAGGGTGTTTGTCACAATGACAACATGATCTTAGTATTAGAATGGCATTAATTCCTAGCGTGGGTTTGTCTTAATGCTACTATGGATGCTCTAAAACATGGAAGGTATTGAAAATTCCTTGTATGATGTGATTGAGAGAAGATGCGACAATAAAAACGTGTGAGTTTCTCTTGATTTGAGAGATGGAGATGGATTTGAGGAATCTAGAACACTAAGTGAAAGACGTCTTTAAACTTACTTAATTCTGAATTGGTGAGAGGAGTCTAGAAAAACTACCAACCATATTATTTTATCAAACACACATAAGATGGACCTAGAGGCTTCATCCCCTTGTGGCGTGGTGTTTTCCGATGATTCGAAGTAAGATCCGACTAAATCAGAGTTTTCAGCAATGAATTTGCACATGAAATCTAACAAAAAGCGGAATTGGGCAAGATGAGGGTAGTGTCGCACATGATGGTTTCCCGCATAAATATGAAAAGTATGACATATACGCCTAGATATGTTTCTTTGGGTAACATAGTTAACCAAATACCATCGGTTGAATGCCTGTAATTTGGGGCATTAGGTAATCAAATGGTTTGGTTCATCGCATAAGGCGCATAACAGGGAAGGAGGTGTGTACTCTGTTTACCTTCTTGTATTGTGGGAGGTTGTGTGAGAGGGGTACAAGCATGAATTTTTTTATTCTCCTACATAAAGGATTGTTTTGGATCCATCATTAATTGGATGCGTAGTTGATATTGATGGATCCTCAGAATTGGTTTGCACGAGTTCAAGTAATGCATCTCGGTATCGATGAGTGTAATGCCTGTATTTCACATAGATAATGCATGCATGGTTAGTGTGCAATGCCTTGTTATGTATTGTTGCAACCTTTTATTTAATTGGTGGAGTTGAGGTCATGTTCATTTTTGTGTGCAAAAGAGTTTTTAATCCATATAACTCATGGAAGATGTTGGTAGGGTGGCCAACAAATACGCACAAAACACAGGGTGGAAGCGCCCTAGAATAATTTGGGTTGTCTAGCTTCTTCTATTTTTTCTTATCCCTCTTGGTGGCACTAACTGGTGTCGATACATGTGCTTCCTGATTTATGATGGCATCTTAGGGGGCTAGAGGAATGATGCCTATTGAGATGATACATGAGTTTTCCAACATGGTTGGAGGGGAAAAATACTATATCGGTATCGCAAGAGCCATATTTGGAAATGAAATTGTTTCCATGACTTGGTGCAATACAAAACTAGGTGGAGGGTATAAAAAGGGGGTTTACACTACAAGGAAAAGACCCTCTAGCAGAGGTTATAAAGGAGGTTTTAAATGTTATAAAATTGGTCAAAATTTTCAAAAAAACATTCGCTACAACATCCATTTTCGGTAACAAAGGTTTTGGCGGAGCTTCTAATGGAATTTCAACACAACTAAAAAAAATGGTGACCGGAGGTTCTTATGGATGTTTTTCTCATCGGTGCGTGCATTAGGTGTAAATGCACCAGTGAATTGTACCGTGAACACACCGGTACTATAAACCTACCAAGCACCAGGATGGAAAAAAATTTCGAATGCCCCAAGGCATTTGGCAACGGCCTGGTGCGTGTCAGCCAATTAGTCGCACCGGGCCGTTAAGGTGTAAAACCACATTGGGCCCTGTAGGTTATAAAACTCACTGGGTCATTAATTTATAAAAACACACCGGCACATTAAAGTCAAACTGCACTGGTGCATGCAACGCCTATCGGACTGCCCAGGTGGTAGTTGTTGATAAAGCGCACCGGGCGTTCTAATTGGAATTAGTATTTGTGCGGTGCCTATAGGTCATAGAAACACACCGGTGCATAGTATCATACAAACGCACTGGCGTGCAGTGGCTAACACACAGCAGTGTTCATTTTGTATTTTTTAGAAACATTGACTTGTGACAGTGCAATTATTGTGATTTTTTAAAATTCATTATTCATCAAAAGTCGACACATATCTTATAAAAATATTCATATCAATTAAATTTTTATTAGTGTGTTTGAATGTGGTGTTTGGATTAATTTTTTTATATCATATCATCAGATTTTACATCTCTTCATTATAATATCTAATCATCCATATATTTAATTAGTGGTGTAACATTTCACAACGAAAATGGAGAACACAATAGAATAAATTAAACGTATATATATATATATATATATATATATATATATATATATATATATATATATATATATATATATATAAGACACTCTTTGTCATACAAAATGAGACAGTGATTGGTATCCCTCTGTCTTTCAATTGAGACACTATATCCATTAAATTAAACAAAATGTCTGATTTCACAGAAAAATATTTCAAAAAATACAATGCTTTGCTTTGATATCCAAACATATTGATCATCATTCTTCGTTGGAACTATTGTCACTTCTCGAGCTACTTCCATGACTTGGGTTATTTTGAGGAATGTTTTGTTCACTGTGTTGATTGTTTTCTTCTTCTTCAAGTTCCATCTACAAACATAAAAATAAACTGTAATGGGTGTATATACATTGGTGAGAATAATGAAAATTGCAATATTAAATAATATACATCAATGTAAATAGAAAAGAAATGTACCATAGCAAGAATTTACTCATGAATTATAAAAGTTATTTCAAAACCAAATTTCATGCCATCTTTCAACAATTCATTTGTTGGCGTAGTTCCATACTTTGTTTTCTGCAAGTTTTATACCCCATAACAAATCATGTATTTAATATAAAATATTTTTTTGTTCTATTAATGATAGACGGAGCTAAGTAAAACAAGATAGATGATTACAAATTCCACAATTAATTTATGACATGCCAACATATACTGACAACCCATATTTAACCCAATGTCAATCAATTCGTCTAATGGTTATTTTTTATATGTTAGCACCTGTTTGAAGACATTCAATGATGATTGTTGTAAAACAACTTAAAATATACAAATATGAAATCTAGTTAAGTTATTATAAGGAAGTAACAATCACTCACAAACATAGATATCAACCCTTTTCTTCCTCGTCGTCCTGTTTTATGTGCTGAATGGGTTCCATTTTCTTTTCTTTTCTGCAAGAAAATACTTGAAATGATATTTAATGCTAAATTGTTTATTTATTGTACATATTCAAAAAATTCAATGATTACATATTACATTTGAAGCACATTGTTGTTGAGATGGCTCCTCGTGTGATGCAATTAAGTCCATTTCTTTGACCATCTCCTTGTATACCTTTTTGGACATTCCTACTGGCATATTTCTAATATTAGTTCGTTCATCCTTTGAGATTTTCATAATCTTCCTGAAAATGTAACATGACAATAAACTATTTAATTTTTATATTGATATATGAAAAGTAAATATAACAAAAGTCATATTTATAAATGATTGCTTTATAGTAATATATACATATTACTATACAAAAAACATTTAAATGGATATCATTATACAAAAACATTTAAATGGATATTACTTTTTCATTCCTTATTTTTTGCTGTTGTACGTTTTTTCTATTAAAAGTCTAACATGTCTCATTGACTAATTCTCTGGAAACTCATCCTGTAGTTTAAATAAAATTTGGCTCTTGGAATCATTGGATTGATATTTGTATTGTAAGTGGAAAGAACATCTATACATTTGTTCCACTAGATCCCTCAAAGTTTTGTAAAAGTTTTTCCCCCTTTCATTAACCTCCATCACCACTCCAGATGAACTAAAGAGCAATTCATTTTCATTTGCATGTTCTATTTTTTTTCTTTTCTTATAACAACATTCCTTTTCTTCATTGTTGGTCCCCGTAGAACATTAAACATATGTGAATTAATAGATTGTTTTAAACATGTTATCTAATATTTTTAAGTATATTATTAATGAAAATTGAAAAAAGAAACTCATATTGGATCGATAGTATTTTTTCATTCACCTGATTCATCCTTCTGCAATTTTTCCATCAGGATTTTACGCTCTTTTAGTCTTAGATCAGAAATAATCTTATCGAGATTCATCATTTTGTAGATCTACATGATACGCAGTAAACAATACATATTAGTTAAACTTACACATAGTTCAAAAATAATAATTTTTGTAAATAATTTACAAAGAACTTGCATTTTTTTTCTTTTCTCGATGTGCTATCAGTATTTTTGTTACTTGATCTCTTGTCAGCCATTTCTTTATCAATATGAAACCTGTACCATACCATTCATTAATATATTTTATAAATACATCACAAACTTTTTAGGTAAAAAAAATATCAAGAAAACAGTGCTCTTTTCAAATAGTACACACCGAAGGCAGTGCAACATGTTCTTATAAACACACTGCCAAAACAATAGAAACACCGTACGGTGCTCTCTGTCAACAAGGAGACCCAGTGCATTATATCTTAACTAGTGCACCGATTAACACATAAATAAATTAATAATTTTTTTTTATTTTTTATTATCAAATAGTACGTGCCCGGTGCGCTATTTTACACAGGGTACACTGATTAAAAAAATATGTTTTTCAAAAAAATCATGCAAGGGCCGACATGGACTGGGATCCGACTCTGCAAGTCATCCCGCAGGTTAGATGTCATATATATATATATATATATATATATATATATATATATATAATGAAAAACCCTAATTGTGAAGTCACAGAAACAAAAAGAAGCAAGGGCATAAACAAGAAGAAACAAGGATTTAACGTAAGAATGATTTTTTATTTTTTTTGGTTTTTGTTTTTTGTTTTGTTTTTGTTTTTGTTTTGTTTTGTTTTTTTTGTTTGTTTGCTTGTTTATTTATTATTTATTATTTATTTATTTTCTGAAAGCACAGTAAAATTTATTTTTTTTACTATGCATGTATTAAATCCAACATAAACTGTAAAAAAAACAATTATTATAGTAAAATTTAACATTTTTACTATACTACAGGGTTTTTGTGCAAATCACCAAATGTTTCAAATTCTGATTCTCTGAATAGTGCTGTTGTTCGAAAGTATTTTGCCGCTCCACAGTGCTCTCGTACTCTCTTGATCCAAGTATGTCTCTCGTCCCTAAATTTTTTTGCAAAAATAATGAAATAATGAATATCTTTTACTATTTAAAGATTTTTTTTATGAAATTAGATTTCCAAAATTAATTTGCCGCCCATTTTTCATTTTACTTTTTTTTTTTTTCACCTAAAAAAAATAAAGTTGTGTTTTTTTTTATTTCCGGATATTCGGTGTGTTTGCTAACTAACAACACCGGTGCATCAGTTAATAACAGAACACTAGTGTAGAGTAACTAAAATGCACTAGTGCAGTTAACTGTTCATTAGCACCAATAACAATAAGTCCATTTTTGGCATCGAAATTACTTTTAGGTATGTACACCATAATTTATTGTTGATTTTGCTCAAATGCAGGGAGAAAACCTCATAATTATATCAAATGGAGAACTCTTCAAAATCCATCTCATTCCATAATATTTCTCAAAGTCCATCGCGGAGTTCTCCCTATCCATTTTCAAACGTAATATTTACTTTAGATTTTATTTATATTTTCATTATATAATTGATTTTTTATTTATATTTTTTTTATCCATGTTAATCAGATGAATAAAATTAATGTATACAAATTTGCAAGTTCATGCTAATTCAGAATTGAGTTTAGATGCCCAAAATATTCAAACAACTCCAAAACATCGCAAGGCGCATTTAGTAGATGAAAATGGACAACCACTTCACCCTGCCAATTGTAACATTGCATCTTCTAGCCACCATCCTGGGAAAATTATGGTAATAATAATTGTTTGGTATATTAATGTAATTATTTCAACGTCAAACCAATTAATCATGCATTTTTGATGTGCTTATTAATTGATATCATCGATTTTGTACTAATCATGTTCAAATATATTTTTTGAAATTATTAGGATTCTAGTGATGATGAGCGACCTACCTACCATATTCCATTGCACCCCACGACAATGTCAAATCAAGAGAAGGCTGAATTAAGAGAAAAATTAGAGAGGAACGATACCAAGAATGGTTGAATCAACCACCTATTCAATTCCCGCTACGTCCAGATTCACCATTTAGGAATGACTACAACAATAGTATTTCTTCACAAGATGACAATGGAGGAAATCAAATAGAGGTTGGTATGGATGATTACTTAAGGGATACGACTGCCATGGAGACAATTTTGCTAGATGCAATCCAAAATGATTATCATCTAGGGGATGATGCTCATATCACTAATACATTTTTCGAAAGTCTTAAATTTTCTTCCACCACCCCTCTCTTTGGACCTGGAGGCCAGTCAAACTCTACGCAGTTCGGGACAACAATGTTACTGTACAACTTGAAAGAAAAGTTTGGCTTGTCGAATGCATGTTTCTCAGAAATTATGAGGTAATTGACCATCAAGTCCTCCCTTCTATTTTGAGAAATATAAACACACAATGAACATTACAAATGGTCAATTTTCTGAACGTTAATAATTTTATCGGCATTAATGTACATTTAATATTGGCCATGACCAACTATAGGTTATTCAAAGATAAGGTTCTTCTGAGTGATAATGCCTTACCCAGTAGCTGCGAAGAGGCAAAGAAATTGTTGAAAATGTTGGGTGTTGAGTACATATCATATCATGCATGTCCAAATGATTGTATTCTATATATAGAAGAATATGCAGATAAAGAGACATGTCCGAAATGTGGGCATGAAAGGTATGATAAATAAACAAAGAAGGGTAAATCACGTGGTCCTCCTTTTAAGATATTGAGGCACATGCCTATAATCCCAAGGATTCAAAGGCTCTTTATTTGCAAAGAATTAGCTATGTTGTAGGAATGGCATGCCTCACATAGAAGTCAGTTGGGAGTTATCCAAAACCCAACAGATTCAATAACCATGAAGCATATAGAGGATACATGGCCCGAAAAATTCAAGGATGAAGTACGAAGTCTACGACTCAGCATAGCCATGGATGGCGTCAACCCATATTCCCTCCAGAACACCAACTATTCTGTTTGGCCTGTAGTAGTGATTAATAACAATACCCCCCATGGTTTTCCATGAAGTGAACATCTTACGTTGGCTCTCATAGTCCCTGGTAGAAGACAAGTAAAGAATATGGATGTCTACTTACAACCATTGGTAGATGAATTGAAGGAATTATGGGATGGGATAAATGTATACGATGTATCAAGACCCATCACAATAGAGAGTATTTTTATGTTGTATGGCATATGTGCTTACACGACACGTGATTATACAAGATTAGGAGTTTGCTCTGGTAAATTGCATGTTTATTGATTTGTTTATATACGTAACAATATTATTTCGCATAGTAGTTATTTAATTTGTTGTAATTGTTCTGATTTTCATGATATTCTTTAACGTGTCATGCATATATATTGCATACAATAATTTTGCAGGTCTTGTAACAAGAGGGTATTTTGGATGTAAACGTTGTGGACCTTCTATGAAATCTAGATGGTCCAACGACCTACAAAAGCCAGTTTATGACTGCTCTAGGGTATTCCTCCCAGAAGAAAACCCTTACAGAAGAGCAACATCCGCTTTCAATGGTAAATGAGAGAGAACCCAAAGGCCTCCAATAATGATACCAACTGAATGACTTAGAGCATATGAGAGAGAGAAGGAGAAGGAGTTCATAATTTTTTTTTTTGATTCAAATGGGGAGCCTATGTTCAATGATCCAGAATTCTTCGACACCTATGTTGAGAAATTTCCTATTTGGATGAAAAGGAAATCTATATTTTATAACCTCCCATATTGGGAGCATATTAAGATTACTCACTTATTAGATCCCAGGCATATATTTAAAAAAGTTTCATCTTCTTTATGGAGGCACATATCATCGAAACAAAGTGACACATTGGCTATTAGGAAATATCTTATTACTTCAAAAACTAAAAAGAAACATTGGCCAAGACGATTAGAAAGTACAATATTAGAGGCAGGCACTGGCTCCTCTAATTGGCATTTAAAAGAAGGTGACGTCCCATGGGTTTTAAAAAAATATGATCTTCATTTGGCAAAGGAAGTTATAATGGGTGTGAGGGTGCCATCTTCATACGAGTCTTCACTATGATGTTGCTTCACCGTGGATGACCATTTTTTGGGGTTGAAATCGCATGACCATTTGAATCATCTAAGAGTACGTATAATGTCAAAAGAATGATTTTATTATTTGTTATATTAATAAATTTTATCCCATATAGGGATCATAAAAAATAACTAATTTTGTATATTATTACATGTGTTTATAAATTTACAGTGTCATTATCCTTTGTTTGTGTGTGGGTGTGTGAAACATGAATTCCCCCAAGACATAGGACGTGCCATATCTAAATTATCTGCATCTTTACGTTGGATCACATCAAAGGAGATTCACGTGGCTAGCATTCCACGGTGGCGTCAAGAGATAGTTGAGATTGTTTGTATGTTTGAGGAGGCACTACTGACGAGTTTCATGGACTTGCAGGTTCATCTTCTAATCCACCTAGTATATGAGGTTGAATTAGTTGGGGTGTTTCTTGTCATTGTATGTTCTTCTTAGAGAGGTACATGAAGAAATTGAAAGGTTTTTTTCGGGAAAGGGAAAAACCTGAGGGGTCTATGGCAGAGGGGTACATATCATATAAGTCTTTCTATTATTCCAGTGATTACATCAAGCATATCGATAACAGACTAGGTGCGGTGATTTGGGACGATGAAAGGGATGAAGACAAAAGAGAAGGGGAGCTGCTCCAAACAAAAGGAAAAAGGTGTTTGATAACAAGTAAGTGAATTATAATTTTTTAAATTTACACAAAGTAAATATTCATGTAGAACTTGGATATAATGTATAATTTGATCTCATATGTACTATATATTGGTTTGATTTCATCAACGAATGCAGAAATTGAAGCAATCAATAAATTCATTCTTTACAATTCCGAAGTGATACAACCATGGGTCACATTGTACAAACAAAAGAGGATGAAATGGGATAGTGACAGGATGGTTGAATGGTAGAAGTGTGCCTTATCCGGATCATTTAAAAGAAAATATGCCAATTATATGCCCCAATAGTTGGGTTGCTGACCAAGACAGATAGAAATACAGTGCAACCAATCGTTACTCCCGTGCTGAAGAGGATGCTCTAAACGCAGGGATTGGGTACACCCACTCGGTAATAATCTATTTATGTACATTTTATACTTAATAATGCACCTTTGAAATGTAATTACATCTATATTTCATATTTTAACAGTTGGGTTATTATAAGACACATGACACTATGATTTTTAAACTTTTTTATAGGTAAATTTGTTCCGATCTATGTGGGCATATAGACACCATTTTCGCATAGAAAATTCCAATGATGGACACATGACACAAGACTGTGGAGTGGAAGTCGAGTTCGATAAATCTAGTATAGCTAGCCACCGTGATCAAAACCTAGTACGAGGGACGTTAGGTTATGTCAGAAAGATAAAAGAGATCATTGAAGTGGATTTCTCTTCTTTCCAATGTGTTGTTTTTAGGTGCAAGTGGCGGGACACGTTTAATTGAAATAATGTAAAGGAAAATCGCGATAGTAGGCTGATATGTATCAAATGTAGAAAGATGTGGGATGACGCTAAGGAGCCCTATGTTTTCCCCAAACTCTGCAACCAGGTATTTTTTTTACCCAAATGTGTTGGATAGGGATTGGTGGTTCATATTAAGACATGACCCTAGATCAAAACATATTTTTGAGAAAAATAGTGTTATCATGCCAAGCGAGCTGGAAGATAATGAGGGTGATCATGAGAACAGAAAGCGATATGGTACATGTGTTATTTCATCATTTATACTTTTAAAGATGGGTTTTTATAAAGAAGAGGACTTAATTACCTTATAACTAAGACTCTTTTTTTCGAAACATTATAATATGTATTTTGAATTAATTGGTTTGCATTGTGCTAATGTTAAAATCATTTCACTTGATAATTTTCAATTATGTTGATCTCGAAAACAATGACGTACTGTATAAAGTTGTTTTTTTATAATGTCATTTCCTAAAATAATACAACTACTTGATTTCTTTAAATGCGTGTGAATGATATTTTCAAAATGTATAATGTTATTTTTTGTATGTAAGATCATAATAAAATAATGATAATTATAAACATGAATTTATTTGCATTATTTTCTAAACTTTATTATGTTACAAAAATTCATATTATTCTACAATTATTTATATTCATACAAATTTACAAATTTATAATTTTACAATTATGGTAATTTAACAATATTTACGGTATACATTTTATTTATGGTAGTAATTATGGTTCAAAATTGACAATTAATTTAAAATTTTACAAATTTACAAATTTAAAAATTTTAACAAAAATGAATGACGACAATACATACAATTAAAATTACAATTTTACAATTTCACAATACAATTACAATTTTACAAATATTTTACATACGATTACAATTACAATTATTACAATTTTACAATTTTACATACAATTAGAATTAGGATTAGAATTAGAATTAGAATTTTACAATTTCATATACAATTACAATTAAATTACAATTACAATTACAATTACAATTACAATTAAAATTAAAATCACAATCATGATGCATACAATTACAATTACATTTTAGAATTTTACGAATTACAAATTTACAAATTTTACAATTTTAATAAAATTGAATCATGACATGAATATATACAATTACAATTACAATTTTACAATTTCACAATACAATTGAGTACAATTATACAATTTTACATAAAATTAAAATTAAAATTTCAATTACAATCACGACATAATATTTAATAAATATCATGATTTAATATTAAAAATAAACATCACGATCATGATAACTATCGTACAAACATCATATTCGACTAAAATATACATTCAAATTCGCTAACATCATCTAATCATCGCGATGATGATCATCTAACAAAACACAAGCATTGTATAACATTATCACAACACAAACATCAAATATACATCTCATGTCAAATAAATGCTATCACATACACATCTATCTACAAGAAAATTAAATGAACATATCTAACATGACCTAAAAATATACACATCATGATGAACACCAACATGTAAATTAAGTACATCAACATGAACATAAAATACATGGACCATATATATATATATATATATATATATATATATATATACAACTATAATATAACTACATAGAAATGTCAAATATCTGGTGGTACATCAATACTAGTACTAGTTGAGGCCTGATGAGTCAATGGTGCAGCCTCATGCTCAGATAGATGGCATGCCTGCTGATCAATTGATGGTGCAGTTTGCTTAGGAACTACCTGCTGATGACTCGTTGATGGAGCAGCCTGCTCAGTGGATGGTGTAGCCTATGATGATGGACCTTCATCCTCAGATGGACCTGCCTACTTAGGATCAGGTGCCTGCTTAGGACTAGGTGTCTACTGAGATGGTGCAGACTGCTCAGACAATGCCCACTGATCAGGACCAGATGCTCGATGCTCATCATGATCACCGCCGCGAGGTGAAGGAGGAGGAGGTGGAGTACTAGAATGATGATCACTACCCTCATGATCATGATCATCACATGAGGCGTTGCTTTGTTGTGTATCTCCACGACGCCTACCCATCCTACCCCGCGCCAGTGCTTTGGAAGCTCAACAATATATTGAAGCATGAGGGTCAAAATATCGCGGGGCATGCCTCTCCAGAGATGTGTGAGCCTACGATCAACCTCAATCTCTTTGATCATAACCGGGAGGACTCTCTCATCAAATAACAGTCGATAGAGTTGGTCGCCCAAATCCCTCCTAAATCCGGTGTCCAGCCTACAACTCACCCCCGCAAGTATCTGCACCTGATCAGGATCAGTTCTGTTACCCTGATCCTCCACCTCTTCCATCTCCTCATCAACATCTACACCTTGATCATTTAGTTGGGTGGAATCTCATCCCCAAAAAATGTTTCAATATCTACAAAATATATAATACAAAACAATAATTATACATTTTCATTAAAAAATTTAAGAAAACAAGTTAAAGAACGTGTTAGAATAAATTTGATAATTCTAATTAATTAATTAAGACAATAAAATGAAACTATATTAATTTAAAGAAAACACTAACTAAGCCCCAATGGTTATCTCAATCAGTTGAGTTCCTGCTGTTAAGTACTTTCCCAGTTGGGAGGTTACAAGATCGAATATCCTTGACGCCCACGGGGTTAGGCCTCATGTGTAAGGTTGACGATTTAAATCCCCTCAGGAGGGTATATAGATATTTTCAGACCGTGGATGTAACTAGGTTCATGTGTGCGGTCACATGGATTCGTGAACCACTTGTAAAAAAAAAAAGAAAAAAAGAAAACACTAATATTACCTCTCGTATCCGACGACTCATCCTGTGTGAAGAGGATGTTGTTACACCCTCGCTAATCCAAGTTGACATACAGACATGGCACCAGAACGAAGGAGTGATCATTAACACTGGATAGAAACTCCATTGTATCATGAGATATCCTAGCGAGAAAGTCAGACTGGCCCCTCTTGGGCATCATCAAGCCCCACATCTGAATCTGTACATGCAACATCACCCTACGAGGTTTTCGAACAAAAGTAGGCCTCGTCTCTCGAAACCTCTCAAAAAATAAACAAAATAACTCTAAAGAAAAAGGGAAGGACAACCTCCCACATGCCTGAGAACGACATCTATCTAATACTGTACAAAACTACCACAAAAAAATCGCAGACCATCTCATAAGTCGTGGTGCTTGGAATAAAGAATCAACATAAAATAAAAGAGGATAACTAATGCATTTCCCGTCATTGGTATGGTGTGAAATTTTCATTAGCAGTAGTGAGAGGCACCTCACCTCCTCTGCACCAAATGAAGCAATACATAACTGACCGTTGGACACCTGAAAATTTTTAGGAGAAAATGTATCGTCCCTAATGTATATCAGGGAGTACGCCAACTGAATCCCTGCTGCATAGCCAACGGGGCCATATGGGAATTGGGGAAAATACTTCCCTCTCCTAGATAGGCCATTAATAAAATATATGTCCTCCTCAGTGAGAGCATACCACCGGCCAAAACCGACCCGAAAAGCCTGTCAGTGGGCATCCCACCTGAAGATGAGTTGTCCCAATGACCCATTATGGCCCTTCAGGGATGTAGCCTCCTCATAGAACTTTAGGAGGCCTACCTCCCTTTGGAGCCATTGGGTGGCTGCCATAATAGGGTGAGGGTACATAAGTCTCTCCCTCTCTCGTGCCTCCCACATGTGAATCACGTTATACTGGTCCTCCATATGTTCTTGTTGTTCCCTTTGTTCTCTCTGTTGATGTCTCTAAATGATTCACATATTAAATACATTTTTTTTATTAAATGAGACATGTATTTAAAAAAATATATATACAAATATTTTTGAAAAAAAAAAATAGTCGGTGCACCCAAAAAACAGTCATGCACCAGTACCGGTGCGTATGATTTTATTGCGCACTGCTCTCGGTGCATATTGAAATTTTACCCACACCACAAAGAATAAAATGTTATTTTTCTGTGGTGCCTTGATGAAACTATCTGCCCTGGGGAGGATAGTTACGTCAACACACCGCCCAACAATAATACATGGTCAATGGTGCGATCGTTTATAGGACCGCACCATTGACCATGTAACGCCGTTGGGTGGGCGATGCGCCAACTAAAATATCCGTTCCAGGGTAGATCTTTTGGTCAATTCACCACCCAACAACATTACATGGTTAATGGTGCGGTCTTGTAAACGACCGCATCGTTGAATATGTAATGATGTCAGGCGGGCAATGCGCTGACCTAACTATCCGCCCCAGGTAGATAATTTGGTCCACGCATCGCCCTCCCGACACTGGTACATAGTCAACGGTGTGGTTGTTTAAATGACTGCACCACCATGTAAGTTTTAAAAATAAGCATGGTGCACATTTTTTTGGTACCACATCGGAACCCGGTGTGGTTTCCGTTAGCACCATTCACGATGTGGCCTGTAAATTCACAGATAGCACCACGAACAGTGCGAGCCGAATGGCTCGAGTGCACCACGCATATTTTTTTTTTTGGAAATGGTAAATTTGAATGTTTTTTAGAAATATAATCCACTAAAATGTTTAGTTATTGAGAAAAAAGTAAAATACCTGTAAATTTGCGCGTCGAGGAGGCATATTTTCTGAGGAATTGGAGAAACCAAATTTTCCCACCGTTTTTGAAAATTGGAACTCCACAAGGTGGGTAATGGACATCATCAATGCGTGCAATGGGAGCATTGATGGCAGGGTGCCTCACACAAGAGGAATTCACACCAGTGCTTGAGAGGTCTAGAGCAATGAAGAAGTAAAAATGATGTTTTAATGGCCTGTAATTTTTTTTTATTTAACCCTTCATGGGGGAACATCATTACCCTAAATACAGAGGATACGATTGTAGTCATTGCATACATATAACTCATCCCAAGAAGGATGTTGCAATCCAACTATGCATCTAAGACTTCAATTTCAATGAGTACCATTTTTCTAGCAAGATGCATCTGTATGTCTTGGTAGAGGCCTACGGGGGCTGAAGGGTGCCCATCATAAGCTATGAACATGATGTCAGAATGTTTGAGTTCTAGAGATCCAAGTTTCTGCCAAATTGTCTTTGACATAATACATGTGAATTCCCCTTCATCAATAATGCAATGATGAATGGTGATGTTTTGGATTGAGACCAGGATTTGGAAGGAAACTAGCAATGGAAGATGCGGGCCAAATTTATCTAGATTGAAAACAATCCAAATAGAATTAGAAGGGTCGATTGGGCCTAATGCATAAGTAATGCTTTCTGTTGGGCCGGGCATGATTACAAGACTTATAATGCTGACATAGTTGAAGGATATTGAGCTAATTTGTCGAAATGTTGTAGCTATGAGAAACCTTCAAGTTATGTCTTGTTCGTCACAAATTCCCTTTGACCATTTTCGACATGGGTTATATAGGAAACCGAGGAATGGTTAATGATGCTACATGTTCTGCCATGGTCGAGGTGGATGTATTGGTTTCTGGGGGAGCTTCATAATTTATATTTCACATATGTAGGACAATGTCTTCTCCTTTCATATAAATGTCATGATTATAATTATTATGGGGCTTCCCTCTAGGTGGATTTGACTGGGATGGTTGTTGTTGTTGAGTATTAACCAGTCCATGATGGGGGAAGGGATCCTGCATTACTGTAGTTTGTTGGTTTTTCCCTCCCTATCCCCTAGTATCCTGAAACCTTTTCAAATTAGTGAGTTGAGGACAATGATGGGTATAGTGACCATATTCCCCACAGATAGTGCAAGAATCATTTGTCCTTAGACTTGTGTTCTTGCTTTTTCTTTATGGGTTATTTTTTGTCTAGTCCTAGTTTTGATTCTAGTTGGGGTTTCCCCCAGTCGGTATCCGCAGGGGGTGTTGCTGATTACTTCCCCCCGTTGATTTTCTCTTTGGTTTCTTCTTAGCCACATTAGGTGGATCAGTTGTGTTCACTTGGTCAAATGTTGGTTGTTATTAAGAACATAAGGGTTGCACTAGATAAACCCCTGCATTATTTTATGCTGGTGGGTTATGCTGTTGTTGTGCGGGGAAATGAGTATATTGAGTTCCTTGCCCCTAATTAGCATATGTATTATGGGAATAGGAATTTGCTTCCGAATTCCTAAAGGATTATTGGTTTCCCTGTGGGGGAGGATGTGGTCCTCCATGCGGGGGCTGTGGTCCTACTAACTATATTCTGCATCGGTATGGGTTGACTAGAATAATTTCTTGGTGGTGCAGTTTACATAGCGTAAAAGTCTAGGCCACTAAACGAGTATCCAGGATATTGGTAGGTGTTGCTGGGTTGGTTTTGGGATATTGACCCAATCAATTCATCAACAACGTTGGATGTGCATGGTGTCTCATGTTTAAAGGTTTGCAGGTGGGGGGAATATGGAAGGACATGATAGAGGTATCCAAAGTGAGTGTAAATAGGCTCTAATTGATGAGCTTTACTAATGGACTATTCCTCATTTTGCGGGATTGAATTATTCACATGTTTAGAAATTTCTGAAGTAATAGACCTCAGAAAAATATCGAGGAGGATTATTTCCTCTAGATTATCTTTACACAAGCTCTGGAATTTCCTCCATTCGTGGATATGGTCCGATATGTGTATAGCAGGTGTCTGTTTAAATTGAGTAAGGAGTTCCAGGCCCGAGTCCTATCGGAATGGGTGCTGGAATAATGTGAGGAAAGCGGTGGCTATTGAACCAAAGTTTCCATGCATCTTAGATGGTTGACCTATGTACCACTTTTTTGTGGCCCTCATAAGGGCACTTTGAAAAAAAAAAAGATGAATAATGTCTTATATGATTCTATTAGAAGAACACCATAGGTGAAATGTCATGACGTGATTTACAAGATCTTCTCCTTGCTTATCCTCGAATTTTGGAATGTCCAAAGGTAATTTGGTAAGCATGGGTGGCCAATTGGGGCCATGTGCAATGGGGTCATTAGTTAACTGGATTAAATCAAGTAGATTTAAGGAAGCTAAAAATGGGATGTGGAAGTTTTTTTCCATTGCCAAACAATTGTGAAAATTTGTATGTAAAGGGGTCCTTTGTGGGGAAGTTGAAGGAGAAGTACCATGATGGGTGTCTCGTAGACTGTTTGGAAGAGTGGCGTGTCATCTTCCCAACAGGGTAGCGTATGGAGACCCTTACGAGGTCATAAAGGGTGTGATTTGATGGGGAAAAGTCTTGAGAAAAGTTTCACCAATAAAGGAATATCCTATAATGGTGGATGTATGGTGCCCTCTATGTCTAAATGGTGAGAGACTAGGCACACCTCTCAGTAATTGGGGGAGGTTTAAAAAACATCTAGATTGAAGGGGAGCCGTGGGGTCCCCTATGGTGTTGAGTAGTTTGTGTGTTTTGAGGGAGTTGGATATATATCAATGCAATAAAATCACATACATAAAACAAAGTGAAAATAAAATGATTATTTTCCTTTAAAATTAGTCTATGTGATCAATTAAAGAAAAAGTGTTTTTGGTTTTTGTTACGTATGATAAAAGCAATTATGCATACATAGTTTTCCTTGCCACTATAAAATTAACTGGGCCTTGTGAAGGTATATTTTGATGGGTATTAGGGCAATTCCCTAAAAGAATTGGTGACACTTTCCAGCGACTAAAGAATCGACCAAGGTAATTGTAATGTTCCAAAACTTTCATGAAGAAAATTGGAACATTATTTTTTGCTTATTTCATCTAGGAGGTGAATAAAATGGGTAAAAGGCCCATTTATAGGAATAAGATCCTTCATAATGTGAAAAGGATCATTGGAGCAAGTTATTTTGCACCTTCCAGTGTGAAAAGGGGAAATTTGCATGAGAACAAGGTCAAGTTTGACCAAGTCAACAACGCTGCCTAAGAGGTGTAGCTTGCTTGGGAAGACAACGTAGTTTTTGAGGTAGAAAGATTCCTTGTGGATGAAACCCTAATGTGTGGGGTCCAGGGCAAAGAGGCATTCACTTTCATATAAGGAGGATGAGGCAACCATAGTGAGATATCTTTGAGCATATTGATTTTAGTCTGAAGACTAATTTGCATACTCTGGCTGTTCAACTGAGTTGCAGTGCTGCTTAGCACGAGGGATTCCTGTTTAGGATTTCCTCTCCTTCTTGAGAGGCCTATTGAAGGATTTCACTTCATTTTATCCACATATTGGCTCAAGGCCAAAGCCATTATTCAGTCACTACGTTATTTTTGCTGAAGTATAACGAAGTGTAGCTGGGTGTTGCAGTGGAGGGTCCCACAACACTTCTCTTTGGCTCATCTTTTAGAGGAGGGACTTCCTATTCCTCCGGGAGGTTATTGAGAGGGATTTTAGAGATGATTTTCATATCTTGGCTTCAGGCCAAGCTTCTCCCATCAACAACAGCGCAATCCAGTGCCTTGACTGTGTTATTCTAGAGTGCATCTGCAGTGAGAGGTTGCACCGGCATTTTGGAGGACAAGATTTCTAGTACTAGGATCAGCCTTGTACATAGGAAATACATTGAAGGAGGTTTGCTTCATATTGGATATCTTATTCAGCCATCTCCATATTGTATCAGTTTCAGTTGCAGCTGCTGCCCAACAACTTCGACATTTCTGCAGAATTGCCAATTTCATGTATATTGTAGCCAATCCTTCCAAGGATTGTGTATTAGTGTTTTCAGGGGTTGAGAGCTTGCTCCCCCTAATTTATTTGAGATATCATTGACATATCATGTATTTTTTTGCAGTGTCTCATACAAACTACGTTATTTTAGCTAGGGCTTTTCATATGTAGCAGTGCTCTTGCATTTTCTTGTATATGCTCTATTGAGGCTTCCATTGCCTAGCTGGAGTGATTGATTCCTCCAAATATTGTATACATTGGCTGCTATCTAAAATATTTGTTGGTTATACATATCTTCATGTGTTCACAGCTATAGAATAACGTTGTCTTTCCATTTCTTGCTCATGAATTGTTGCAGTCCCTCATCGGGCATTTTCTGAGGACATCTAGTAGTGGGAGATCTGTTTAACCACTTTAGAAGGATTTATTTGGAGCCTCCTCTTGGGTTAAACACTTAGACACATTTTTCTAAGGCATCCAAGTTTTGGTTTCAAATTCTGTAGCAGCCATTACTGGAAAATGAGTTTTCCAGTCATGCCTTGCTAGCTGTCTCGAATTGGGAACATTACAGTGGTATCAAAGATGCTTTCTTGGCTCAGCCTGTGAGTCTAAGCCCAAGAATATCGGAAGATTGAAGAGGATGGGATTTATCTCATCATATTTCAGATCCATGAAGAACCTCCCCAAGGAGGATAAGAAGAAAGAGTAGGAAGAACCCTGCACTTCCTATTCTCATCAAGGAGACAAAGAAATTAGTAGGAAGAAGACTCCATCTTTTGGAGAATAAAAAGGGGATAAGCTCACAAGGCTTATTCCTAAATCTATGCATATGATTCATGAAGAGTTCAGGGAGATCAGAAGGAAGATGCATAGAGAATCTCTTAGAGGGTTTGATTCTAAAGCAAACTCTAGATTTGAGGGGTGTGAGCAAGCAGCTACACATCCTAATACTCAGCGCAGTCACATGCTTAGGATTGCCAGACTTGAGATGCAAAGAAGAGAATAAGTTGTTGGGAGGGAAACCCTTAGTGATTTCTTGAGGGATTATGAGTGTCAAACATACAAATTCTGGGATCATCTCAGTTTTTTAGAGTTTTGCAAGATGAAGGTGAAAGGAAGAGAGCAACAAGATAGATTTCATCTATCTACATTTGAAGGTTCACCTACATGTTCAGCCAAAGCTTGGGTGGAGGAGTTAGAGACCTTCTTGCAACAACACCAAATACCGAAGGATGAAGCCATCAAAGTTGCAGCGCTGCATTTGAGAGGTAAGGCTTATGCCTATTGGATCTTTGAATCCTTTTCTTTGAGAAATATATGTTGGGAAAAATACTGAGAGGGGGGGGGGTGAATCAGTATTTACTGCATATTCAAAACTTTTTACTTTTTCACTCTCTAAAACCCCATACGCTACTTTCCTTTAGTAAACTCGCGTATACACGCGTATATCCTTCATACAACTCGCGTATTAGCAGAAATCTAAATATGCATATATTTATTAACTTAGTTCTTTGCAATATTCATTCATCTAATGTTAAGTTAGCAGTAAACATGAATAGTAACAACAGAATAAACCATCACACAAAGCATCACATATGAACACCAGGATTTTTAGGTGGAAACCCAAGTCGGAAAACCCCTTGCATTTGTGATTCTTTCGACCTTCAATATTTTTTTATTATAAAGAAAACATCTTACAACATATGTGCTGGCGCAGACTCCTACCAGCACGCAGGCACCCACCTGCGCTCGTTTACAGCCTCTCCTGGAAGGGAGCTCCAACCCCCTGACTCGTTTACCAGCCTCTCCTGGAAGGGAGCTACGACCCCCTGATCTCGTTTACCAGCCTCACCTGGAAGGGAGCTACCACCCCCTGACTGAAGGCTACAACCCTCAGCACCAATATGGACCACGTTTCATCAATTTTCACACTGGATCCAAAGCTTCCTTTAGGACACCACTTGTAGACCACAATTCATCATGTTTTCAGACTAGACCCTTTCCATACTTTTACGGACAGTCAACCATGAAACAGATACATATAACTTACTGATAGATATCAGTAAACCACCAGAACAGATCAGACATTTCTTACCACGAGACTTGACATAGATAGTTTTGCATACCGCTCCCTTTCTTTAATAATCGCGTATATGCGCAGATTTACATAAACTAGCGTATGCTTAACACATGTTACGAGCAGATTTTTGTGCGCATACCTTTCTCTTCAGCGAAGCCGCATATATACGGGCTTCCTCTTCGGCGAACTAGCGTATGGTTCTTCAGACTTTTTATGTCAATGCAATTCTTCACAACAGATACATCACTTCAGATTTTACCCTTTACCTCAGACAGATGTTCGCCTCATCACAGATCTAATCATTCCATAAACAGATCTAGCAAATACAAGTACATTTCAGATCTAGACCCCCTTCTTCATCATTGGTGCATCATACATTTCAGATCTATCATTCAACTGTAACCCTTTCCATTCAGATATACTTCAAAGAGAAGTATTCATTCAAGCTCAGACATCTTGCACCCACACTCATGATTTGCACAATGAATTTCTTCTCCTTATATAGGTTTACCCTTTTTCAATACCATGAGCCAAAACCACATTACATCCGATGGTATTCCTGGACGGGGTCATTTAGGCGAATCATTACCCAATACAATGGGTCAATACCATGGTGGTTACCCCTAGTTTTGCACTTTTTGAGCGCTTTTGCCCATACACGACTTGGCACGTTGTTTCCCGCGCGCATACGCGACTTCTCCTAGACATATCCGCGTATGCCTTGAGACATACTCTTTTCACCATAGAATTAGCACATGCTGAATTCCTTTCTTCATTGCCTTCTGTACTCACTGTAGATACATCAGATTTAGTTCATCAAGACATATTCTATCAAGCACAACTTCATCAAGTAAGTTGTCATCATCTTCATCAAGTGGGTTGCCATTCAAGGACAATACTCAGCATCATATTGCTAACAAACATCATTGCATATCAGATTTACATCATTTACCAAGTCCATCAGGTCAAGAATAACTTCATCAGGTGGTTTTCCATCAAGGACAACACATGTCAACACTTTCATGTCTTCATCTTCATTTAGTGGGTTGCCATCAAGGACAACACTCTGCATCATATTGCCAACAATCTCCCCCTTTGGACTTGTTGGCAACCACGATGGTGTTTGGTTACCACAATAGATAGGTACATTAAGAATACAATGACACCATGTCACATTCCCCATTTTTGACACCATTCTTTCTCTTCATTCAAACACCATGTCACTCTCCCCCTTTGACATCAAGGGCAAAGGGCGGATCAAAACCAACATACTCTCCCCCTTTTCTTCGCATGTGGAAGAAGCTTTCTGCAGAATTGATATATACTGAAGTGACCAAGCTCCCCCTGAGTTCATGCTGAATCTTCAAACATAATTTCCAATGACGTACATGACTCTATGAATTTCCTATCACCAATGACTCATACTTACATCAAAGATCCATCCAAATGGATTTACATATGAGACTCAACTACCCAACCAAGTGGGTTTACAAATTTGACTCAGCTACCCAAACAAGTGGGTTTACAAAATTTATCAAGTCCTTACATGACTGAATATTACAATTTTACAGCATGGATCTCTACATAACTTTATGACCAACACCAGAAAGTCCTCAAGAAAGAGAACATTTTTCAGAATCACCATAATGCCAACCATGCATTGTACTCAGCAACGCTAATGCTCCCCCTGAATCTGTGCATCCAAGCATCCTTTTCATATGACTAAGGCTCCCCCTTAGTTTGTGCATCCTGAACACTTTCACCAACAAATCATCAAGGCATCTTTATCAAAACATTAGAAATAGAATTATGAGAGCTGGAACACCACCAGAGATACCAAAACGACAACTGGTGTCTTGAAAAGTAAAACTCCAAAAAAAAAATTGTCCTTTAATCGGACATGCGGTTTTTACGCTGCATGAACTCACGTATATACGCGACTGTGTTTCATGAAATCCGCGTATCCAATGCCATCTTCTAAATTTATGTAGATTTGTTCTTTTGACTGGCAGAGAGCACTCCTAGCTTCTGTCTTAGATACTCGAATGCTTCCCTGGGCAGAGGTTTGGTAAAGATATCAGCAACTTGTTCTTTGGAGGGAACATACTCCAACTTCACCTTTTTCTCAAGCACTTGTTCACGTAAGAAGTGATACTTGATGGGAATGTGCTTGGTCTTTGAATGCATAATAGGATTCTTTGAAATACTGATGGCACTTGTATTGTCACACTTAATGGGGATAGGAGGAGTACATTTGATTTGAAAATCTTATGGAGGTTGCATCATCCAAAGGGGCTAGTGCACCTTGAATCACGACGACCACATATTCTGTACAACGTAGATAAGGCAATGAATTTTGCTTCTTCTTGAACCAAGATACTAACCGAGGCCCCATATAGAATGCACCACCACTAGTGATTTTCCGATCATCAACATTTCCAGCCCAATCTGCATCAGTGTAAGCATGAAGAGTAAGATCAGCATTCTTTAGATACCATAGTCCAAAGTCTTGAGTTCCTTGTAAATATTTGAATATTCTTTTGACAGCTTGAAGGTGAGACTCTTTTGGATTAGCTTGGAATCGTCCAACAATCCCAACTACATGCATAATGTCTGGTCTAGTCATAGTGATATAAAGTAGACTTCGTATCATAGATCTGTATTCTGGTTGATTCAACGTAGGAGAATTATCATGAGAACTGAGATTACATCCGGTTATCATTGGTGTAGTTACTGGTTTGCACTCTTCCATGCCATATTTCTTCAGAATTTGCTTAAGATATTTTTCTTGTGATAAGAATATGCCATCTGAGTTTGATACACTTGTAAGCCAAGAAAGAATGTTGGTTTCCCCAAGTAAGGACATTTCAAATTCTTCTTTATGACGGAAATTTTTGACTCATAGATTCTTCGTTACTCCCAAAAATGATATCATCAACATATACAACCACAATCAATAGTTTACCATTTTCAACTTTTGTGTATAAGTTGCTATCAACAGACCCCTTCAAAAATCCTTGTTGATGAAGATATTTGTCAAGGCGATAATACCAAGCCCTTGGAGCTTGTTTGAGACCATATAGAGCCTTTTTAAGTCTACAAACAAGATTTGCATCATTTCCCAAAATGAATCCTTCCGGGTGTTCTATATATACTTCTTCTTCTAGATCACCGTTAAGAAAAGCAGATTTAACATCCATTTGATAAACTTTGATTTGTTGATAACTTGAAAAAGCAGAAACATTCTTATGGCTAAGTCTAGCTACGGGAGCAAAAGTTTCTTCAAATTCTATACCTTCTTGTTGAGTGTACCCTTTGTAAACCAATCTGGCTTTGTTTCTTATAACATCCCCATTTTCATTTAACTTGTTCTTGAATATCCATTTGGTTCCAATGACATTTTTATCATGTGGTCTTGGTACCAATTCCCAAGTGTGATTCTTTTCAACTTGATCAAGTTCTTCATTCATGGCTTGAATCCAAAATTCATCTTTGCTAGCTTGATTGACATTTTGGGGTTCAATTGTAGACAGGAATTCCAAATAGCTAGAAGATCCCACAAGAGTCCTCCTTGTTTGTACACCGGATTCCTTGTTTCCCAAAATTTGAGATTCGGGATGATTCTTTTGAACATATCTGGATGGAGCTTTTTCTGATAAATCATCTTCAGGTTCTTCATTGGATCCACTGTCTATATCATTTCCATTTGATGTAGAAGGACAAAAATCACCATCATCTTCTTTTGTTGTTTGTTTTCTTCTTTAGGAGGCTGCAGGGAACTCCTTGATAACAGCATCAATACATTCAACAATCTTTCGAAGCCTTTTATTGCAGCATGTGTATGCATTGCTTGAAGATGAGTAACCAAGAAATATCCCTTCATTTGATCTAGGTTCAAACTTGCCAAGCTTTTCATCATTATTTTTGATAAAGCATTTACTTCCAAAAACTCTAAAATGCTTTACGGAGGGAGATTTACCATACCAGAGTTCATATGGAGTTTTATCACTGTTTACCCAAACATGAGCTTTGTTGAGAATGTTTGCTGCTGTATGTGTTGCTTCTCCCCAGAAAGTGTGAGGTATTCCAGAATCATCAATCATAGCTCTAGCCATTTGTTGAATTGTTCTATTCATTCTTTCTGCTACGCCATTTTGTTGTGAAGTGCATACGGAAGGCTTGTCTTTTTATGCCATGTTGTTCACAAAATTCAAGGAATTCATCTGATGTATATTCTCCTCCTCGATCAGATCTAAGACACTTGATTTTTAGATCTAATTCATTTTCAACCAGTGCTTTGAAGATCTGAAATTTCTCAAATGCTTCATCTTTGTGTTTTATCAACCCAATCCAACACATTCTAGAGAAATCATCAATGAATAAGATATAGTATTCTTCACCACGTGGTGACTTTTTCCTCATAGGTCCACATATGTCAGTATGAATGAGTTCAAGAGGCTCACTTGATGATCCTTCTTTGGCATTAAATCGTACTCTGGTCTGCTTACCGAATTGACAAGATTTGCATATGATACTTTCTGGTAGATTAATGTTGGGAAGACCACAAACAACTTGAAGTCTGCTTGCTTTGTTGATTTGAGAGAAGCTCAGATGCCCCAGCCTTCTATGCCATAGCCAATTTCTGAAGACTTGCTCAAGTAACATTGATCTTTGTCGTTCAGTACATACAGGTTGCTTGGATTTCTTTTCCCTTTTATAATAATTTTACCTATATCAAGATCACGAACCACACATTCTTTTGAACTAAAGACCACTTTGTTCCTTGATCACACATTTGACTTACACTTAACAGGTTATGCCTTAATCCATCCACATACATGACATCATTAGCCTTCACCTTTTCTTTTAGAAACACTGACCCTTTTCCTTTAATTACAGCAGGAGTATCATTTCCAAAAGTTACTTTCTTTTCTTTTTCTAGAGCATTATATATGAGGTTGCTTTTGTCACTGTCATGTACGGAGTATCCACTATCAATGTACCATTGATTTTCTTCACCTTCTGCAAATAATGCTATCCCACAGTTTTCAACCTGTAATTCCTTCTTTTTCCATACCTTGGAACTTCAGGGAAAGTGTTGTTTTGGCTGGACTTTTCTCCTGCATTCAGATTCTTCATGGCCAAAGTTATTGCAATAAGCACATTCAAATTCATTTTGAAGAGGAGAAAATTTGTTATAGGTATTCTTCTTTGGTTCAGTATCCAACCTTTTCTTTCTCGCTTCTCTTTTCATGATGGTTTTGTAGGCAACACATTGAGCAGCTTTGTGGCCAAAATTGTGACATGTAAAACATTGTCCATTGAAATAGACATTTTTGTAATCACGAAATCTTCTATGTGGATTTACCTACTGGTTGGAGCTCCTTTGAAAGTTATTCCTGTCAGTTTTCTTTGAAGTGCGATGATCCTGCTTTACTTGTAAAGAATCCTTGCTTCCTTGTTGAGAGACAGAATAATGTAAACCAGTAGTTACTGCCTTTAGATAGTTTGGTGCAGAAGCCTGAGAGGATTCCCCAGTATATCCAAGACCTGTTTTTATAAGAGGAGATCGTTGTACCTTGAAAATCTCATCTAAGGTTTCTGAACTTTTAGCAAATCTGAGATTGAGAGAATTCACTTTCTCATTATCCTTCCTTAGACTTACTACTTCACATTCTAATTCCTCCATGCGTTTTTCTCTTGCTTCATGCTGGTTCTTAAGAGTCTCTATGATTATGTTCTTTTCTTCTAGGCTTACTTTGAGTTGAATGTTTTCTTCAAGAAGATCATGGTCTTCTAGAGAATCCACAAAGGTACCCTTTTCTTCTCTAGATTCTTTTGCCATGATCAGTTTAACATCATGGTCAGAATCTTCTTCATCTTCACTAGACACTCCATCATCATCTTCATTTGCATAATAACTCTTCCTCTTTTCAAATTGTTTCCCTTTACCACGTTTTTCTCTATAGGACGTTGTAACATAGTATTCAACTTTTTTCCACCTCCAAAACATTTGAAGGGAAGCTTACCTAAGGATAGGTGGATTACCCTGATTGGAGCTTTCTCTGGATTCGCTTCTTCCTCTTCGGATATATACATTGGATTCTTTTGACAACTTCCTTTTCTTACTTTCATCTTGCGGAATGCCTTAAAAACAACTTCTTTGATTTGAGAAGGACCTCCTTGTCTCATTTCAAAAGCGATCGAGAATACCATGTAATTGAACAATAATGAAGTTTGCGGATCTTGCCTTTCTGCAAATAGTTGAAACTTTGGAGTCAAGTCCCGAGTCAGGATCTTAAGACATTTTCACGGAGTAGTATCAGGATATGGTTTCACCCAAATTTATCATTCGATTTACAAGCCTCATCCGGACGAAACAAAAGCTGGCAACACTTTCATCACTATGCATCTTCAAATTTTCATATTCGATTCTAAGAGTTTGGAGTTTTGCATTTTTTACCTTTGTATCTCCTTCATAGCTCAGAATGATTTTGTCCCATATCTCTTTTGCTGAATGTATTTGCATCACTTTAGCAAATTCTGATTCAGACATGCTTCCTAATAAGACATTCACTACTTTGGCATTGATTTCATACTTCTTTCTTTCAGCAGCATCAGTAGGAATACTTGTCGGGTATTGATAACCTTCTTCCACGATTGCCCATACATCTGCACCAAGACTTTGCAGATATGATTTTGTTCGTACCTTCCGGAATATCAGATTGCTTCCATTGAATAGAGGTGGCTTTATAGACATTACTCCTTCTTAACTTCCCATTGCGACGGATCTCCTTGAGCGATCAAAACACGCGAGAAGGACTGCTTTGATACCAATTATTTGGAAAAATGCGAGAGGGGGGGGGGTGAATCAGTATTTACTGCATATTCAATACTTTTTACTTTTTCACTCTCTAAAACGCATACGCTACTTTCCTTTAGTAAACTCGCGTATACACGCAGATATCCTTCATACAACTAGTGTATTAGTAGAGATCTAAATATGCAGATACTTATTAACTTGGTTCTTTGCAATATTCATTCATCTGAAGTTAAGTTAACAGTAAACATGTGTAGTAACAACAAAATAACCATCACACAAAGCATCACATATGAAAACCAGGATTTTTAGGTGGAAACCCAAGTCGGGAGAAAACCACCGCTGCAGTTGCTCAGCCTTCAATATTTTATTATAGAGAAAAAATCTTACAACATATGTGCTGGTGCAGACTCTACCAGCACGCAGGCACCCACCTGCGCTCGTTTACCAGCCTCTCCTGGAAGGGAGCTCCAACCCTCTGACTCGTTTACCAGCCTCTCCTGGAAGGGAGCTACGACCCCCTGCTCTCGTTTACCAGCCTCACCTGGAAGGGAGCTACAACCCCCTGACTGAAGGCCACAACCCTCAGCACCTCTATGGACCACGTTTCATCAATTTTCACACTGGATCCAAAGCTTCCTCTAGTACACCACTTGTAGGCCACGTTTCATCATATTTTCAGACTGGACCCTTTCCATACTTTTAAGCATAGTCAACCATGAAACAGATACACATAACTCACTGACAGATATCAGTAAACCAGCAGAACAGATCAGACATTTCTTACCACAGACTTCAGCAAACCCTAGTTTGCATACGCGCTTTCCTTTCACTGATGTCGCGTATATACGCGCTTCCGTTTACATAAACCAGCGTATACTTCTGTACATATTACAGATCCAATTTCATTGCGCATACGCGCTTTCTCTTCAGCGAAGCCGCGTATATACGCGCTTCCTCTTTGGCGAACTAGCGTATGGTTCTTCAGACTTTTATGTCATTGCAATTCTTCACAACAGATACATCACTTCAGATTTTACCCTTTACCTCAGACAGATGTTCGCCTCATCACAGATCTAATCATTCCATAAAAAGATCTAGCAAATACAAGTACATTTCAGATCTAGATCCCCTTCTTCATCATTGGTGCATCATACATTCAGATCTATCATTCAACTGTAACCCTTTCCATTCAGATATCCTTCAGAGAGAAGTATTCATTCAAGCTTAGACATCTTGCACCCACGCTCATCATTTTCACAATGAATTTCTTCTCTTTATATAGGTTTACCCTTTTTCAATACCATGAGCCAAAACCACATTACTTCCGATGGTATTCCTGGACGGGGTCATTTAGACGAATCATTACCCAATACAATGGGTCAATACCATGGTGGTTACCCCTGGTTTTGCACTTTAAGAGCGCTTTTTCCCATACGCGACTTGGCACGTTGTTTCCCGCATGCATACGCGACTTATCCTAGACAGATCCGCGTATTCCTTGAGACATACTCTTTTTACCATAGAATTAGCACATGCTGATTTCCTTTCTTCATTGCCTTCTGTACACACTGTAGATACATCATATTTAGTTCATCAAGACATATTCTATCAAGCACAACTTCATCAAGTAAGTTGTCATCATCTTCATCAAGTGGGTTGCCATTCAAGGACAACACTCAGCATCATATTGCTAACAAACATCATTGCATATCAGATTTACATCATTTACCAAGTCCATCAGGTCAAGACTAACTTCATCAGGTGGTTTGCCATTAAGGACAACACATGTCAACAATCTCATGTCTTCATCTTCATTCAGTGGGTTGCCATCAAGGACAACACTCTGCATCATATTGCCAACAATATAAACATTGCATCTTATGCTAGTTTCACTAAAGCATTAGTGAAAATATTTGATAGAAGGATTCATGAGACAAACATGGAGGGGATAAACAAGAAAAATCAAACAAAACCCTTGCATAAGAACGCAGTATCATTGCAGAAAACCATGGGGAAGGCTAAAAAATTTCACTATACTTTGCTGGAAGAGAGGTTTTCATCTCACACCTTTGAGCAAAGGAGCATGGAGGTCTCTTTTTCAAGAAGGGATCCAGTCATTGGAGAGTTGCCCATACATGTTGTAGATATTGAGGGCAACAACACTGTCATGTCTAGAGATTATCTAGTGCCTCATGCAGAGGAAGGAGGAGCTCTTACTCCAAATAGAGGGATGCTTGCATTTTTGCAAGGAAGTCCCCAGGATCTCATGTGTGGAGATCAAGGCACAACTCATGTTTTACATGTGCCATTGTTGAGGAGGTGTAGAACCATGGAGACACAAGGAGGAGATAGGGAGAAGACCCAGCATCATGAGATGAGGAGTACACACCCCTATTCAATTCTAGAGGTTGATTCACCTGAGTAGGTGATTGGATTGCGTAGTGGAAGCATGGGCATATTTTTCCATTCATATATGCAATCATATTTTGATGATGATGTCTCATTGCATGGAGACATTTTTCTAGGGAGACCACTGGATCAACAAAGGAGGATGGATGCTTCATCATTTGAGGCACCAATTTGTGATTTCAGAGGAGTGGGAACTTTGAGAGATCATTTTACAGTGTTGGGAAGCTTGGGTAGACTCAAAGAGAGAGGGAGAATTTCAGATTCTATGATGTGGCAGAAGCAGCAAGGGAAAGATAGGAGCCTTCCAACTTGCATCTTTGGCATGGGAGATGTCAAAGAGGAGGATGACCATATGACAGTTTCTCTTCATGAGATATCATCAGCACTGTCACTATGGAGGATAGATCCATATTGGAGCTCCCAGCTGTTGGTGGAGTATTCCAAGGATCTTTTCACTTGTATGATCTTGGATGACCAGTTGCATGAGGAGGGATATTAAATCAGAGATGGGGTCATATTTTATCATGATAGGATCTTCTTTCCTAGAGCTTCCAAGCTCAAGGAGAAGTTTCTACAAGCAGCTCATGAGGATTTCCTTTTCAGCCATACTTGTTCTTTGAGACCATACCACACCATCATGGAGGGGTATTTTTGGATGGGCTTTGAGGAGGAGATATATCAGCATGTGAGCAGATGCATGGATCAAATGGAGATGGAGGAGAGATCTGACTCTTTGAGAGAGTTATCAAAACCACCTCTTTTTCCTTTGGATATGAGAGGAGACTCACTTATGAGCCACTCCACTTATATGAGTAGGAGATATGGTAAGGGTGATGATTACTTACATGATTATTTATATGATGTATGTACCTTAACCATATATGTGCAGGATGGTGCTCCAAGGAGGAGCATTATTTTTTCTAGACCATATGGTTTAGATGAGGCCATAAGCATGATTGATGGCCATTCCCTGGGAGGACTTCGAGAGGAGATATATTATGGAGGACATGCTCATTATACACCTTACCTTATTCACTTCCTCCATACTTATGAGGAGATTGGAGCAGTAGGCAAGTGGTTGAGAAGCCACACTTTTTATCAGTCTCTATTGTAGTTGAGGGTCAAGTTGTGCCGGTTGCACTTGAGGGACCATTTTCCTTCTCATTTGTTGCATATGGAAGCAAGTATGATTCTCATTTTTTCTCCCTATGGCTCTACTGTTTCTATCTTTATGAGGAGCATGCTTGGGAGAGAGACACATTGTGTGGCTGTGTCCTTTGAGGGAGAAATTCCTCCCACTTTTTGCACTACCTATTCTAAGTGGAACATGGGATATGATATGGTCACCTTGATAGCACATTTGTCTCTTTATGAGGTGAGCCATATGATGGAGGAGATGCCATATGATGATGACTTCCAACTCATCATATATGGAATTATTTGGGCCAACATGATTTGCAGCGTTGGAGGAGAGATATTTGGAGGTCTAGTCCTCATCTTGCCACTTGAGGGAAATCTTATTTTAGCCCAGGATCAGCAGACACTCTACACTTACCTTAAGTGGAGAGATGGACAGCATGGAGTAGGCTACATTGTCTACCATGTGCAGAATTTCATCCCACCTACTTTGCTGGAGCCAAAGGTGGATGACAGCATTCAGGAGTTGCCTAGTTGGAAGGTGACTCAATTTTCATGGCTCATAGCTTGGAGATGGAGGATCCATATGGGAAACATAGTTCCCATTCTATTTCAGATCCCATTCTTCAAGGGGACCTCTAGACATAACCTTGCTATCCTCTTGAGTATTTCACCTTTACATGATGATGGCTTGATGGCTAACTTACATGCTGAGGAGGGGCAATGTGGAGGCTTGATTTGATGAGATAGCATCACTTTCCTTGGAGGAGATCATCATACAGGGATGCTACAGGGAGAGGAGGAAAGAATTCAGTCTATCCTTGCACTTGCTTGAGGGCAAGCAATCTTTGAGAGGGGAGGACTGTAATGTTCCAAAACTTTCATGAAGAAAATTGGAACATTAAATTTTGCTAATTTCATCTAGGAGGTGAATAAAATGGGTAAAATACCCACTGGTAGGAATAAGATCCTTCATAATGTGAAAAGGATCATTGGAGCAGCTTATTTTTCACCTTCCAGTGTGAAAAGGGGCAATTTGCATGAGGACAAGGTCAAGTTTGACTAAGTCAACAATGCTGCCTAAGAGGTGTAGCTTGCTTGGGAAGACAACGAAGTTTTGGAGGGAGAAAGATTCCTTGTGGATGAAACCCTAATGTGTGGGGTCGAGGGCAAAGAGGCATTCACTTGCATATAAGGAGGCTGAGGCAACCATAGTGAGATATCTTTGAGAATATTGATTTTAGTCTGAAGACTAATTTGCATACTTCAACTGTTCAACTGAGTTGCAGTGCTGCTTAGCACGAAGGATTCCTGTTTAGGATTTCCTCTCCTTCTTCAGAGGCCTCTTGAAGGATTTCACTTCATTTTATCTACATATTGGCTCAAGGCCAAAGCCATTATTAAGTCACTGCGTTATTTTTGCTGAAGTATAACGTAGTGTAGCTGGGTGTTTCAGTGGAGGGTCCCACAACATTTCTCTTTGGCTCATCTTTCAGAGGAGGGACTTCCTATTCCTCCGGGAGGTTAGTGAGAGGGATTTCAGAGCTGATTTTCATATCTTGGCATCAGGCCAAGCTTCTCCCATCAATAGCAGCGCAGTCCAGTGCCTTGACTGCATTATTCTAGAGTGCATCTGCAGTGAGAGGTTGCACTGGCATTTTGGAGGGCAAGATTTCCAGTACTAGGATCAGCCTTGTACTTAGGAAAAACATTGGAGGAGTTTTGCTGCATATTGGATATCTTATTCAACCATCTCCATATTGTTTCAGTTTGAGTTGCAGCTACCGCCCAGCAATTCCGACATTTCTACAGAATTGCCAATTTCATGTATATTGTAGCCAATCCTTCCAAGGATTGTGTATTAGTGTTTTCAGGGGTTGAGAGCTTTCTCCCCCTCATTTATTTGAGCTATCATTGAAATATCATGTATTTTTTTGCAGTGTCTCATACAAACTGCATTATTTTAGGCAGGGATTTTCATATGTAGTAGTGCTCTTGCATTTTCTTATATATGCTCTATTGAGGCTTCCATTGCCTAGTTGGAGTGATTTATTCCTCCACACATTGTATACATTGGCAGCTATATAGAATATTTTTTGGCTATACATATCTTCATGTGTTCACAGCTATAGAATAATATCATCTTTCCATTTCTTGCTCAAGAATTGTTGTAGTCCCTCATCGGGCATTTTTAGAGGAAATCTAGTAGTGGGAGATCTGTTTAACCACTCTAGAAGGATTTCTTTGGAGCCTCCTCTTGGGTTCATCACTTAGATACATTTTTCTAAGGCATCCAGGTCCTGGTTTCAAATCCTGTAGCAGCCATTACTGGAAAATGCGTTTTCCAGTCATGCCTTACTAGTTGTCCCGAATTGGGAACATTACAGTAATGGATTAGGCTTTAGTGCTTCCCACACCTCCACCTATAAGGACATGATGCCTTAGATTTTGGCCATTATAGTACCTTCGTCCCACGTGAGAATTCAAGTCTTTAGCTTCTTGGTATTGAATTACTAGTACCGAGCACTAGATGGGTCGGGTAGCTCGAAATAGAACCACATGCACTAGACCTAAGCCGAAATCCATCTAAATCAGGTCTCTGATATGCTTAGGTATTCTTTTCCGTGGGATTATTGAAGGATTTTAAGCACCCTAAAAAGTCAACTTCTATGTTTCATAAATGTAACATGATCATGGTGGCTTATGGGATGCCTACCCCCAATGGTCCTAAGCTGAACTATAAATTATTTTGTGGCCCATGTGGGGAGATATAGTGGGTTCAAGTTATGGTTTCTTTTAGGAGTATTAATTTTCTTAGGGTGTGAGATGGTAAGAAAAAGTAAGAAAAGTAAAAGGAGCTCTGTAAACTAGATGCCTTATTATACGAGGCTTAAAAACGCTTAGTGTGTGGCTAAGTGAACATAAAAAGTGTGATAAGATGCGGATATATGATGATCCTTTACTATATCACCCTAATTACACTGCATTTTGATTGTTCCTTGCATTAAATATAAATGATGTGCGGATAATGGGCCACTTACTTTGTTTCCTGTTACACCATGTGGGCCTAAAGGGAGACAAGAAACTCAAGTGCTTTAAGAAAGCGTTCAAATGCAAGCCCATGTTCACCTAAAAGACACAAGGGAAGCATAGGTTGCTTAATTTCTGTAATGAAACTCGGCCATAGTCCCAAAAACTAGTGAAATGAATGCTTTGTCTAGTAAAAAGATTTGTGGATGATGGGACACTTACTCCTTTACTAATTAAGCTATATGATTTGCAGAGAACTTACAAAAATAGTTTGAAAAACATATGTGGAATTTGGCCACTTACTTTTCTCCCTAATTAAGCTGTGTGTATTGAAAATAAAAATGAAATATAATCTATTTTTTCCACTAATAGTGGTTAGTAAAGAAACTAGGAAATATAAAAGAATATAAAACAAATGCAAAGGTGAAGGAAATTCACTAAAGGCTTCCACTCACCTGAGAAAAGAGAAATTACAAGGTGATTTTTTCTTTCTATAAACCGCGTGGGTTTAGTTATGCACAACCATGGCCGCACGTATGTCTGATAAACATTTGCGCGGTCAAGAATAAATTTCGAATTACGAAGCTTCTCGGCCAACAATAGGTCCAAAAGGTCCTACAAAAATTCCAGAGAGATGTTGGGTGTCTTGTAAGGTGTTTATGTAGAGATAAGGTCTTGCAAATACAACCGTTATAGTAAAGCAAAGAAACCAGTGGAGTCACCAATTCCGTTGTAGTTTTTTTTAGCAATGGTGTACCAAATAACACCTCCTTAGCAGTTGGTTCTTCCCTGCGAAGGAGCACAGATAGAGTTGGTGCTGTTAGTGGAAAAAATTAAATAAACAAATCATTTCAAATGGTGAAAAAAATTCATCTACAAACATAAAATAAACAAAGAGATAAATACACAAATAATGATTAATTAAGAAAACAAGTAAAAAAAATAATGGAAAAATGCTCCCTTTATTGACCACTGGTGATAGAAGATGAATACAATAGATGAATACTAAACACTTGAAGAGAATTATTTGAGCTATGGTGCTAAAAAATCCTTAGCAAGGAGGTCCCTTTCCTCAATCTATTTTCAAGCTTCTCCTGTCTCTCAAAAGAAGTATGACGACTCTCTCAATGGCAGACTCTTCTTCTCGCACTAGGATAATGGATTTCTTAGAAGAAATATGACCAACATGCTAATGATCTTACTTCTTCTGCTTCAACAATGAAATGTGGTGTTGCTCTGATAGAAATTTGGTCAACATAACATTGTCTCTTGTTTTGGTTCTCACATGGCTTGTTTATATAGAATTTTTTGAATCCATCTTCCCTCTCTTGGTTCATGAATGATAATGACACAAGAGTAAGACAAGGTGATTTCATTAAGGGCTGCATATATTTACGGCGAGTCAAATTCGGTTGTCCTTGTTTTGCGCATGTTAGGGAATCATCATCCAAGTGTGGGAAGTGATCCTGAATTTGCTGAGTCACAATTTTCTTTGACCATGAGAATTTTGAGGAAAAAGAAATGCAATCACAATTTTGGCCTTCATATATGGTGCATGATCCAAATTTTACACATGCAACCATAAGGGAAATTAAATTTTGAACTTCCATAATGCCTTCAGTTGTAAAATCTTTATTTGTACGTTCGGCTGACCGACCTTAGGTGTCTTTTAGATTGTACGATTTTCTAGTGTTAACATGTAGGAGCATTTTCCTTAGATGCAAGTCCAATGATGAACATATGATAATCATCCAATATCCCATTCAACATAATTGTTACTAGACCACTACTAGAAATATTTTCATAGATGACATCAATCTTATCGTAAATTTATTTGATGATAGAAATAAAATCACTAATTTTTTCATTTAGCTCAATCTTCATTGAGAAAAAACTCTTCTTTAAAAATAACACTCAAATGGATTTGGAAGTCTCATACAATACTTTAAGTGTTTCCAAGGTTTCTTGAGATGTATTGTAATCCCTGATGTGCAAAATAATGTTGTTCTTTATGGAAATTTGCAAGAGTACCTTAGATTTGGTTTCTCTGCATCTCCAATCCTGAACTGAAGTTATTGGTGATACCGATTTGGTTTCTGTTAGGTCCCTATATTATTATTGTATTCCCTTATTGTTACTAGTGTAGCCCCCTTATTGTTATTATTGTACCCCTGTAACCGCCATATTGTTATTATTGTTCTCTTACATTATTATTGTTAGGTCGGCTAGGATTATATTGCGACCCCATGGACCCCTGTATATAGAAGGAGGTTTTGTCATTTGTATCATCCAAGAATTTTTCATTTATGTAATGTATTTGAGGTTACCCCCTTGAAGTGGCTGATTTCTAAGGCGTTGACCTCTCTTTTCTTCTATTTTTGGAGCTGGTTTCATAACATTTGGTATCAGAGCTTTGGATTCTAGGGTTTCGCTACTCCAAACAGGTCATCGTGGCATTTTCTCTATAAATTTTTTATACGAAGGTTTAGAAGCTGAAATATTTGCATAGCGAAGCTGAAATCTAGAGGAACGTCATGTACCAATTTCTGATCTTGGTTCGCAACATTTTCGGAGATATCGTCTGTGGAAGTTAGGGTTTTGTTAGGCTTCCGAATTTCACCTAAACAGGTCATAGTGGAATTTTCGCTATAATTTTTTTTATGCGAAGTTTCAGAAGTTAAAATTTTTACAGAGCGAAGCCCAACTCCTGAGGAAATTCTTGTTAAAATTTAAAATCTTGGTTCACAATATTTTCGGAGATATGATCTGTGAAAGTTAGGGTGTTTTCAGGCTCCCGAATTTCATCTCAAAGAGGTTAACTTAGGAAAACTGTCTTAACTCTCTCTCTGAGCATCAGATTGGAATTCTATAAAAAGTGGCCACGATTAGATAGACTCTAGTTTCCTGTGTATCAATTTCAGCTCCGAAGGAGGAGACAGTGAGACGTGGCATGTCATACAAGTGCGCTCTACTGCACCAGTGCATAATTAGGTCATTGTGGAATATTCGACATAAATTTTCCTTGAAGTATCCAAATTAGGTCAGACCCATGGCATTCGAAAGAAGATTCAGAGGGCTACTGCAGGACCAAATTTCAGATATTAAAGTTCTCCAATTACAGAGATAATTCAGTTTCAATAGCGAGTTCCTTAAAAGTAAGAAAAAGGTGTGTATTTTTTTCAAATTGCATAAGTCTTGTTTGAAAAATCAGTTTTAAGTGATTCCAAGGGCCTATTGAGAATAGATACTAGTATCGGGTTCTAAAATTCCCCCTCAAAAAAGAATTCAACACCCATTAAGCACTCATAATACTCTACTATGACTCATGAAGATGAAGAATTGCAACATGATCGATCAAAATTACAAGATCAAGTGCACCAAATTTCTCTCTCGCAAATAGAAAAAAAAATGAAATGGAAATTTTTAAGAAAGGCGTGGAAGCGAAGATGGATGGTTTGAAGAAAGGAAAGGAAGCTAAGATGGATGGCATGGAAGATGGAATGGAATCTAATATGGATGACATGAAAGAAAAGATGAAAGACAACATGGAAAGCATGAAGAATGATCTAAAAGAAGACATGGAAGGTTTGACAAAGTTGATACAAGAAATGTTTCCTAATGGTGAAAAGATAGTGGAGGAAACTCATGATGATAACAAAATAAATGTTAATTGTGATTTCATTAACTCTAATTTTGTATGGAAGAACCACTATATTCCAAAGATGGATACGAGGAAGTTTGATAGCAAGGATCCTGTAACATGGATACTACAGATAGAGCAATATTTTGATCTCAATAATGTGCAAAACACACAAAAGGTATGCATTGCAACTTTACATTTAGAACAAAATACATTTTTATGGTATCGATGGCTTTGTTCATGTAAAAAAATTGTCACTTGGTCAATTTTTACGGAGGAAATGATAGCACATTATGAGGATACAAAGAGCAACACCTTCTTTAGCCAATTGATAAATATCAAACAAAAGGGTTCAATGGTGGAGCACATTAAGGACTTCCAAAAATTGAATAAGGGTAACTGATATTCTGGAGGAACACAAGATTGATGTCTTCATAGGGAATTTAAAGGATAACATCCAACATGAAGTTCGCGTTTGGGAACCTGATTCATTGGAGAAGGCATTTAGGTTGGAAAGACAAATTTAATGTAAAATTATGGTGACAAGGAAACCTACCACTCACATCTCTAAAGATAGAAGTGTTGCTACTCCTAGACTTCTACAACCTACAAGGTTGACACCACAACAATTGGAAGAAAAAAATCAAAAGTGATTTGCTATAGTGTTGGAATCACGATTGTCGCTAGACCAAAACCCGCAGGCGTTAATCTTCGCTACAATTTCCAGAGTTAGGATCCACGAGAGGCAGTTAGTCCATGTCGTGAAACACACGAGGAGTGTTGAACCCAATGTCCAACAATCTCCCCCCCAACGCGAACCGGGTGAGTTTTGAACTCAAGACCTGTCGCTCTGATACCACTTGTTGGAATCACAATTGCCGTTAGACCAAAACCCACAGGCGTTAGACTCTGCCACAATCACCAGAGTTAGTATCCACGAGAAACGGTTAGTCCATGTCGTGAAACACACGGGGAGCGTTGAACCCAATTTCCAACATATAGTTGTGATAGAAAATACTCTAAAGGTCCTAAGTGTGCGGAGAAGAAATTATTTTACATAGATTATGAAGAGGAGGAAGAAAATGAATAAGAAACTTCAAAAGAAGAGGATATACACCAGGAACCAACCCTAGAAGAAGAAGAAATGAATCCGACCATATCATGTAATGCATTGGCAGGAATTACCACTCCTCAAACTATCAAGATAGAAGGACATTATATTAAGAAGAAAAAGGTAATAGTGTTGATTGATTCGGGTAGTACCCATAATTTTATTCATTGTAAGATAGCCAAGGAATTGAATTATTTCCTATACCCAGCACCAGAATTTCAAGTGATGGTTGCAAATGGAGGAACTATAAATTGCTCTGGAAAATGCCATAATATTAAGCTAACCATGGGGGAATATGTATTGAATAGTCCAATGCTTTCCATTCCAATGGGAGGTGCTGATGTTGTACTAGGTGTACATTAGTAAACAATCTTTGGGGACAATAGTTTCAATTTCAAAGAAATTCTCTTGAATTTTTAGGAAGGAAAAGGAAATCGAATTGTGGTTATCGAGAAGAAGCAGGAAAAGATAATAAGCTATAATTTCATGACAAATATTCTGAAGAGAACAACAAGGCGTAATTGCAATTATGTACTAGATGTTCCAACATAAATCATTTATTTCTCAGATCTCCAAAAAGATAAAAATCATTCCAGGTGATTGCGGCTCCAAAGAAATCCCACCTATTTGTGATCATGATCATGCTATTCATTTGATTCTAGGAAGTGTTCTCCAAACATGAGGCCTTACCTGAATGTGTTTTGTATGCTCTAAAAGAAAGAATTGAAACACAGTTATAAATGTTAGAAAGTACAGTATAATTCAACCTGGTAGAGATTGTTCTGTATCATTGGTATTGATGCACAAGAAGGATGGATCATGGCGCATGTGTCTGGATTATAGGGAGCTCAATAAGCTCACTATTAAAGATAAATTTCCCATTCCTATGATTGATGAATTATTGGATGAATTACATGGCACAATTTATTTTACCAAGTTGGATCTTCGTTTAGGCATAATATTAGAATGAAGATTGAAGATATTCCGAAAACAACATTTTGAACTCATGGGGGTCATTATGAAATTTTGGTCATGCCTTTTGGCCTTACCAATGCACCTTCTACATTTCAAGGGTTGATGAATTCCATTTTCAAAACCTTCCTTAGAAAATTTGTGCTAGTATTTTTTGACAACATACTAATCTACAACAGGTCTTGGAAAGATAATGTTTAACCTGTTGACAAGGTGCTCAAAATATTGGAGGAGAAAGAATTATATGCAAAAACATCCAAATGTTTCTTTGGAGTGCAAGAGGTGGAATATCTGGGTCATATTGTATCTCACGAGGGTGTTAAGGTAGACCCTAACAAAATTAAAGCCATTAAGGAATGGAAAGTCCCCACAACCATAAAGAAGTTGCGAGGATTTCTCGGGTTAATAGGGTATTAATGCAAGATTTTTAAGAATTATGGGAGAATAGCAGCATTTATAATAACATTATGGAAGAAAGATGCATTTTCATGGACTCCTGAAGCAACTAAGGCCTTTGAACATCTTAAAGAGATAATGTGCCTAGCACCGGTCTTAGCTATGCCAGACTTCACAAAAACCTTTATTGTGGAATGTGATGCCTTGGGAAATGGAATTGGTGATGTTTTAATGCAAGAAGGAAGACCCATTTCTTTTTAAAGTCGTTCAATCAAAGGAAAGTATTTAGAGAAATCTATTTATGATAAGGAAATGTTGGCAGTATTACATGCACTAAAGAAATGGCGACCTTACCTAACGGGAAGGCACTTCAAGGTAAAAACTGATCTTGATAGTCTTAAACACTTTTTGGAAAAAATAATATCTTCATAAGAGCAGAAAAAATGGGTCACAAAGATGTTGTGTTATGAATTTGAAATCATCTACAAAAAAGGGAAGCTAAATGTTGTTGCAGATGCACTCAAGAAAGGATGAAGAGGTGGAAGCATTTCTTTGTGCAATTTCTATTATCCAACCAGATTGGATAACCGAAGCAAGGGATGAATGGAATAAGGACAAAGAAGTGTGGGAACTCATTCAAAATTTGAAGCAAGATTCTAGTACATCTGATACATTTATTTGGAAAAATGATTCCTTATGGTACAAAGATCGCTTATATCTTTGTAATAATTCCTAACTAAAACAAAATATTCTTTTGGAATTGCACACTTCTCCTTTAGGAGGACACTCAGGATTTTTAAAAACTTACCACAGGGTGAAGAAAGATTTTTTTTGGGATGGCCTTAAATCTAATATTCAAAATTTTGTGGCAGAATTTTTAGTTTTCCAACAAAATAAAGTTGAGACAATTAAGACCCCAGGTCTTCTACAAACTTTATCCATTCCAAGTCAACGCTGGGAGGAGATTTCAATGGATTTTATCACAATTTTACCTAAGTAAGAAGGAAAGAGTGTCATCATGGTGGTAGTTGATAGACTTACCAAGTATGCACACTTTTTTTCATTATCTCATCCATTTAAAGCAAGTACAATTGCTACTACATTTATGGAAATAATTCAAAAGATAAATGAAAACAATTCAAAAGCTAATTGGAAACCCAAAGATTATGGTAAGTGACAGAGATCCCATTTTTACTGGAAATTTTTGGACAAATTTATTTTCTTGTTTGGGTACTCAACTAGCTCATAGCTCATCTTATCATCCTCAATTTGATGGTCAAACTGAGATAGTGAAATTTTTTTTGGAAGGATATCTTCGTTGTTTTGTATATGATAAAAAACACAATGGGTCAAGTGGTTACCTCTGGCTGAATGGTGGTATAACACTTCCTTCCATACTGTAGCAAAAATGACCCCATTTATGGCACTTTATGGATATCATCCACCGTCCATCACATCATCTTTAAGAGAAAATTCTAAGGTGAAAGCAATGGAAGATCACATCGAGCATCAATAGCAAGTTATCCAACTCTTAAAGGATAACCTCAAGTTGGCACAAAATCGAATGAAACAACATGCAAATCAACATCGTAGTGAGATAAGTTTTGATGTAGGAGATTGGGTGTTTTTATGGCTACAACCATACAAACAAATGTCCCTCAAGCAAGCTAAGAAGGATAATAAATTATCGCCAAAATAATATGGTCCTTACAAGGTGTTGCAAAATATTGGTACTATGGCATACACATTGGAGCTTCCTGCTTTTCGTGAGTACATCCAATTTTCCATCTTTCATGCTTAAAGGAGGTTATAGGAGACAAAATTCCAGTTCAAACAATATTCCATAACTTGATGAGGAGGGAAAAATAATATTGGAACCTGAAACAATCATGGAAACAAGAACTCGTTAGCTGCGAAATCGATCAATTTCAGAGTATCTCATCAAGTGGAAGAACTTACCCACTGAAGATTTTACCCACTAAAGATTCTACATGGGAGGATGAGAATTTTATATAGGAGCATCCAAAGCTACTCAAGCATTGAGGACAACACTTTTTTGAAGGAAAGGGGCATGTTAGGTCCCCATATTATTAGTGTAGTCCCTTATTTCTATTAGTGTAGCCCCCTTATTGTTATTGTTGTACCCCTGTAACCGCCATATTGTTATTATTGTTCCCTTACATTATTTTTGTTAGGGCGGCTAGGATTATATTGTGACCCCATTGACCCCTATATATAGAAGGAGGTTTTGTCATTTGTACCATCCAAGAATTGTTCATTTATGTATTGTATTGGAGGTTCCCCCCTCGAAGTGGCTGATTTCTAAGGCGTTAATATCTCTTTTCTTCTATTTTTGGAGTTGGTTTCATAACAGTTTCAACTCCTAATATTATTGACCAAACATTGTAGCCTTTCATTAATGTCTGCATCTTAAATTCTAATTTGTGTAATTTTTTCCATCTAGCTTTGTGGGATAATTTAGAAATGAATCAACCAACGGATTCGTCACTTTTAAACAAAATATTATATAATTCCCACAAATGTCCCCAATTAAAAAAAATGAGAATGCACCATATTTAAATTTAATTAAAACAAATTATGGTAAATTGCTTAAAAAAATATTGGAAAGGACATGTAGACTTTCAAACTTGATCCCTAAGTGGTATTAAACAAACATTGTGTGAATTACCATACATTGAACACAAAACCATCAATGAATTTATCCAAGCCTTACATCCACACTAATGTTTGTAGGTACCGCACACTATCATATACTATGTACTCAACTCCAAAATAGAGATAACTAAGAATTTGTTTTAATAGTTAAAGCAAATTCAAAGAGATCAATAATAATGCATCCACAACATGACACTTGATTCATTTTCCACTTCACGCCACAACAGTAAATTGGTTTAAAAACTCCAGCGGGTCACATTCCAGCTCCACACTTTTAGCTCAAACTACTCCTACTCCATTATCTATAAAGTCACAACAGGCTCCTCGACAAGAATACAGAGATAAATTATTGAGACTGTGATAATCTATTAAGACAAAATCTAAATAGATATCATAAATTTCATGGAAATCTTAGTATTTTTTCAGAGTTGGGTTTTGAGATCCAACATTGGTTGAGGCACACAAAGAAAAGAAGGCACTCAACTAGGACAATATTTTTTTTTCTTTTCTATGAAAATATTGTAAGTTTATACGACAAATACTATCACCTCCGTAGAAATTCAATTCCAACTGCCAAAGACTCCTTATATGCAAAAAAAAATAGTCATAAGCTTCTATCTTAGGAAATAACATCTGACGCTATTGTGTGGGATGAAATGCCTCCCATCATTCCATGTTATCTCATAAAAACATGATACTCATCTCTTCAGATAAGTGACCACAACCTTCGATTCAAAAAATCCAACACACCATAATTTTATCTTGATGGTCTAGCAAGGTAATTTATTTAATGTCTTTAAAGTCCACTAGTAGCCACCAAAATTAGATGAAATTTTTTGATGAACATCTGTAGATCCCAATGATGCGGAATAACCAACCATAATTGTGTTTCTTCTCTCGGCTGATACAATATGATCCACGCCAAACTAAAAGAACAATACCACCTTGCTATGGCTTTGTCAAAACTTGATTCACGATCTATCACTTGACCATAACCTAAAAAAATGCATGCAAATCAAAATCTCACTGAAACTATTCAACTTAGACCATGTTAAAAATTAATATTGATTTTACTTAGATGATTACGTAGGTGATTGGTTGCTTCCTATTATTGAGTCGGTTGTGATGGTTAGTCGGTTTGTGGATTTGTAACTATCAAACACAAGTATATCAGTCTCTAATTAAATAATTTGAGTGAGTTGGTATCACTAGGTGTTCATTTGTTTCTTTGTCCATAATTTTTTGGTATAAGAGCTTGGTTTTAATACAAAGACATATTAAACCCTTTAAGATTTTTGCACATTGTGAGGGTTTGTGTGTGCGAAAATGACTGACCAGAAAAAATATCAGGCATCTTCTATATGAGTTTGGCCATTTGTTGTTTGAGTTCAATGGGCAAGATCATTGGTGGCAAGTTTGATCTTAACCTTTAGCCAGATCATTAAGGTGTTGGTTCATGTAAACATTTCTTTATTGAGAAGGTATTCATTCGTGTTAAAGTTTCTTTGTTAAATCCAACACAAATTTTCTATCACACTGACCTGGAAAAGTGTTGCTACACTGAGCTCCTATTATGAGGTTGTTTGTTTTTTTGAAGTCACATGTATTGCAAGTGATTGGTTGTTGTGACTAAAAAAAAATCAATAGTGCAATACATGAAACAAACTAATAACCCATGTTGTGTCTATCAATTGACCACTAGAGTAGTTAAGCATATAACCCCTGTGTGGGTGAAAATGCAGGATTAAGTTGCAAAACTAGAAACATAATCAAATGTCTAAAGGAGAGTCATCATAAGAGTGGTGTTTTTATCAGAGAATCTTTATATATTTTTATTTGCTTCTTTTATTGAATTTTTATTTGAAGAATGACATCCTCATGTCAGTTTTCAATTCCAACACCGTTGTTCAATGAAACCAATTATGAATTTTGGAGTTTAAAAATGCAAGATTTTTTGCAAGGTATAGGTTGAATCAGGGTTCACAAAACCTGATGCAAATGCTATTGTTTCTATGTCTGCTACTCAAAGAAAACAATTATAGGAACACAAACAAAAGGAAGGAAAAGCTAAAACTTGCATTTTGAATTATTTATATGATTATATTTATACTAAAATAACTGGTGCAAAGAATGCTGAATAATACTGGGATATTATTAAAATGACTTATCAAGGTAATGAAAAGGTGAAAATTGTGAAATTACAAACCCTAAGAACTAAGTTTGAAAACCTTGAGATGAATGAATCGAAAATTATTGGTCATTTTATGAGTAGAGTTATGGGTGTTGTAAATTTGCTTCAAAATAATAGTGAAAAGTTAGAAGATCAAAGGGTTGTTGAAAAATTTCTTAGAAGTTCTCCAAAGAAATTTGAAATGACAGTGGCTGCTATTCTTGAGTCCAAGTATTTAACAAAATTTTATGTGGAAGAATTAACATGTTACTTATTTTATTGGAGCAAGAATTAATTTGGATGTTGGTACTTTAGAACATGTTTTCAAGTCTAAAGTTTCTATGGACAAAGGTGGAGGTAGAGGTTTTCGTGGAAGAAAAGGAAAAGGTAGAGGAAAATCTCAAACAGAGGATAAACCATAGGTAGCACATTAATAACATCCTCAACTTGAATGTGGCCCATTAGAGATTTTTTTAGGTCTAAAATGGGCCTCCTAAGAAATATTATAAAATAATAGTGGAAATAATAAAATAATATTAGTTTACATCGTCAAAGTTTAGAGGGGAAAAGAGAAAACTACTTTTTTAACTCGTATTTTTAACTTATCTCCCTATGGTTTTACTCAAATTTTGAGCGGGATTACTCATTGGATGCATAATTTAAATCTGCATCCAAGGAGTACCCATGTTGCACACTTTTGAAGGACCATGCTACATGAAAAATAAGAAATACATGAAAACATCTTATTGCAATCATGTTTTTCACGTATTTCTGATTTTTCGTGTAGCGGGGTCCATGGAAAGTATCTAACATGGGTACTACTTGGATAAGGAATTAAATCCTGCATCCAACGAGTGCTCCAGCTCAACATTTGAGTAAAATTGTCGGAAAAAAATCTGAAAATACGTATTGAAAAAGAAGTTTTTGTTTTTTTTTTTTCAATATTTTAAATATTTTACTTTTTTACTCAAAAAATGGTTAATCATCCCCCATGGTTGGAATCATCATCTTGAATCCTTTTGGTTCTTATAAATTTTATGTTGGTTTTGCATTTTTTTTAGACCCTTTTTTTACTCAAATTTTCTCTAATGGTAAGTGGACAAACAAGTCAAACATTTAATGTCACTATTGTAAAAAGTATGGGCATTATAAATCTGAATGTCAAAAGTTACAATATGTTTTAAGTAGAAATAAAGCTAATGTATCTAACACTGAATGTGAAACATATGATACTTTATTTTTTTCATGTCAAATCACTGAGAAAATTCTTAACAATAATATATGGTTGGTTGATAGCAGGTGTAGTAATCGTATGATTGGTCACAATTATTTCTTAATATTGATACATGTTTTTCTTCTATTATTGGTTTGGTTGATGATCGTCAAGTGAAAGCTTTAGGAAAAGGTGTTGTGTGAGTACTAACCAAGAAAAGTGAGGTGAAGAATATTTATGATGTTTACTATGTACCCAATCTCAAGCATAATTTGTTAAGTGTTGGCTAGTTAGATGCACATGGATATGATGTAAGTTTCACAACACTACTTGCACAATTTTTTATCAAAATAAAAGTCCGGTTGCAAATATTCATATGACAAGTATCCATTAGAAATGAGAAGTGGGGAGTTATATGCACATAATGTTTCAACAACAAGAAAAATTGAGTTGTGGCATTTACGATATGGTCATTTACCTCTTAAAATTATGAGTTTATTGCAAAGAAAATATATGGTAAAAGGTTTGCCTACTTTGTTTGAACAAATCTCTCCTTGTGCAAGTTGCGTAATGGGAAAACATAAGCGAGATTGTTTTCTAACAACTTCTTACAGATCCAAAGAAAAATTAGAGTTAGTTCATATAGATTTGTATGGTCCTATACAAACACAATTAATTGATGGAAGTTTCTATTTTCTAACATTTATTGATGACTTTAGTATGAAAGTTTGGATTTATTTTATCAAATACAAATATAAGACTTTTGCTAGGTACAAGTTGTTCATGGTTGAAGCTCAGAAACAAAGTGAAAATGTTGCCAAAGTTTTGAGATCAGATGGAAGAGGTGAGTCTGACCCTAAAGAATTTGTTGAATTTTGTAAACAACATGACATTAATAAACAAACAACTAGATATAGTACTCTACAGCAAAATGGAGTGGAAAAAAGAAAGAATCAAATGATCATGAACATGGATAGGAGCTTGCTTATAGCAAGAAATTTGTCTAAAGATTTTTGGGCTAAAGTAGTTGTATATTTTGTATACATAATGAATAGATCACCAACTTGTAGTCTTCAAGGTAAGGTACGTAAAGAAGCATTGAGTGGAAGAAAGGTAATTGTTTCATTTTTTTGAGTTTTTGGCTATATTATTTTCACTCATGTTCCAGAAAAACTAAGAAAGAAGCTTGATGATAGGAGTGAGAAATACATTTTTATAGGATATAGTGAACAATCTAAAGCATATAGATTGTATAATCTTATTACTAAGAATTTTTTCATAAGTAGAGATGTAAAGTTTATGGAAGACAAATCATGGAATGAAATGTGAAATGGTACTTGTCATAATCCTTTTGTTGTGTTAGATGAACATCAAGCACCTACAACAAGTACTTCAAGAATGTAGGTTTAAGATGAAAGTAATTCGTCATCTAATAGTGGTTTTGATTTTGAGAGAAATCAAAAATGAAAATTTTGAGTGGCATTTATGCACAGGATGACAATGAAAATATAACACATTTTGCATTTTTCTCAATTCAACCTACTTGTTTTGAAGAAACTATAAATAAAAAGGAATGGGTAGATGCAATGAATAATGAAGTTGGTGTTATTGAAAGAAGTCAAACTTGGGATTCGGTTGATCTACCAGAAAATTTAAACCTTATAGGTCTTAAATGGGTTTATAAAAAAAAGTTGAATGAGAAAGTTGAGGTTGAGATTGAGAAGCACAAAGCAAGGTTAGTTGCCAAAGGTTTTTTTCACAAAAAACTAACATAGATTATGGTGAAATTTTTTCACTTGTAACAAGAATATATATTGTTTGATTTATATTGGTTATTGCAACACAAAAAAAATGGCATATTTACCAAATGGATGTAAAGTCTGCATTCTTGAATGTATTATTGAATGAAGAAGTGCATGTGCATCAACCATCTGGATTCGAAGTCAATGAAAAATAACATAAAGTGTACAAGTTGAAGAAAGCGTTGTATGGATTGAAGCAAGATCCAAGAGCTTGGTACAATATAATTTATTATTACTTGTTGAATGATGGTTTCAGAAGGAGCAACCATGAGCCAAATTTGTATATCACTGAAGATCATCAAGGTGATATTCTTATATTATGTATTTATGTTTATGACACGATATATATAGGGAATATGCAGTTAGGGAATATGTAGTTATATTCTTAAAAAATGAATTTGAAATTACATATCTTTGATTAATGAAACATTTCATAGGCATGGAATTGGAACAATCAGATAATGATATCTTTATCATTCAACAAAAGTATGGGATTTATGTTTAAAAAATAATATATGAACAAGAGTAAACTAGTAGATACTCCTATTGAGCTTGGTACAAAGTCAAGAAAATATTATGTGGGTATTGTTGTTAATTCCACTTTCTATAAGAAACTTTTTGGTAGCCTTATGTATCTTACTGCTACTACACCTGATATAGCTTATGCAACAATTTATATTTCTAGGTTTGTGGAATATCCTAAGGATCTCCATTAGAAAGTTAGAAAAATAGTTCTAAGGTACATTGTAGATACAACCAATTATGTCTTGTGGTGCATAGCTTCAACAAATAGTAAGATCATAGGTTATACAAACAATGATTTTGTACATTGTATTGATGACAGGGTTGGATATGCTTTTCTATTTGGAAAGAATTTTATTTCATTGGTGTTGGCTTAAGGGGTATTGATCCAGGTTCAAAGTTTATCACGCAACCAAAAAACCCTCCAACTACTAGCCCTTTCGGCAATGACCTGCTTGCACAGATCAAAATCTCACCCAAAGCAGTATGGGGGTGCTGGAAGTAGGTTTCCTCACCCTGAGGAAGAAATTGATGTGGTGGCCCTAAACAGGTTTATAACAGAACTTATTGTATATTGGAAAAAGATGCGTGCATATATAAATCAATACTTATCAGATAATCTTGTCGTAAAGACATATAATGCATATAACATATGTATTGTAGATCAACTTCGTCATGGATATATAAATAATGGAATCAGATATTCGCAATATGCAATATCTTAAGTAGATCTATTCATGTACTTAACCATCAACATGTACTCATGCATAAAGAACAAGTTTACTCACATAGATATAATCATTCATATCAAAAGTAAAATAAATCTCAAAGAAATAATAGTAAACAGATAGTTTAGACGCATAACACAATTTCTTCGCCAAAAATAGTCTTTGCATTAAATTCAAAACAATTCAGTATAATAATACTTTCCCCTTACAATTCCCCTTCCGCACACAAATCCAATGGAGTCCACACATAGCCAGGACTAGGTCTCCCCGCACACAGCTAGCAGGAGCCTTTATACCTGACCCAGACTTACAAAAATGTATCACAGAAGCATAAACACTTACTTACATCCAAAACATATATGATATCTTACTAGAATCAATCTATCTATATTTATATTCATCCAGCACGCAGATAATATGGTCTCAAACCATGGATTGAGGCCCACAATTTACCCTTTAAAACCAATTTACATAAAAGAGGGACTTTGACCTGCCCCAAAGCCCCTTAACCTTTCTGTGCAACGCGCATATACAAAAAGTTACTCAAAATTCACCCCAGGGGACCCCGCTCCAACAGGCCCCCAACATAAGCCTGTGACTCGTCCCGAGTCACTGTGGGGTCGACTCCTTCATCTTTGCTTAGAGCACAAAGAAAAATGTTTTCAATGGAAACACCACCTCAAGAATCTGCGCAACAGATCCCTGTGCTTCAATTACCAAATTTTCTATAGTTGGTACTTCAGTGGCAAGTTCAATACTTCGTTGAGTCTGCTGAAGTGTCTTCAATGTGCTATTCAATGTCTATGGTGACTGTAGAGTCCCCTTAGCCCACGGTTGCATCCTTGCTTCAAGAAACTATTCTCTTCAACGCAGGTCCTCAATTTCTGTCTGAATTACTCGTCCCTCCTGTAGGCGGGCGAGGCGATGTGCAATCACGAGGGTGGGTGCCACCATCATAATCATTAACGAACTATTGCTCCTTGATGCACAATTCATTACGTAACTACTGGACCATTGGGTCATTCTGAACTGAATTCTAGACACCCATGGCCTTGTCCAATAGATGACCACATTATGTCACTGCAGCAACGATGCTCTCTGTAGCCCATTTGACCTCTGCAACCCTCTGAGCTCTGACTTCTGGCGCGGTTTTTGGCTTCAACTTTAGCTGAAGATTGACGATATGGTGTTTAAATTTGGCATGGATATTTTGAAATTCTACGCGTGAGGCTTTCAATGCCTTGTCCAGCCCTTCCAAATTCTCTGCTAGGGCAGCTATGGCGGGGACCGCTAGCACGTCATTTCATACTTGTTTGATCTTGTCTTCGAGTGTAGCGCACTGAGCCTCTGCTGCTCGACATGCTTCTTCATCTCTCTATTGCTTCTGCTGGAGGTCTACCGCATGTTGTTGTGCTTCAGTGATGTCTCGGTAGGCGCGGGATTCTCGAAACTGCAGCTCGTCCAAGATCATGTTGTGGACCATATGTAATTTCCCTGTAGGTAACACAACCAAATCAAAATTTATTTCTTTGTAGGCTTTAAGCTGTGCACGCAACAACAAATATTTAACTTGAATGGCTTGTTCAGGGATCTGAACCAAGCGGGCCTCTCCCAATGAAGGAAAAAAGGCTGTGATAGGCTACGCACTGGCAGCAGACATGCTCGCTTGTAACTGGATTTCTTGTGCAACACTCACCTGAATTAGGCTCGCTTGAAATTTCAGCTATTGGATGCCGCTCTGAACCCCATCGAGCGCATCCTTATACTTCACTTCTAGGTAAGTCCACTTATCATCAATTATTATCGTGACCGTGTATTCTATTCCATTTAAATTATCCTTAGTCAGAGTGAGTTCTTTTTTGCCAATAGCTTTGGGTCCTTTGTGTTTCTTCCTTGATCCTCCTGCGGCTTGAGAACCATGCTTTGTTCCCTGGGAATTTTGGACTTCCACTTGATCCTCTGTCTCCTTATGCCCAACACCATTGTTTTTGGGTGCAGTGTTTGTCTCGAGGTCAATCGTTTCGCCGGTTGTAGTCGGCGTGGGCTCTGCTCTAGTGTTATTCTCAATAGTTTGTGTACTCGTTCGGGGTTTGGTGGGTGCCTTCGGAATAGAGGTAGATGCACCTTCTGTGATGCGTGGTTCCATCCAATCTGGTGACCAGTATGCAGTGACGCGCAAAAAATCATCCTCAGTGACGAGATATGGCAATTCATACTAAATAACTTCACCCTTCGCGCAGATGTGAATGTTGTAGAATGTGGCTTTAAAATCCACAATCAACTTGTATGGCTGGTAAAAAGTTGGAGACAACCTCAGTTTGAATTGAATCACCTGAAAGATGGAGGGATTGAATAGGATCCATAAAATTTTCGTTTTCCATGATGCACGCAGGGACGGAGGACCTCCACAGCGTGGCGTACCTCGCAGCTTCACAAATTTGTGGGTTGATGTCAGGAAAATTAATTTCCTCTAGGGTCTTCCATCTGATCAGGGCTATCAGTAGTAGGAACCAAGCATAATAGAAGTGCTTTCCCTCCTCTTGTGCTTTGCGCATGTTCTCCAAGAATTACTTGCACAAATATTGCACAAATTATAGATGACTCCCTTCTCGCATAGTCCTGCAAGTGCAATGACTTGTGCAGGGACTTCCTTATGCATACACTTCTGCATCATTTTGTAGGCCAAGATGAGCATCCCAAATTGGATGACTGGGTCATTGATTTCACTTACTACAAATCCTATGTTTTGGCGTGACACCTAGTAAGTCGCCTTGATTTTGTCCGCCACCTTCTTTTCTTGTGCCTTCCCTCCGAAATTAGCCATGGGATCCACACCTTGATCAAGAAGGCTGGTGATCTGATGGATCAACATGAAATAAATGGGTATGCGCTCTCCCAGCCATAGAGCTTCATCATGTACTAGCCCAAGCAATTATCGCACACATATATCAATTATCATGTTGTGCTCGAAGTGTGGGACCTACAATAAATTTAAAAACCCTGCCTTGTGTAGGCCCAACACCCATCGTTTCGGTTGCACATTCATGAGTCCCGCCTCATAAGGTATGTTGTCTATGTATAGCTCAGGTGAAAGCTCTAGAAATTTCTCAGCATCAGCAAGGTCCCAATCCTCCATCTTCAGCTGTAGCACTTTGGCGAACATATCACCTTCGAGTGGGACATTATTTGGAATCAAAGGCATGTTGATATAAGCACACTCTTTGTCAAGATCCTTTGAGACCTTGAATGACACCTTGCGCGGTGCGACATAGGTCGGTAACCACAAGAATGGGGCTACTTCGACCACATCCTCCTCCTCCATGATGGTCTTAGGGAGCTCCACCATGGGTATTTTTTGGCACTCAGCTGTAGTGGAGCGTGACTTTAGAATCTTCTCTCTGGGGGATTTATAGGTGCCTGACGTCTAACCCTTCTTCGTTTTCATAGGCGCAGGTGTCTTAGTGACCGACGCACCGAGTTCCTCTTATGGGCACGCAGCTATCATGCTTGGAAAGATAACATAACCAAGAACCCTACATCCCAACTCGTCCTCAAATCCTGGATCCAGACCAAACATAGACAATGAGTAGCTTGCAAGAATCATAGAGCTCAAGGGAGACAATTCACATAGAAAGTAAATGGAACTATTGCAGCCCCTTTGGTCATATTTATAGTCTTAGCGTGTCTTCAATGGTCCCTTAGGCATTAATGTGTCTCCATAAATGAAAAAACAGTTCCAAATCTGAGTAAAATACCCTCATTAAATGCAAACTAGATGCTCCCTTGAATGGTAATAAAACTGTATTTTCCATATTTACTGTTCCAACGGCTAGATTTCGACACTTCTGTGACCCAGTCAACCTCCTCACACAACTACCGTGCATGCGTCACACCTATCTGCACATCTACCATCCCTTCTATGCAGATCCAATACTCCGGCCCTATAGTCATTTTGTGCACGGAGGGAGACGGTCATCCCTGTATGGCTTCAATAAGCTTCCATTGATATACCCAGGAAGATATTCTCTGCTCAGCATGGCCAGGTGCACCGGATCTCCATCAGTGATCTCCTTAACAATATATGGCCCTAGACAATGCATCTTGAAATTCCCTGGGTGGCACTCAAACTTGCTGTCATACAATAGGACCACATCATCTTCCTTAAAGACCTTTTGCCTGATGTGCCTATCATGACATGCCTTTTCGCACGCCTTCTTAACTTGCTGATGGAAATTTTCAATAAAATGATCTTCTTCAAGTGCTACCAACTGTGACAACCATTCTTCCATAATATCTGCTTCTGCCATATTTGTGAATGCTGTGATGCACAGGTTGGGAAAAATGTATTCCATTGGAAACACAACTTCCTTCCCATACACCATCTAGAACGGTGTCTGACCAATAAAATTTTTACATGTGGTTCAATATGCCTAGAGAACTATGGGTATGCACTCATCCCAATCATTTCGGTTAGCATTGAAAATCTTTGTAAGCGAAATCTCCAATATCTTGTTGAAATCTTCCACCGCACCATTCACCTGTGGGTGATATGGAGTGCTCTTCTGATGATGAATCCATATTTCATCTGTCAATGCTTCAATGGTTTCATTTACAAAGTGCGTACCTTTATCACTTAACATAATCCTAGGGCATCCAAATAGGGTCAAAATATTCTTGAAGATGAAGTGCGCAGTTGTATCCACAATACAATCCTTCACGGGCTGAGCTTCAACCCATCTAGTGACATAGTCAGTTGTGGTTATTATGTAACGCGTACCACTCTTCTTTCTTAGAGGGTTAATAGGGACAAATTCTATGGCCCATTTCTCAAATGCTTGCAGTGCCACAAGTGGATGTAGGGGCATTTCATCTCTGTGCGATGGATTTTCGCTCCTCTGGCAGACATCATATGTGTGACAATGCGCATAGGCATCATTGTTCAATGTGGGCCACCATAACCTAGCTAGAAAAATATTTTGCATGATTTCCTTCCATACATAGTTACCGCCAGCAACCCCTCCATGAGATTCATCTGAGATGTCACCCCTTTCATACTCCAAAACATATCTTCGTAGGACTTCGTTTGCACCCATCTTCTACAATTGGCTAGCAATACTAGTGAAGTCCATTGCGTGCAGCAGGAGCTCTTGCTTATACTACACTGTATATTCCTTAGGCGTGCGTCCAGTAGTCAGGAACTGAATAATTTCAGGAAAATGGTCGTCAAATATCTTGATCATAAACAACAACACATCTAGTAATCCATCCTCCAAGCTAGTAGGTTCTTTACCAGTATCAATGCACGATAGATGGTTCGGCCCAACATTCAGTCTTCCTGGTTTCACAATTATCTCAAAGTAATACTCCTGGAATAGTAAAAACCACATGCAGATCTCCCCCCCCAACAGAGGCTGATTGAATAGGTACTTTAAAGCAGAGTGATCAGTAAACATATTGAAATGTCCTCTTAACAAGTAGTGGCAGAATTTCTGCAACGCATACACATCGCCAATCTTTCTCTATTTGTGGTTGAGTAATTCCGTTCTGCACTTGAGAGCTTCCAACTGGCATAGGCAATATGATGATCAATCTCTTCAGTGCATGGCTACGCTAAAATAGCTCCAAGTGTGATACAAGAGGCATTAACATGCATATGAAACACCTTTGACCAATTTGGAAAGATCAATATGGGCGCTGTGACCATCTTTTCCTTCAACAATTCAAAACTCTTCTGACATTCCTCATCCCAATGGAATGTCGCATATTTCTTGAGAAATTTCTCCATGGGAGTAGTTATCAACGCATAACCTTGAATGAACTTCAAATAATAGCTAGTGTGCCCCAATATTGAGCATAGTTGTTTGACATTCGTAGGTACCTCTAGATTAACAATCACTATGATATTTGTGGGATCTACCGTCAACCCTTGCTGAAAGACAATGTGTCCTAGAAATATCCCGAATGGCACACAAAATATACATTTCTTCAAGTTCAGTGAGATCTGATATTTTCTACAGGTATCCAGCATTAAGTGCATATTTGAGACATGTTTTTTCAATAGTCCAAAAACAATCCAATCATCAAAGTATACTTCCAGGAACTTATGGATATATTCCTTGTATGCAGCTACTACTATGCGTGAGAAGATGACAGATGCATTCTTCAAGCCAAAGGGCATGAATGTATACTGGAAAGATCCCCATTCTATTGCAAAGTTGGTCTTATTGCGATTCTCTGGTGCAATCTTGATATGATAATACCCTGAGAAACCATCTGTGAATGAATAAGCTTCTTGTCCTCCAAAATTTTCCAGGATCTCATTAGAGAATGGATTTGGGAATGGATCATGCACACATGCATCATTCAACTTGCAGAGGTCTATGCAAATCCTAATTTCTCCTTTTGTCTTCTTATCTTGCACTACCATGGGACTCACCCAATCAGACTCTTTCACTAGTTCTATAATGCCTGCAACAACCATCTTATCTAACTCTTCCTTTACCTTCTGCTTATATTTTGGATTCAATCTGTATGGGTGCTGCTTTACCAGATGTGCATTACGTTTCAAAGTGATCTTCATGACTCAAAGCTCTCAAATTATCCCTTTCAACTCTGAGAAATTCATAGGGAATAATTATTGATACTCTGTTAGCATCTCAACAACCTTTCATACTATGTCATCATCCCAATAATCTCCAATATTTTCCAACTTCGGTTTTTCTTCAGATCCAATATTTATCTGTCGAATCTTTAGAGGTTTTGTGACATCCAGCAAATTTATTGAGGGCCCAACAACTGCGCGTTGTCCCTTAGATTCCAAAATCATAATGTTCCTTGGATCTTATTCATTTTCTTCGATCGTCATATTTATGCAATTAAAAATATCCTTCATCTACGTGTCCCAGGCTGGTGAGGCACGTTCTACCATTGGCTTTGTTGTGTCAAAGATAACTTCTTGAATATCATGAAATGATTTACCAATCTTGACAAACCCACACTCAAATTTGAAGGTTAGAATGAAACTCTCTGTCAGCGTAGATCATTGACTTGTAGATCGGTGCAACTCTGTCTCTAGATACCAATTAGTAGGTACCTTTCCTAGTGTATGAATGAACATGTGTACCCACTAAGGTCTCGGTTCTACACCCCATACCTCACTCCATTTAGCCAAATGTCTGTATGGATCATCCTTTCTAGAGTAGACTTCTTCCATTCTGATAGTTGGACATTCAAAGCGTAATCTCATCATTCGCGTGCATTCATCCCAGTTGCCCATGTTTTCTTTATGAGTCTCCCACCATCATGCTAGAGTAGCGCGCAGTTTGAGATCCAGGGCATGGAATATTTGTCCTTCTGGGACAATTCTTTCAAGTTCTCCTAAGAACATATTTACATCAGTTAAATAATCAGAATTCAGTAATTCACGTACCTCTGATGCTATGCATCAAAGAGATCTCGTCACTCGATTACAGCGCAACGCAAATAATCCATGTAATTGGTTTTGCTAGTTCTCTAATTCTTCATTAGAATATGAGAAGCAAGAGTTTTCCTTTTCCCAATTAAGCCTTCCATCAGTCGTTGGGATGATCTAATCTTTTTCACGCAAAGTCAGCTTATAGATACGGTCAATATCATCATCAACGCGCACAGGATCTGTGTATATTTCTCCTTTTGTAGGATCTAGGGGAATTATGACTCTGGGTCCATTGTTTTCAAACTCCATTCTTCTTCTCTTCAGGTTTATGATACTATCCATATCAATAGCCAAATCCAATCCAAACAACGCATGAGGATAAGTATCAGTATCATCCACAATATGTATAACTTCGAAATCTTCAAGTACCTTACACCTTCAATACTGACTACGACTTGCGACAATCTTCCTAATGGAATGGTTTTCTATTGGTTTTCCGTGCACAGTTAAATGGTAGACTACTCCAAGTTGGGTTCTCCCACGTGCTGCCAAGTTTTCTTAGGTAAGACATTCACATCAGACCCTAGATCTAGAATAACCTGATCCATCTCATAAGCACCGATTTGAGCGGTCATATGCATCTCTTGCCCCGTTCTCTTCTTCTTCTTATAGATTTTTTGACAACTTTATGTTCTATTGGATGTTGTTCCTTTTTTGCACAGTTATCTACCAATGCTTGAAGGTTCTCCACCACCTTCTGTGAAAATTTCTGAATTTAATAAATAGAAACCCTACTGTTAAATCTTGATTTACTTCTCCTACTTAAATAAGTTATTAATCTGAAAATTTCAGCATTAACATCGAAGTAAATACAATTAAAACCTAAAAATACATATCAAGTACTGAACAACATGCTCAAAGACAAAGTGACACACAGGGATTTTCTGGACAAATGTCCCCAGAAAAAACCAATGCGGGAAAACTGGTGTTGCTAGCTTCTGGAGGGTTTTTATTGTTATGCAGATCCTAAGTAAAACAAATCTGGGCACCAAACTGGTTAACCCGACAAATAAATATAAACGAAAACAATACCTCTATCCGAAGATAGAAACAATATGACTATTTCACACCCTCAAATGGGATTTATAGAACTCAGCCCCTTTTCGGCCTTAGGAAACTCCAACGCTGCTCTGAAGCCCTATACGTCATCATGGCTGGATTGCGTCAGCCTCTACATTGCTCAGGAAGGGATTGCATCACCCTAAAAGTGGTTACAATGCCCCTGCATTGCCCTAGCTGGGCCTGCGTCAGCCCTCCTGGCCTCCTGTTGCCTCTGCACAGACTTCCCCTAATACAATGTCGTTAAAGCTTCCCACATCTCATGAGCCATCGTCTTCTTGGCTATGTGTGGTACCAAATGATCTTTCACCCCATACATGATGAAGCTCTTGGAATGTGTCACTGCTTCATTATGCATGCTCCCTCAAGCCATATGCCTCTAGGGCTACCAGGATTTTGGCCTTCCAGATAGAAAAGTTGGACAGGTCGTCCAACCTATCCTAATCATGTAGTCCGTGTGGCACTATTTGCTCAGTAATTTTTCGAAACAAAACCTCCTCTCTCTACTAGAGACTTAGATATAGGGTCCTTGGTGAGAAAGGCACCCTATGCTCCCTCTAACAACTGAATTCATGCTTGGAAATCTTCCAAAAACAATGAATCATCACTCTTTGATCACCCTATGATCGATCTTCAGATTTCTTTGGCAATGAAATCTACTGAGAAGCTGTTCTCTTCCCGCTCTTTGTCCGCTTAGCTTAGGATTAATTCCGCATGGAAAAAATATTCACCCCACCAGCAATTGCTGAATATATGTAGATCATCTTCCAGTTCATGACACTCTGCACAAAAATCAAATTCTGGACTGTGTCACCCTGGCTGGCCTCTGCATAAACATAATGGCTCAACGCAGCCTCTACGTAGTGTAGGCTTCTCCTGCGTCACTTTGGAAGGCTCTGTTTTTTTTCTGCATCACCCAACTGGGATTGCGTCAGCCCCTGCGTGGCTCTTGCTGCCTCTGCATCCTTCTGCCATTGTGCTACCTTCTTTGGATTATCTTCTACTACTACTGCTTTCTGCAATACATATTTTTTCAACCGTCTTGCTAGATATTCAGCTTGATCTACACTTGCTATGATACTGATCTGAAAATGATTGCTAGTTATTTCTGTGCTAGTATCATATCAGATATACAATTTTCTTTGCTTAGTTTTACTTATCCTTTATATGTTTGTTTATGAGCTTGTGATTGTAAAATCAGTTTACTTGGTGAAATTATGAGTTTGACATAAGCTTAGAAAGCATAATTTTAAATGACTGAACAGAAGAAATATTAAACACAACAAGCACACATAACAGAGCTTAACACATAGAATTTTGATAAAGGAGTTCATCCCTCCTAGACTACATCTCCTTGGTCCAACTTCATAGTGTGGGCCTTTGTATTAGATTCAAGTGTGCTCCAATTGCAGTTATAAGCTTCAAAACCTCTTGGAACCTATTCCAATGAGTTTAAAACATTATAATCTCTCAAAAATGACTATTTTTTTGCTGAATTTGGACTCTGGATGCTCTGGCAATGATCCCAACACCTGGTGGCCCTGGCCTTCAAAAATCTTCAAATGCACTAAAACACCTGTAGATGACCTTTTATTCCTTTGTAACCTACTTCATTGAGTTCCCAACATGCCAATTAGCCTAGAATGCCTATTCCTAAGCTCTGTTTGGGCAAAAATTGGATGAGTTATGACCAAAGCTTCTTTTCCCACAATTTCTCCACTAAACTTGGAGAGAATGCCAGTTAGTTTTCCAAATTTGGAAACTTTTCCATAAATGGCGCGCTCCCTAAACCTCTTCTAGAGTAAACCGAGATTATATTAGTGTTAATTCACATATTAAATGTGTGGATAGGTATTGTTTAAGGCTAAGCATGTTTAACCCACGATTAAGTCGTTAATCAACCCGCCTTTTAATCTCCGCCATTAAGCCTTTCACACCTGGTCTTCATCGAATGGTCTCATGGGAGGGGGATGGCCCCCTCCAACCCCCAACTATCATATGCGTTAACTTTAACATGAAGTGGCATCCTCTATGGTTAAGAACCATGAGATAGAGGAGTTGGTGTAAGACATGGGTGGTAGGCGGAAGGTCAGGGGTTCGAGCCCTGATCCGACCAAAAATTTTACAAAAATTTGCAAAGAACTTCGCCGCCAGGCTTGGGGACTCCTCCAAGTTTAGACCTCCATCAGACTTGGTTGGAGGTTCCTCCACAATTGGTTAATACTTCCAAAAGTGGGTTTTCAACTATAGTTAAAAAAAATATCAAAGAATTATATATATATATATATCTATGTATGTATGTATTTATGTATGTATGTATGTATGTATGTATGTATGTATGTATATATATATATATATATATATATATATATATATATATATATATATATATATATATATATATAGAGAGAGAGAGAGAGAGAGAGAGAGAGAGAGAGGACAACAAAGAAAATCAAGGTGCAAGAGAGGTAAGCTCCGTGTAAGTGTATTTTGTATATATATATATATATATATATATATATATATATATATATATATATATATATATATATATATATATATAATATATATATATATATATATATATATATATATATATTCAATTCAATTATTGTTGAAACTTCAAGGCCATGGGGTGGGGCACGTGGCAACCCCAAGCTGCTCCACGTGGCCTACCCCAATTGGTCCAAAATTTTCAAATAACCAATATTTCATGCACCATGAATAGAGAAAAATTCACCCTTAGACTTAGGATAGAAATATTTCACTTCCTAGTCATCATCGGTGAATCTGGTGGCGCCACTTGACACAGTGTCATTGGCTGTTTCTGGAGGATATTCCCTGTAATGCTGACTATACCTGCCACATCATCCCTGTACCTGTTCTGCTCCTTTTTTTTGCCTGTTTTGGAAAACGAACAATGGACCATAACTCACTCATATGAACTCAGATTTCGATGAAACAAGTTGCACCAGAATCATGGCGATGAACTCTATCCAGTAGTTCAGGTTCGAAGCAATTTTTAGCACTTTCAATTTTTAGCTAAAACTTGAGCCTTAGATCATTCCTCCCCACTAGAAGCCTTTTGGACCCCAAAATAAACTATCAATTGTTCAAAAAGTGAGGGTACAACTCCCTCACTTTTCCAATCTCCAACCATTTGGCCTTTGAAGGATTTTTACCCTTGAGTCCAAATCTAATGTATTCAACATTCCCTCTTCTTGAAGTTCTGATTCTTCTGTCAAGTATGAGATCTTGTTGAATTTCTTCAAGATATTCTGGTGAGAAATCATATATTTATGGCAATTGAACATGCTCTCCTTGATAATCAATCAAAGGAGGATCAAAAAATCTCAAATTCTCAACATTAACGACAGAATAAATTTTCATATAAGGAGGAAAATCTAGCTTGAATGCATTTGTACCAATCTTTTCTAGAATTTTAAATGGACCATAATAGATTGGTTTGATATTTTTACCTTCCCCTTGCAATGTTTCGTTGCTTATGTACAACCAAACTTCATCACCAACTTGGAATTTATGATTAACTCGGTGTTTGTCATGCCTTTCCTTGTAGCTACTTTGACTCTTTTCAAGTTGCTCTTGCACAGTGTGATGTACCAACTGAATTTACTCAATGAAATTTCTTGCCTTATCTATGTCACTATGCCTGTCTATATCAACATATTTCTCAAATATGAATTCCAATGGCGATCTTGGCAAGTAACCAAAACCTGCCTGAAATGGCAATGTATTTGTGGAAAAATGTTTTTTCTGTTGTATGCATGTTGTATGTAGTGTAACTATTCGTCCCACAACTTGGGATGCTTGTTGCAATAGGCTCTTAGAAGATAAATAACAGTTCTATTTACCACCTCTGTTTGACCATATGTTTGTGGATGAAATGATTTACTTTTCTTCAACTTTGTGTCCATCATGTCCCATAATTTTGACCAAAAATTCCCAACAAATCGAGAATCTCGATCACTTACAATAGAAGTAGGAAGACCAAAATGGATCCATACATTTTGAAATAAAAGATTAGCAGTTTGTTCAGCTGTAATAGTTTTATTATGTGCCATCAAAATACACATTTTGTTTAACCTATCTACCACAACATATAAATAATCATACCTTTCCTTGACATAGGAAGGCCTCCTACAAAATCCATTGAGATGCTCTCCCAAGGATGAGAAGGAACTGGAAGTGGTGTGTACAAACCGAGCTTCCTATTGCTAGGATTACTTGTTTTACATAAAGAACATCCTATAATAAAATGAGAAACACTTTCATTCATGCGTGGCCAATAACAATACCTTTGGAGATGCGCTATTGTCTTGCCTACACCGAAATATCCTGCAATCAATGATATATGTGCCTCCCTTATGATACTGTTTCCTTCTCCATGTGGAATACATAACTTGCCCAAGTGATACAAAAAACTATTATTCACATGATAATCTAAATCTTCACTTTGGTTTCCATTACTCAAGTTCTCATACACATCTTGAAAATCACTATCATTCACATACTGTTCAATGTAACTTTCATGCATAATAGAATTGTGCTTGAGAATAATAGCTAAATTTACAATAGGCCTAGAGAGCATATCAACTACCTTATTGTAGATTCCTTTTTTGTACCTGATAACCAAGTGAAATTTTTGTAGAAAACCCATCCACCTGAAATGTCTTGATTGCTGCAACTTTGACTGTGATTGTAAGTACTGCAATGGCTGATGGTCGGTATGGATAATGGTCTCTTTCCCCATCAAGTAATGCTTCCATTTCTTTGCACTTTGTACCAATTCATATAAATCTTTATCAAAGGTGGAATATTTAGTCACAACTCCATTATAAATTTCAGAATGAAATAAGAGAGGCTTACCATGTTGTATGAGTGCGACTCCCATATTATAATCACTTTCATCTACTTGGATCTTAAATGGCTGTCTAAGATCTGGAAGTGCTAGAACTGGTGCTGAACTTATATTTTTATTTAAAGAATCAAATGCTTTCTGCTGCAAATATACCCAATGGAAGACTTTCTTTATGCTTTTCAATTCATGTAACGAAGCTGCAATGGAAGAAAAATTAGCAATGAATTTCCTCCAATACTGTTCTGCCCCTAAAAAGCTTCTTACCTCGGTAACCGTATTGGGCTTGGGCCAATTCAAAATGACCACAACTTTGGAAGGATCAATCTTCAACTCGCCTCCTCCAACAATGTGTCCCAAATATACCAATTAAGTCTTACCAAATTCGCACTTTGACATCTTAAGAAACAATTGCTCTTTTCTCAAAAGATTAAGTACTTTTTTCACAAGCATGACATGTTCTTCTCTTGATTTGCTGAATATGAGTATGTCATCTAAGTAAACAATGACAAAGTCATCTAGAAATGGTCTAAGTACATCATTCATGACTCTCATGAAAGTAGCTGGTGAATTTTTTAAGCCAAATGGCATAACTAACCACTCATATAATCCTTGTCTAGTTTTGAAAGAAATTTTCCAAATGTCTTCTTCAGCTATCCTAACTTGATGATAACCACTTCTCAAGTATAACTTAGTGAATAATTTTCATGCTTTAACTGATCAAGCAAATCATCAATACGTGGGAGTGGGTAGCAATTATTTACCGTGATTTTTTTCAGTGCACGGAAATCGATACACATGCACCAAGTCCTGTCCTTATTTGGAACTAAAACTATTGGTGTACCACATGGCAAAGTAGATGGGCGTATGATACCTTTATTCAAAAACTCTTGGATTTGCTTCTTGATTTCCAAACTTTCCATAATTAACATGCAATACATACCATATTGGGAAGTGGAACATCCTACTGCAGCTGAATCTCATGCTCAATTCCCCTCTTGGGTAGTAACCCCATTGGTTCTTGAAACATCTCGCCATGCTGACTTACCACATCAAACAAATAAGATTTCAAATAGAAATCACATCCATAAAAAGATTCATAGTCAACATCATCCTTTTTCTTGATCATGAGAATCACAAAAATTTTACTTGCATTTACTAGCCTCTTCATTTTCCCTGCATTAACTAAAGATATATTCAGTTTCTTGCGATGAGCTCTCACAATATACTCCACTCCATATTTGATCAAATGATATTTGTTCTCATGATGGTAAAAGATTGCTTTCCTGTCATACAAATATGGACTACCCAAGATAATCCCTGAAATTTCAAGTGGAACCACCTCTAACTCAACTTCCTCGACAAAGTTTGCAGTAATAGAAAATATGAAAATACATTTCCTTGTAACCTGTAAATTGGCATTGTTAACTATCCAACCCAAAGGGTATGATTTATGATGAGGTACGTTTTCAAGGTTTAGTTTTTTGACTAAGTCTTCTGAAATCAAGTTTTCTTGTGACCTCGTATCAAACAATGCATCAATATTTCTATGATTAGAAATTACTCTAACATGGAATAATTCTATCCTTGTATCTTCATTTGGAGTTTTTTGTGACTGTTTGAGGAACTAGAAATTTCTATAGCTTCCTTTCCTTTGTTAACCATGGCAACTATCTTGGTTTCATCTCCTGAATCAGATCCAAGATATTTTTGTGTAGTGGCAATCGTCTTTTGTTTCCCTTTGTTATTTGGTTTATTTGGCCTTAATTCGGGATGTAGTTTCCAACAGTGAGCTTCATCATGCCCCTATTTGGAAAATTCTTGCATGTAATTTTATCCCTTATTTCTTCGCACTTGCATTCTTCTTTCCTTTCCATTTTCCCAGACTTCTGTTTTCCCTTACCCTTGAATGGCTTCTTCTTACTACCCTCTTCAGAAATGTTTTTACCCCTTGCTTCAAGATTCGTGGCTTGCACACATACTTCATCTAAGTTATTTGGGTTAAACATACGGATAATGTGTTTTAAGTAGGAATATAAACCTCCTATATATTTCATGAGTGTATCTTGTAAATTTAAGTCTACTCCAAGTAATAAATCCCTATTCCTAAACTCTTGTGTATAATCTTGGAAAATTTGGCTTTTGAGCTGTCTAAAGTTTTGCCAACTCATTATTTCTTTCTGCATATAGGCTAATGCATAAAAACGTCTTTTAATGGAAGAAATGAATTCGAACCAAGAAATGGAAATCTTACCATGGATTCACATTTCCTCTTGTGTCTTTGCCTCCCACCAAACTAGTGCTGCTCCTTATAGCCTTAGTGAAGCTAACTGGATTTTGATATCGTCTTCTTGTAGATTCTAAATTCTGTAGTAAACTTCCAATTGACAAATCCAATTGTCTAGTCTTTTAGCATTAACTTCTCCATTGTATGTGGGAAGTTCAAATTTTATGTCCAACTTGAGTAACCGAGTCTTTCCTTTTGGGATCTTGGAATGAGTATGGGTATGGGTTTTTGTGGTGGATGTGGAAGATGAAGATGTTGATGAGGATGATGATGATGATGGTGGAGAGGGAGGTGGTTTTCTTCCACTACCTTTTGAGCTCCTATCTTCCTCCTTTTTATTGTTTGAAGATCCTTCTCTATGAGGGTGTTTTGAACCTTCTCCAATTTCCTTTTCCATGAAAGCTTCATACATAAATTTCACCATCCTTTGCATTTCTTTGAATTCCCTATAGACATCCTCTTCTTCAGAATGTTCACGATTTCCTTCATAGCCTGAAATTTTGGCTATGGATTCAAGCTCAATATCTATAGCTTGTATCTCTTCAATCACTTCAACCTCTTGTGCAATTGGTTCCTCTTCTATCTCAACTACTGGAGATGGAATTTGAGGTGCTTCAAGTGTTGCCTTGAGTGGTATTATGGGTGAGGATGATGCCTTCTCAACCTTCTTCCTTCTTGTCCTAACTTCAAGACTAGATATCAATAGCTTCCCTTCTCATCTCTGCAATCTCAACCTTGTAAGCATCAGAAAATTTGCAACTATTAAAACCCTTCAAGTAAAACAAGCAAGCAACCTTGTGCTTTGATACCAAATTGATCTGAAAATTATTGCTAGTTATTGTTGTGCTAGTATCATATCTGATATAAACTTTTCTTTGCTTAGTTTTACTTATCCTTCGTAGGTTTGTTTATGAGCTTGTGATTGTCAAATCAGTGTAATTGGTGAAATTATAAGTTTGTCATAAGCTTAGAAAGCATAATTTTAAATGACTGAACAAAATCAATATTAAACACAACAAACATTCATAACAGATCTTAACACACAGAATTTTGATAAAGGAGTTCACCCGTCCTGGGCTACATCTCCTTGATCCAGCTTCATAGTGTGGGCCTTTGTATTAGCTTCAAGTGTGCTCAAATTTTTGTTACAAGCTTCAAAAACTCTTGTAACCTATTCCAATTATTTTAAAACATCATAATATCCCAAAAATGACTATTTGTTTACTGAATTTGGACTCAGGATGCTCTAGCAATGACCCCAACACCTGGTGGCCCTAGCATTCAAAAATATTCAAATGCACTAAAACACCTATAGATGGCATTTTATGCCTTTGCAACCTGCTTGATTGAGTTCCAAACATGCGAATTAGCCTAGAATGCCTCTTCCTGAGCTCTGTTAGGGTGAGAATTGGATGAGTTATGACCAAAACTGCTTTTCCCACAATTTCTCCACTAAACTTGGAGAGACTGCCAATTAGTTTTCCAAATTTGGAAACTCTGCCATAAATGGCGCACTCCCTATACCTCTGTCAGACTAAACCCGGATTAGATTTTTGTTAAGCCATGTATTAAATGGGTGGATAAGTACCATTTAAGGCTAAGCGTGATTAGTGCTAACCCAGTGGATAATCATGTTTACCATGTGATTAAGTCATTAATTAACTTGCCTTTTAATCTTTGTTGTTAAGCCTTTGGCACCTGGTCTTCATCGAACTGTCTCATGGGAGCCCCCTCTAAACCCCAACTATTGGATGTGTTAACTTTAACATGAAGTGGCATCTTCTATGGTTAAGAACCATGAGATAGAGGAGTTAGTGTAAGACGCGGGCGGTAGGCGGAAGGTCAGGGGTTTGAGCCCTGATTTGACCAAAACGTTTACAAAAATTTGCAAATGTTTTCGCCGCCAAACTTGGGGACTCCTCCAAGTTTAGTCCTCTGTCAAACTTGGTTGGAGGTTCCTCCACAATTGGTTAATTCCACCAAAAGTGGGTTTTCAACTATAGTTTAAAAAAAATATCAAACCAATATATATATATATATATCTGTGTGTGTGTGTGTGTGTGTGTGAATTCAATTCAATTCTCATTGACATTTCAAGGCCATGGGGTGGGGCACGTGGCAGCCCTAGGATGCTCCACGTGGCCTATCCCCTTTGGTCCAAAATTTTCAAATAACCAATATTTCTTGCACCATGAATAGAGCAAAATTCACCCTTAGAATTAGGATAAAAAAATTTCACATCCTAGTCATCATCGACGAATCTGGTGGTGTCACTTGGCATAATGTCATTGGCTGTTTCTAGAGGATATTCCCTGTAATGCTGACTGTACCTTCCACATCTTCCCTGCACCTGTTATGCTCCTTTTTTTGCCTGCTTTAGAAAACGAACAACAGACCATAAATCACTCATACAAACTCGAATTTCAATGAAATGAATTGCGCCAAAATCCTTGTGATGAACTCTATCCGGTCATTCAGGTTCGAAGAAATTTTGAGCACTTTCATTTTTTAGCTAAAACTTGAGCCTTAGATTAGATACCATGTGAAAAATTTTGAATTTACTAAACATAAACCCTACTATTAAATCTTGATTTACTTCTCCTACTTACATAAGTTATTAATCTGAAAAATTCAGCATTAACATTGAAGAAAATATAGTTAACAACCTAGAAATATAGATCAAGTATTGAATAACATGCTAAAAAACAAAGTGACACATAAGGATTTTCTGGACAAATGTCCCCGAAAAAATCCAATGCGGGAAAACCGGTGCTGCTAGCTTCTGGAGGGTTTTTATTATTGTGCATATTCTAAGTACAAAAAATTTGGACACCAAACTGGTTAACCCGACAGAGAAATATAAAAGGAAAAAAATATCTCTATCTAAAGATAGAAACAATATGATGATTCACACCCTCAAATGGGATTTACATAAATTAGCCCATTTTTAGCCTCTGGAAACCCCAACGGTGCTCTAAATCCCTCTGCATCAGCCTGCCTCACATGTGTCAGCCTCTACGCTGCTTAGGAAGGGCCTGCATCACCTTAGAAGGGGTTACGCTGCCCCTGCGCTGCCTTAGTTGGGCCTACGCCAGCCCTCCTAGCCTCCTGCTTCCTCTACGCTGACCGTACTGGGCTCTCGGCTGCTACCTCTGCGCTGCTCTAGATTTCTCCTTCTCTTCCCTTGTTGTACTCTTGTCCTGGGACAAGACCATCACCCTCGCTAATATTTCCCCTTGTTGCAGCTGAAACACTTATGAAATTCTTAGAAAACCACGCCCTAGAATCTCATCTTAGCTTCAATGATCTGCTAGTGTCTGTGTTCTCCAACTCACCCTAGGCCTTCTTCTTATACTTTTCTCATTGGAAAACCAATGATCGTGATCTAATCTCTAATCGATGGCTAAGATTATAAGCTTCTTGATCCACGTCACTGAAGTCATTATCATCACATGCTTAATTTAATTAACTTTAATATTTTAATTTGAACCTAAGTTAGAATTAGGGTCCTTAATTAAAAATATTAATTAATTAAATATCTCTTAAACCTGATGAAATATTTTCAAACGTTTTTTGGGTCTTGGAGATATTATGTACTCTAGTCCCTCCAAAACATTTGGGAGCTAGATCACATATGATCCTACCCGAAAATATCGACACCTTCTTGTTGCGCAGTAACTTAATGCAAGATTGTAAAAATGGCTTGATTTCATTATCTACTCCTACCTCCTTCATGGGTCTACCTGATGTCGATGCATTTCCCTCTGCAAACCCTTATTTCACTTTAACAAAAGTATATTTTGCATGCTGCAAATCAAATCCATCCTTGTTCTCAGGTGCCTTACGAATCTAAAGGTGAGTGTCTCAATTTTCTCCCTTACCCACATTAGTGGCTGCACCACTCCTAGTGACCACATTTATGCTAGAATCTTCCTCGCGTGTTTCCGCTCTGACCATCTGAAGATTCTGTGTCGGAGTCTGCATCTTTTTCTCCTGCATCTTAGAAATTAAAACATGAAAATCTTCTATTACATGGTCAAAATGTCTACAATACATATTGAAGTAATTTAATTACTTAAATTACTTTCCATAAATTATCAACCCGGGGGTCGGTGTACTTGCGAGGCGCACATGCATTATATGTGCTAGAGATCGATTTCCAATTTAGAAAGAGAAATTTTAATCTATCAAATGAAAAATGGAAATCTTCATGAAAATAAACCTAATCTAGAAAGCATTAAATCACACTACACTTTTGGAATTGAAAACCACACTTGCACTATAAAAGAAAATCACAACACACCTGTTGAATTAAAACACACTTGCGATAATTGAAAACACACATTTGCAGGAATGAAATAACTAATATAATCACACTTGCGGAAATTGAAATGACTAATCTAAAGCACTCTTGCAGGAATGGAAATGCGGACTCGCAGAAATTGAAATGACTAATCTAAAGCACTCTTGCAGGAATGGAAATGTACACTTGCGGAATTGAAAAACTAATCTACTTGCATGAATTGAAAAACTAATCTACACACACACTTGATCCCCATCCAAATCTCCTCCAAATCTTGAAGAGAATTCGAAATTGAACCTTGGAAGCCCCATAAGGATGTCTTGGAAGTTTCCTAATCACTTACACATGTTACCAAACTCATTCCACCTTTAGGTATAAATAAATATATGTTATTTTTCTAACTTTTAATCATAAATTCACTCATAATACTAGAAATTATTAACTTTGGAAAAAACTAATGTAACCCCATATGAGTGTTGAGTCCCAAACTTGTATCTTTCCTATACACCTTTATAGACTTTTTCCATTTACCTGGACCTCCTTAGTCATCAACATCATTGCATATTAATCATAAAAGAGCATTTAAAGTGGTTTTTAACTATGTTTTGTGTCTGCTATTTGAAATAGATTTTTGCTCATTGAGCTGCGGAATCTTGTCACTTTCCGCAGCTGCTTCAACTTTCCGCAACCGCTTCAACTTTCCGCAGCCATTTTGTTGAAGTCTATATTGCAGGTGTCTTCAGGAAAATCAAGCCACATGGGCAAGTTGGAAATGACATGGATATGGACCGAGTCCTATTGGCTCATTCGAATTCACCAAAGAAGGCCGTGGTCAAAGGTAGTCAAGCGGTGGTCAACCTAAGAGTCCTACGGTGATAGAACTCCGTTTTTCACCAAGTGAAGACTTGCGTGGCCGTTCCTAAATCTCAGAGGACATATCAACACCTGTGAACTGCTCCATAAGACGAATCCAACGGCCACCCTCCATAGATTTAATCTTCACGGCAGCCATAATGCTAGATTTCTGGACGTGGTTGTTCACGTGTCTTTTATCAGTGCAGATTGTAGGAAAGTAGTTATGTCATCCTCTGTTATAAATAATGCGTTCTCATACGCATAGTAGCTAGCTTCTGTAATGTAATTTTGCTGAAAAGAAATCCCACTATGCCGTGACATTATTTCCTTGTTATGACTGTGTTTTGAATACATGAGAAGACTCTGTTCATAAGCATAATTCGTGGTTGATAGTTGTTTCCTGAGGATTGTGCAGAGGGCCCCTGCACACACCGAGGTTTTGTTTATTGTTGTATAGTTTCATGCTTTATTTCCTTACGTTCATTATTCCATATTTATTCACGTGTATATATTACATCTCTTATGGTATTAACGTTTTATTTCTGTCCATAATTTTTCATGCTTTATACTGCTGTTAACTGATCAGTGTCTTTGTTCCAGATTACAGTAGGCAACCCGGGCATTTGCACATAGTTTTACAATGACTAATGACATGGAATCAGTCTTGTCCTTCTACTTATTTATTTTTCTTAGCTTTTAATTCCAACACTGTTTTATTTATTTCAGTTTTGTACATTTGCTTTATTAGTTATATTAGATATTAAATTAGTCATGTCATTATCAGTTACCTCCGAAAACCATAGCGAGAATAATGGTGAGGGATTGAAGTATGAGTGTGTATTTTGATATTAGTTTATTTTTCTGCAAGTTAGATATTAAATTGCTCATGTCATTATCAGTTACCTCCGAAAACCATAGCGAGACTAATGGTGAGGGATTGAAGTATAAGTGTGTAGTTTGATATTAGTTTATTTTTCTGCAAGTTAGATATTAAATTTCTCATGTCATTATCAGTTACCTCCGAAAGCCATAGCGAGACTAATGGTGAGGGATTGAAGTATGAGTGTGTAATTTGATATTATTTTATTTTTCTGCAAATTAGATATCATATTGCTCAAGTTGTTTATGATTACCTCCGAAAGCCATAGCGAGACTAATGGTGAGGGGTCAGAATATGAGTTGATGTAATTTGATTTTAGCTTTACTTTGCTTGCAATTCTTGGATTTCTTTGAGCACAGTTTCTTTTGTATTTAGACAGCAGCAAGGGTAATGGGTTTCATGATCAATAGTTCACTTTTTGTTTGACTAGTATAGTGGCACATTTTCATTTTCTTTTAGGAATTAATTTTGTCATTGCATGTTTTAAAACCCTTTTGAAGTTTGAATTTTGGGAAATCATTATAAAGGACATCATTTCCTTGAACATTTATATCCATACTTGTCTTTTAGAATTTCCATCTCACATTAGGAAACCAACCAAGATAAAAACCCCCAAGATAAATAAAAAACCCAAAAACGACAAAAAAGTAAGAGATAGGTTATCTTGCACATATAGTGTGCCACACTTCGTCAGCTTACGAATCCCGGATTGAAAAATTAATGTAGCAATTTAGGACACACTAAATTGACCAAACATTTTGGCGCCGTTGCCGGGGAAGTGTAACTAGGTAGCCAATTTCTTAAAAAAAAAAACAATAAAAAGAAGGGAAAATTGATAACTTCTTGAAGTATGCTCTCCTCTTGCACCTAGTGTGATCTGGAGGATCAGAAAAGAGAGTTATTGGTTCAATAATTTCTTAAGTATGCTCTCTTCTTGCACCTAGTGTGACCTAGAAGATCAGAAAGAGAATTATTAGCCCAACTTAAAAATAAAAAAAATGACATGCATAGAGCAAGATACCTCTAAGGAGGACTCTCTTAAAGTCAATAAGGGTTCTGAGGAAGCATATCTTCAAAACTCAAACATTCAAAAAGAGAAAGAAAAGTTAACCCCCACAACTCCTATAGTTGAGCAACCTGCATCTTCATCCACACCTCCTTTCCCTGAAAGATTACAAATTGATAAAGGGGTGGCAAAACAAATCTTGTTGCCTAACTATGATTTTCTAGATGAATTAAAGAATGTTTGTATCAAGATTCCCTTGCTACAAGACATTAGAGAGATTCCTATTCTAGCAAAAACAATAAAGGAGTTGAGTCTCAAAAGACCAGGAAGGAAACTAAGAGATACAAGAAGAATCCACCCGGTAGGAAAAATTGCAGATATCATGATGGGAAAAATTACCATGCAGAAGTATGTAGATCCAGGTAGTCCAATTGTCAAGACACATATAAATGGGATAGAAATTCCAAACACATTGATTGACTTAGGGGATGCTATCAAAATTATGAGTAGACAGACTATGGAACAGCTAAAACTTCCTAATCTTCTTTTTACACCTACTTTACTGCAACTTGCAGATCGATCAATTATTAAACCAGATGGTGTATTAGAAGATATTTCAGTCTCCTTAGATTCTTGGGAATATCCGGTATATTTTATGATTTTGACTCCCAAGAGTAATCTAGGAGGGCACCCACTTATCTTAGGAAGACCTTGGCTAGCCACAGCTGATGCTTTTATTAGTTGTAGATCTGGGGATATGTACATTTCTAATGGTAATTCAACAAAGAAATTCAATTTGTATCCTCCAGCAAGAGCAATCACAGAAGTAGGAGACAATGAATGGGTCGATGATGAGGACATTATACAACCTGTCTTTACCATTTCTGAAATCGGTGAGGATAGTCAAATTCTGAACACATTAGAAAATTTTGAGACATCTTCAGAATATGACCCCACACAATTTCAGTTGGAATCTGACATAGAATATTTATCATCAAGACAAATGTCTCTTTACTCTGTGGAAGAGTTTGGTAGTTCTACCATTGAGATTTTTCCAGGAAAAACATTGAATATCAACAAACATTTGGAAAAGTCACAACAAGAAGAACTAACCAAAATCTTGCAGAAACATTCTACTACATTTGCATGGGAGTATACTGACATGAAAGGTATTTATCCTAAGACTTGCATTCATCATATCTATATTGAGGAAAACAGTAGACCAATCAGACAACCTCAAAGAAGGATGAATCCAAATCTTAGGGAGATAGTGAAAGAAGAGCTCCAAAAACTACTCGATGTAAACTTCATTTATCCAATTTCAGATAGCCGATGGGTTTCTCCTTTGGTTATAGTACCTAAAAAGAATGGTAAATGGAGGGTATGCATTGATTACAGGGAATTGAACAAAGCAAATTTGAAGGATCACTTTCCTTTTCCCTTTATCGATCAGGTATTAGATACATTATCAGGCAAAAAGTACTTTTCATTTTTGGATGGTTTTAGTGGCTATAATCAAATTCAGGTAGCACCTGAAGATCAAGATAAGACCACATTTACCTGTCCATGGGGGAATTTTTCCTATCAAGTGCTTCCTTTTGGGTTATGTAATGCACCCGCAACATTCCAAAGAGCAGTACTAGGAATTTTTTCTGATCTAATCCATGATTGTGTAGAGGTTTATATGGATGCTTTTACAGTTTATGGTAATTCATTTGAAGAGGCATTAGAAAATTTGGAAAAAGTTCTTATAAGATGTAAAGAAACAAACCTTTCATTAAGCCATGAAAAATGCTTTATGATGTTTGCTGAAGGGATTGTTTTAGGACATCATATTTCAGGAGATGGGATTAAGGTTGATAGATCAAAAGTTGAAGTCATCTCCAAGTTACCTATTCCAAATTGTCAAAGAGATGTTAGAAGTTTTCTGGGATTTACTGGTTACTATAGAAGATTTATAGAAAACTTCACTAAAATAGCATCTCCACTCTTCAAATTTCTTACAAAAGACTGTGAATTCAAATGGGATCCTGATTGTCAATCAACCTTTGAAACTTTGAAAACAAGAATATCTGAAGCACCTATCTTGAGAGGACCAAATTGGAAACTCCCTTTCCATATTTCTACAGATGCTTCAGATACAGATCTAGGAGCCGTGCTGGGTCAAAAGGATTTAGTCCCTTATGCCATTTACTATACCAGTAAAAATTTGACTCCCACTGAGTTGAACTATACTGTAACTGAAAAAGAGTTTTTAGCTGTTGTTCATGCAATCAATAAGTTTAGACATTATATAACAAGCTATGAAACTTTTATTCATACTTATCATTCTGCGATTAGATATCTAATGAACAAACCTGTTACTAATGGCAGAGTGACAAGATGGATCCTAATTTTGTAGGAATTCAATATTACTATGTTGGATAGACCAGGGAAACAAAATACAGTAGCTGATTTCTTGTCTAGGATTCAGAATACTAAAGAAGATTCTCCTGTAGAGGATAAGTTTCCTGATGAATACTTGTTTGCAGTAACTACTAAGACCCCTTGGTATGCAGATATTGCTAACTATTTAGTTACAGGGAAACTACCTCCACATTTATTTCCAAGTGAAAAAAGAAAGATTATTCAGGAGAGTTCAAAATATTCATGGATTTCTAACGAATTGTTCAAAACAGGGCCAGATCTTGTGATCAGAAGATGTGTCGGGGAGGATGAAATACCTGATATCCTCAAGGCATGTCATGATGAACCATGCGGCAGACACTTTGCTGACAAAAGGACAGCCTATAAAATCCTCTCTTTAGGATATTGTTGGCCTTCCCTCTTCAAAGATGCAAAACAATATGTCAAAAGGTGTGACAGCTGCCAAAGAGTAGGGAAACCTACCCTTTCAAATGAAATGCCATTGCAAACACATGTACTCATTGAACCCTTTGAAAAATGGGCTTTAGATTTCATTGGACCTATTAATCTACCATCTAAGCAAAAGAAGTATATATTGGTTTGTACTGATTATGTTACTAAATGGGTAGAAGCCAAAGCATTAGTATCTGCTACTGAAAATTCAGTTGTTCATTTTCTTTATGAAGATATTTTTACTCGCTTTGGTGTTCCAAGAGAAATTGTGACAGATCAAGGAAGCCAATTCACATCCAACCTGGTGGAGAAGCTGATGGAAGAATACAAAATCAAGCATAGAATATCTACTCCTTACCATCCGCAAGAAAATGGTCAAGTGGAGTCTACCAACAAAGTTCTTGAAAGTATCATCACCAAAACTGTTCATCTACATAGAAGAGATTGGGCAGAAAGGCTTCCTGAAGCCTTGTGGGCCTACAGAACTACATGGAGAAATACAACGGGACATTCTCCCTATGAACTTGTTTATGGGAAAGAAGTCTTGCTCCCCATTGAGTTCCAAGTCAAGACCTTCAAGATAGCAGTTCAATTGGGGATGGACTTATCAGAAGCCCAAAAGCATAGAATGGAGCAATTGAATGAGCTAGATGAGATCAGACAAGAGGCAATTCTAAGAACTGATCTAGTTCAATATCAAAGAGCTAAATGGCATGACAAATACATCAAAGAGAAGAAGTTTCAAGAAGGAGATTGGGCATTTCTATTTGATTCCAAGTTTAAATATTTTAAAGGAAAATTTCAGACTCATTGGCTTGGGCCATATGAGATTGAAAAGATCTTTAGCAATGGAGCGGTAAGAATCAAGACCATTGATGAATCTCAAACTCCTCTTATTGTGAATGGCCACAGATTAAAGATCTATCATAAGCCACTCTCAAAAGAGGAATTTGTCAAAATGTTTCAAGATAATTCTGCAATAAGGATAGTGAAGAAGAATCCTTCTTCTCCACCAGCCTAGCCTTTGTTCTTTTCAGTTTCAAAAAAAAAAAAATTGTATAAGCCTGAAAACCAATCACTGATTGGCAGTCTTATACAGAAAATGTAGGGTGAAAATTAGGAACACCTGACACCCTATATTTTCCAAAAAAATTCTCTCTCTCTCTCTCATTTCACAAGTTTTATGACAACCCACTCCATTTCATGCCACTTCATTCCACTCCACTTCATTTCATTTCACTCCATTTCATCTATTTCATTTCACTCCATTTCATCTATTTCATTTCATTTCACCAATAATTTTTTTTTTCATGACCATTTTCATTCAGTCAGTTATCATCTATCCATCTCCATTCACCCAAATAATTGTTGTGTCAGTTTCCACAGCTGACACCAGTTTCCGCAGCCAAAAGCAGTTTTTGTAGCCACCACTCTGTTTTTCAAAAATTTACAGTCAGATGTTAGTTCAACAATCATGAAATCAAATGCAGGTATGAGGACATATTATGAAGACATGAGGCATTCAAAAGCATCAACGAGGAGCAACTGATTGAAGACTAATGAAAAATGACAAGAATTCCAAGATATGAGTAGAAATTTATTTCAAATGGCATTCAAGCACATTTTTACATAGTTATAAACCATAGCTCCATTATATGCAATGATTGCATTGATAACTCCATAACCGTTCCACGATCTCTATACGATTCCCCCACAATCCTTGCATTCATTTTTAAACGGCCTCATAATCAAGCCTCTGGTCTTCACTCGTGTTCGGCTATACTTTGATACTCCACCTGTAATTATGGAACGTGGTTGATTTGACTACGACTTCTCTCAGCCGCAAAAAATCCATAGTCGTTTCATAAACGTGCTTGCGTCTACTCTGCAGCCACCCAATTTTAAATACTGCCGGATTCACTTTACTCCCCCTACTGTTCTATTGACCTCACGGCTGCATTTCCATCGTGCTCACATAAGCCTTCACCCCATTTTTTTCTCTGTTCTGCTTCATTCCGTGTACCTATTCTCTGATATCCGCTTACAGTCACTGGTCTCCTTCATAAACCCTGTTCATTTCCGCTAATTCAGCCGTCTTACCTCCGCTAAACCCTCCTCACGCAGACGAGTTTTAAAGAACAGAAGGAAGGATGGGTCGGTTGTTGAGGGCAGAACCAGAGGGACCCAAATTTATGGAAGGATACCTGCAAGTCAAAGACATATTGAAAAAGGAAAAATGGCTTCGGTTTATTCAAAAGTTTAAAGGCTACAATAAGGAGGTAACAAAAGCTTTTGCGAGGTCTTTCAACGGTTTGGAGGTGGAAATTGGGGACCTCAAATTTACAGTGACTGAGGCATCCATAGCGGCTGCTACAGAACTCCCTCAAGAAGGTGAACGTTGGTTCAAGAACAAGAGCATTGGCGAGGAAGCCTGGAAAGTGATCTTACGTAACCCAGGTATGGATGTCACCATTTTCAAAAAGGGAATTCCTATCCATGCTTTAAAAGAAGAGTGGGCCAGTTTACTGTTGGTTATTCAAAAGTTTATCACCTGTGAGGGACGTTTTGGATCAATGTACATGTATCATACCCGACTGTTGATGAATTTCTTAGACAACCAGACCCTCAATCTGCCATACTTTTTACTAAACAGTTTGAAAAATATGTCTGTAACCGTCCAAAAGCATCTGGGGAACGTAGAACCACATTTGTATCACCATGGTCTCGTGAAAATCTTGATAGAAAAACAATTAAAAGAGAAAAAGGACACCTGGGAGCAGTTTTTAATTAGAAATTTCTTTGAAGAACCCCAAGAAACCCCTGAAGGCAGTACATCAAAAAGAAGTAGAAGAAAGAGAACGGGTGATAAAACTCAAAGCACTCCTACTAACACAGTTGAAAGAACTAGTAGAGAAGAAAGACTGTCTAAAAGGAGGAAGGAAAAGACTGAGGGTAAAAAGCCAAAAAAATCAAAAGAGAAAAGAAGCATTGAGGCTGTGCATCAAACCCCTTCATCAGAAGAAGACCATCAAGTATTGTCTGAGAGACTAGTTCACCTTCAGGAACAGTCAGCTATGGCCAAAAAGAAAGGAAAAGAAAAACAGAAGGAAAAATACAGTAGTCCACAGCATGTAAGAAGAAGCACCAGGCTTAAAGGAAAGTGGAGGAAAGCACAAAAAAAAGGACCCCATTTTATTGATTTGGGAGGAGGAACACCTGAACAAACTCCAGCTGGCCATAGTCCACCTCATTCTCAGCCAAACGTTGAAACTAGTCCTCAAAATGTTGACATGAGTCCTTTTCGGCCAGATTTTGAAGTCAATTCTCCTCCACAGCATTTTGGGGATAGCCCAAGGAAAACGACACCCGAGATAAATACAAAGCAGCAAGAGGTGTATGATTACATAGAATCCTTAGAAAGAATAGCCACGGGTCCCAGCACTTCATCCACTCAGCCTCACACAGCACAAGAAGTTCTAGTCCAATCGTTGAAACAAGAAGTCTTTGAGTTGGAGGTTTTAAATAGACATATTAAAAATGAAAATGAAGCATTAAAGGAGAAAATCAGATTGGACAAGATCATTCATGACAACACTATGCTACATCTGGGACTGTGGCACAAAAAGAACAGGAAATTGAAGAAGAAATGCAAGAAGATAAGTAGAGCACTGATTAATCTCAAATTCAGATGCTTGATGAAGAAGCCCAGGATGTTAGCAGCACCAAGAAAGAGGAGAAGAGGACTGGATGTACTAGCAGAGGTATCAGGGAATATGAATTGAAGGAGGATGATCAAAATTTTGGTTGCATGGGGACATGCAACACCTTCACAGTGGGGGTATGTTGAGTCCCAAACTTGCATCTTTCGTATACACCTTTCTAGACTTTTTCCATTTACCTAGACCTCCTAAGTCATCAACATCATTGCATATTAATCATAAAATAGCATTTAAAGTGGTTATTAACTATGTTTTGTGTCTGTTGTTTGAATTAGATTTTTGCTCATTGAGCTGCGGAATCTTGTCACTTTCCGCAGCTGCTTCAACTTTCCGCAACCATTTTGTTAAAGTCTATATTGCAGGTGTCTTCAGGAAAATCAAGTCACATGGGCAAGTTGGAAATGACATGGATATGGACCGAGTCCTATTGGCTCAGTCGAATTCACCAAAGAAGGTCGTGGTCAAAGGTAGTCAAGCGGTGGTCAACCTAAGAGTCCTACGGTGACAGAACTCCGTTTTTCACCACGTGAAGACTTGCGTGGCCGTTCCTAAATCTCAGGGGACATATCAACACCTGTGAATTGCTCCATAAGCCGAATCCAACGGCCACCCTCCATCATTTAATCTTCACGGCAGCCATAATGCTAGATTTCTGGACGTGGTTGTCCACGTGTCTTTTATCAGCACAGATTGTAGGAAAGTAGTTATGTCATCCTTTGTTATAAATAATACGTTCTCATACGCATAGTAGCTAGCTTCTATAACGTAATTTTGCTGAAAAGAAAGCCCACTGTGCTGTGACATTATTTCCTTGTTATGACTGCGTTTTGAATACATGAGAAGACTCTGTTCATAATCATAATTCATGGTTGATAGCTGTTGCCCGAGGATTGTGCAGAGGGCCCCTGCACACGCTGAGGTTTTTGTTTATTTTTGTATAGTTTCATGTTTTACTTCCTTACGTTCATTATGCCATAGTTATTCACGTGTATATATTACATCTCTTATGGTATTAATGTTTTATTTCTGTCCATAATTTTTCATGATTTATACTGCTGTTAACTGATCAATGTCTTTGTTCCAGATTACAGTAGGCAGCCCGGGCACTTGCACATAGTTTTACAATGACTAATGACATGGAATCAGTCTTGTCCTTCTGCTGATTTATTTTTCTTAGCTTTTAATTCCAACACTGTTTTATTTATTTCAGTTTTGTACATTTGCTTTATTAGTTAGATTAGATATTAAATTAGTCATGTCATTATCAGTTGCCTCCGAAAACCATAGCGAGACTAATGGTGAGGGATTGAAGTATGAGTGTGTAGTTTGATATTAGTTTATTTTTCTGCAAGTTAGATATTAAATTTCTCATGTCATTATCAGTTACCTCCGAAAGCCATAGCGAGACTAATGGTGAGGGATTGAAGTATGAGTGTGTAGTTTGATATTAGTTTATTTTTTCTGCAAGTTAGATATTAAATTGCTCATGTCATTATCAGTTACCTCCGAAAGCCATAGCGAGACTAATGGTGAGGGATTGAAGTATGAGTGTGTAATTTGATATTAGTTTATTTTTCTGCAAATTAGATATCAGATTGCTCAAGTTGTTTATGATTACCTCCAAAAGCCATAGCGAGACCAATGGTGAGGGGTCAGAATATGAGTTGATGTAATTTGATTTTAGCTTTACTTTGCTTGCAATTCTTGGATTTCTTTGAGCACAGTTTCTTTTGTATTTAGACAACAGCAAGGGTAATGGGTTTCATGATCAATAGTTCACTGTTTGTTTGACTAGTATAGTGGCACATTTTCATTTTCTTTTAGAAATTAATTTTGTCATTGCATGTTTTAAAACCCTTTTGAAGTTTGAAGTTTGGGAAATCATTATAAAGGACATCATTGCCTTCAACATTTATATCCATACTTGTATTTTAGAATTTCCATCTCACATTAGGAAACCAACCAAGATAAAAAACCCCCAAGATAAATAAAAAACCCAAAAACGACAAAAAGTAAGAGATAGGTTATCTTGCACATATAGTGCGCCACACTTCGTCAGCTTACGAATCCCGGATTGAAAAATTAATGTAGCAATTTAGGACACACTAAATTGACCAAAAAATGAGCATGAGAATGGAAGCTAATGTTGGGTTATGTGCTTAAGGGGTCTTGACCCAGGTTCAGAGTTTATCGCGCAACCAAAAAACCCTCCAACTACTGGCCCTTTCGGCAATGACCTGCTTGCGTAGATAAAAGTCTCACTCGAAGCAGTATGGGGGGGTGTTGGAACCAGGTTTCCGCACCTTGAGGAAAAAATTGATGTGGTAGCCCTAAATTTTTTTATAATAGAACTTATTGTAGGTTGGAAATAAATGTGCGCATATATAAATCAATACTTATCAGATCAGCTTGTCGCAAATACAAATAATGCATATAACAATGTATCACAGATCAACTTCGTCGCAGATATATAAATAACATAATCAGATCTTCAAAATGCGAAATAACTTAAGTAGATCTATTCAGGTATTTAACCATCAACATATACTCATGCATAAATAACAACTTTAATCGTACAAATATAATAGTTCATAACAGAAGTAAAGCAATCTCAAAGAAATAATATTAAATAGATAGTTCAAACACATAACACAATTGCTTCGCCAAAAACAATATTTGGATTAGATTCAAAACAGTTCAGTAAAATCATACTTTCCCCTTACAATTACCCTTTCGCGCACACAGCCAGGACTACGTCTCCACGCACACAACCAACAAGAGCCTTTCTACCCAACCCAGGCTTACAAAAATGTATCATAGAAGCATAAATACTTACTTAAATCCAAAACATATATGATCTCTTACTAGACTCGATATATATATATATATATATATATATATATATATATATATATATATATATATATATATATTCATCTAGCGTGCAGATACTATGGTCTCAAACCATAGTTTGAGGCCCACAGTTTACCTTTTACAACCCATTTACATAAAAGAGGGACTTTGACCTGCCCCAAAGCCCCTTAACCTTTCCGTGCAATGCACATATCCAAAAATACATACAAAAAGTTACTCAAAATTCACCCCAGGGGAGCCCGATCCAACAATGGGCATCCAAGAAGCATACCATAGTTTCGATATCTTTTATAGAATTCGAGTATGTAGTAGCAACTACAATAACATTCCAAGAAGTATGGTTGAAAAGACTTCTGTTAGACTTTGGATATACAAAAGTGGAGCCTACTTCAATATTCTGTGATAATACTTCCATTATTTCCTTATCAAAGAATAATGTGTTTCATAAAAAATAAAGCATATTTATACTCGATTCTAATTCATTTGTAAACTTGTTAAAAATGGTGACATAACTCTCAAATTTTATGATTTTAACGAAAAATTAGCGAATATCTTCACCAAACCTTTAGAAAGAGTCAATTTTGAATTTTTGCGTGAAAATAGGCATTAAAAGAATGTAATCCTCAAGATTAAGGGGGAGAAATTTAATCTTGAGTTTACTTAGATGATTACATAGGTGATTAGTTGTTTTCTATTGAGTCAATTGCGATGGTTAGTCAGTTTGTGGATTTTTAACTATCAAACACAAATATATATTTCTCTATAATAAAATAATTTTAAGTGAGTTGGTATCATTATTCTTGCATTTGTTTCTCTATCCATATTTTTCATATCACGCTCTCTCTAACAACCTAGATTCGATATCAGGTATTTTAGATCTTGGGACTCTAGATCTGATACCAAAGTAAACAAATAAAGACAACAAATAAATGATATAATGTGATTTTCATTAAATCAGGATCATTCCCACACCCACACACCATGAATACATGATAGTACTATTGTATAACAATGGGAATGATAGAATTGATAAAGATAACAACCTATAGAATAAAAACTATTATTCAACTACAACTCACTCACATTGGAAAACAAATCGTTCTAGAATATGACCTCAGAATTCACACAATTTAGAACATTCATTTCTCTATTATATCTAATAGTAGAGCCAAAAAAATTTAGGTTAAGTACACTTTTTATTTCATTTGTTTATATTAAAACAAGTTACTTCAATTTTTGTGTGAAATATCAAAGAAATTGAAAATTTTCAAATATTGCTTTTGGAGAAGGATCCTGCCAATACCATCACATCATTCTAGGAATCTATTAATGATAGAGATAATATTGACAATGCATATAAAAAATCCAAAGAAGTATCTTTCTAACTCCATCACAATATTCCATGAAGTTATTAATGTTAGAGATATTATTGATAATGCACTAAATGACATGACTCTAGTGATGAAGCAATAAATTTGTTAATTGGAGCTTAATCTCCATTTGATTTAGCAATGAGTTGCAATGAATGGAAAATGCTATAAAATTGCACTTGGTAACCTTGAAACTACATATTTCATAGTGATTATCCTACCAACTGATTACCATGTAAATTAAAGAGGATTTTACAATTTAAAATAACTAAGTATTAATTTGAATTATTTTAATAAAATATGTGAAAATTGTAAAGATGCAACCCAACAAATATCTTGATTCTTAGACATGATCTTACATTTATGCCTGATCTGTATTCGATCCTACATATACTAATGTGGATCCACTTTGAAATAAATGTATTTCTTTATTTAAATTTGAATTTAATTTAAAAAAATATTATTTTAATAATATTCAATAAATTCATGTTAAAATAAATTTTCGTTTATATTTGAAATAGCTTAGGGTGTTCTTCCATTGAGGTTGATTTAGATGTTGGAGACTTGTAGGATTACATAAATGGACTTGTTCTTGTAGAAAATGATTTTAATATATTTCCTATCTCGGTTGACAGATCCAAAATTTTAGATATGAAAAATTAGGGACAATATTTTCAACTTCAGAGTCTTCCCTACAACCAAGAAAATGTTTGTACCTTTGATATGGTAAATTGTATGTTGGTCAAAGCCTCATATATTATATCTTCACTCACCGCCAAAATATAGGATTGGTTGTGAATCCCCTTTAACATTATCTGGCTCTTACATGGCGGAAGGCAACTTCAACACTTGAAATCCCTCAGAGAGTATGTCATAGCTAAGGATTCCTCTATTCATTTAGTCTCTAGATTGAGAGATGGAGCTAAAGGATGGGGGGAATCTTCCTCCTCCCAACCCAAGTATTATAAGGAGGCCCTAAAGATAAGAAATTCACCTTTAAACCCAAAATATCTCTTAGGTCCATCCTTCATTATGGATCAGGCAAAGGACACTCCATCCCTTGAAGTGACAAACATTATAACCAACTTCATGGATGCAGATTATGAATGACAAGTGATTATTTTCTGTTTAATGGATTTTGGTCCTCGATATCTACTCTTCGAGAATAGGCACATTAGAACTGGTCTCAGAATATAGAGTTTCATTTTTGCTTGAAAGGTTTCTCTGTGTTTCTCCTTAGAAATTTAGAGGAACGTCAAAATATTTTTGATCAGAGACCCTAGTTTTGAGGTTGTTCCAGTCTCTCATTTCAACCACGATTTCCTAATTTTAATCCTCTTGCCATGATGGATCTAGAAACTCCAATTTAGTTAAGTAATTATAACTTACCCATCCATTTGAAATAACCTAATATCTTAGCTGATTTGGAAGATTTACTAGGACACTTCATTAAAATAGACACTGAAGGCTTTCGAAAGGAATTCTTATGTGTCAAAATAGAAATCAATAAGGGGTTTCTTGATAAAATCCTTCTCAAATGGATGGGTAAGTTTTATTCACAATATTTGGATTATGAGAACATTACTTTCCTTTGCAAGACTTGTCTGCAACTCAGTTATCTTCAAAACACATGCCCCTTTTCACAAGGGGCCTTTCCCCCCATGAATCATAGAAAAGGAGCTATGGATCACAAGATTCAAAGTGAACAAAAGGTTCCAACAACACTTTAGGTCAAAAACAAGAAAAATCACAACAAAAAAAGACATCTACTACTAATCCAACTCCTTCACACTCATCTCGGCCTCATGTGTAACAATCTCATCCCTTAGCAGAGGAGGCCCATCCTTCAAATTAAAATGAAAGAGACTCATCCATAATCATGGCTCCAAAAATGAGTGGGAACAAACATACCCACGAAATAGATCATTTGGACATTGACAAGGAAATAAAAACTATGGAAGATGATTCGAAAATGGAAGTGTCTCAAAGAAATGATGTCATTATCCCATCTACATTTTTTCTTAACAACTCCTCAGAATGGATTGATGTCCGCAAGAGAAAAGGAAAAAAATAAAAAATCCATGATAAATCCTGGGATCTAATGACAGGAACACATTAAAAGTAGTATCATGTGCTATTCTTATCGAAGATGGATGGAATGTTGTAATTTGATATTTTGAGGTAATACAAATTAACTTACAAAAAAAGAAAGTTTAGGGTGAAAAGTTATGAACACAAATCTAATAAAAAATTTAATAGCCAATTGAATTATCCTTTTGAATTACAAAATTAATAACAAATTAAATGAATTATTTAAGTATAATTTAACAATAAGATGGTATACTTGATTATTCAACTCTATTTTTTCTAGAACCATGGTGAATTGTAAGCCCAAGATGAAACCTATTAGTTGCTACAATAGCATCAAGAGTATATCCAACAACTTACAAGCCAAATGTCCTAATAACATATGAATTATCAAGAGCTAAGATGTCCCAAGCCCAATGGGCCAAACATGTCTCTTGGAATTGAACCCAGGTGGATCTAGGACTTTCCCAGAGTGAATGGACCAAGCATTTTGTGAGTGCGAGAGACATCCCATGGATACACCTCATGATATGACTGCAAAATTTATGGCTAGAAAACCCCAAACTATGAAAGATTTTTGTAAGGAACAAATATATATATATATATATATATATATATATATATATATATATATATATATATATATATATATATATATCACCTTTGAGCATCAAATATTGCACGAAAAGGATTTGAGGGGAATTTAGAGAAATGAGTCTCTTTAGAGCCAATTTTTTCCTGAGGCTGGATAGAACCCGATAATTTAGAGACAGTGTTTTCATTAGGCACTTAGGGGAGGGCTTGATTCTCTAAGTTCCCTTAAAATAGAGGATTATTTCCCAGATTGTATTTCAAAATTATCTCTTTGTTTTGTTTTTGAGAGGAGCGTTTTCGTGTGTCTAGTGAAGGGGGGACAAGGTAGATCCTCTAAAGTACACAAACCCTTGTATATACTTGGATAAGGTTTTGGATGAGAATGGGGGGCCGGGAGGGAAGAGAGACCAAAAGAATGAATATTATAGTGGGAATAAGGGGGAGGGGGAGAGGAAGGGAGTAGAGTAGAGGAGAATGGGGGGATTGGAATGTTCGAGAGGTGATTGGGTGGGGGGGAGTGTAGGAGAAGAAGAGTGGAGGGAGGGTAAATGAGGGGATAAAGGGGAATATAAACTTGCTAGAAATTATAACAGGAAATGAGGAGTAACACCCAAAGAAGAATCAGGGAGGGAGAAATTGAAGAGTTCATTTCCACAACTAGAAATAAAAATAATGGGGGATGGACCTCTATATGGGGAACAAGGATTATCTTGTTTCTATGTTGTTCATGCTAGGAAATCCTTTGAGCCCACCTTAGGGGGAACAAAATTCGTGGCCTTTAGAAGACCAGGAAGCAAATAATTTGAACCATGATTTGTAGATGGAACCTCCATTTAATGTGCCTCAGGATCAGTAGGAGGGAAAAAGGTCTAACCTAGAACCTTCACTCGTGAATTTGATGGAGAACCCATAGGAGTGACAAAGTAGAGAGCATTTTCCTTGACCCATTTCTTGTATTGCGATCTCCCGATTGCACAGTCTTCACTGAGATGACCATATTGTTGACATCGAGAACATTTAAATGTTGTGCCTTCATATTTGATGCTTTGGTGATGGGTGGTATGATTGAAACTGATGGAAATTTATTATGGTAACCTCAATGATAGATATAGTCTCATTACAATGCAAGAAATAACCATGTACCCAATGTGATGAAATGAAAGGTATACCTCATATTAAAAACCCAGGGTGTTCCCCACCTCCTTGAACACGTTTTCAGACCATAGGATGGGCGAAAAAGAAGGAATTAAAACCCATATATGAGTCATGTCTAATTTCTCATATTAGGCATCAAAATTGAGATACCATTTTTTTCAGAAAGAGAGCTTATGAGCCTCGAGATGAGAATTTCCACCCCATCCACCCTTTTTCCAAAAACATACAATGAAAGAGGTAACCAAGAAGTGACTGAAATTTCGTTCTAACCACCTTCTCAAAATGATCATGGAAATATGTTTTCTAGTGAAGCATCCTACAACCACCAATTTTTCCATATTTTTTATGTGGTTGAACTAGATATCCTTCCAAAGAACCAGGGACAATTTTTCTAACTGTCATTTGATGCATTTACGGTTGGTTTTTTTCAAGACACTAACCTAAAACCCTATTGATTTACTTATTTTTGTTGGGGACTAACTCCATTATGCATGTCCAAACTGAGAAACCTACTGAGAAAAAGGAGTTGTGAGGAGTCGATAAAGTATCTCAATGAATGTACCTACTAAATATAGCTCTGAAGGTGGGAATTACCAATGGCAATTTTAGTGAGTAGGGTGTGTCAAAGGTAGGGGACCACTTGCTGGAGGGGGAAAGCAAAGATCAAGGGGGGTGGGGGTGAACAAGTATAGTGGTTGTAGAGAAAATGATAGCAGTACGATAGAGGGTCCTTGAGTTGGCACATGCATGGAGCTACGAGTCAGAGGAAGGTACAAAGACCTATCGTAATTTTGTCAAAGTGGTTAGAGCAGGTTTGACCATAGAAGCAGGGGAGAGGCTTGAAGTGACAAATGGATCCAACCATATGCTAGTATCTTCCCATGGATCTGGGGAGAAATCTTCCATATTGTAGTAAATGGTGACTGCGACAAGTATGGTCAGCCAAGGATTATATCTAATGAAATGATTTAGACCACACAACTGTTATGGGAGCTAAGAAACTTGATCCATAAGAACCCTACTGATTCCATAGATAATTCACAAGAAACCCTAAAGGATCCCATTTTTAGAACCTTACTTTCCTTACAAAATGAAACCATTGAAATCCAATTATGATAAAATGATTTGAATAATTTAAAAAGGAGGACATGGAGAGGCTTTGATACAATTATGTGCACAAGTCACACGACCATTAATATTATCTCTCTAGATCCAACCACATGTTCAATCACTATCTCAAGGTGTACCTATAACTTATAAGGTAAATAATCCTCATAAAAATTAAAGCTTAACTAATAATGAAAAATTTCCCATTTCTCATCGCTTGCTTACTTACTGAATAAATATATATTTACATAATTTTTTTAACTATACAATAATTTATAAACTTAATTTATTGTTGATAATTCCAACTTATTGAAAATCTCAGTAAAATACCTGTAATACACTTTTCAGAGTCCCTACTTCTTTATGAAAGAATTATTTAACTCATAAAAATTGAAAAAAATTTCCCTATTTTTATTAGGCAACATTAATTAAATGTTAAACATTACTATTATTTATATGTTGTCAAACATTACTATTATATAGAATATATATCACAGAAAATTGAAAATTTTGTAAGCATAAATATTGTTAAGCAAGGTTTGAATTTAAATGTATTTTTAATTAGCATGTAATATTTTATAATTCATCTTAAAGAGTGAAACTCTTATATGTGAATTTTAACCCTATTATAATTTGTTTTAAAATATAAATTGGATTGTACTTTAGCCTACTTCGGGTATGATTTATTGATTTATTATACTTTATAAAATATCTGACTTTGTTTATATATATATATATATATATATATATATGTTCAAAATATTTAACCTTGTTTTTAATTTTTATTTCCTATTATTAATAATATCATGTACACTCTCCAAGTAAGTACTGGCCCATAGCCCTTTGCAACTTCATTTACAAACTCATATCAAAAGTGATAGCCAACGGGCTCAAACCTCTCCTCCCACTACTCATATCACCTGAGCAAACATGATGTGTGGAAGGAAGACAAATTCTAGACAACATCATCCTAATGCATGAAGTCATCCACTTTCTAAAAATACATAAAAAGCCGAGTATGCTTCTCAAAATTGATCTCTCCAAAGCCTTTGATAAACTCAGTTGGAATTATATCTGACATATGCTCCTGGCCTTCGGTTTCAACCCCACTTGGATCAAATGGATCATGAGTATGCTCTCCTCCCCTTTCTTCTCCATTTTGGTCAACGGTTTACCCTATCCCACCTTCTCTCCCTCAAGAGGCATCCATCAAGGTGAACCTCTTTCCCCTTTCTTCTTTGTCCTCATGGTAGAAGGATTTGGCCATTTAATCTAACATGCCATCAACTCTCAATCCGTCAGAAGCATCTCCATTCACAACAATCCCCCACTCTCCAATCAATAATTTGTGGACGAAAGCACGATTTTAGGCCATCCTTCTGTCTAGGAAGCCATCTCCTTCAAATATTTGCTCGATTTCTTCTCTGAAGCTTCTGGCACCACTATCAATGCTGAAAAATCACAACTCTTCTTCTTTAATACCCCCACTGTCACCCAACGCAATATTGCATGGATCCTTGGTTTCTCCATTGCCTCTCTTCCCTAAAAATATCTAGGAGCCTCGCTTATTGACTCAGCCATCAAGCATACTTCTTAGAAGGAGCTCTTGGACAAGCTAGAAGAAATAATATATTCTTGGACCCATCTGGATCTTAACATAGCTGGTCGTCTTGTGCTAATCAAGTCTGTCCTCCAATCGATGTCGCTTTACCTCTTCTCAGTGCTGGATGCTCCAAAATGGGTTTTGAAATCCATCCGTAATCTTCGGTGCACCTTTATTTGGGGTGGAAAAAAAAATTCCAAGAAATGAGCCTTAGTTAAATGGTCTGCTCACCTAGACACTTGGGAGGATTGGGCTTGAGGGATCCGGAGCAAAGAAATATCATGATGGGAGCCCACATTTGGTGGAAATGGGAATCTAGTCCTCACACACTTTGGGCACAAATATGGACAACTAAATATGCAAAAAAATTGGCCACAAGAGGATCTGATATGTTACAACTTAGAAGTCATGGGCTCCCAAATCTGGAAAGCTGCCAATCAACATAAGATCCTCATCCAATCCAACAGTTTTTGGGAAAATCGCTCAGGATCACAAGATCGTCTTTGGGAAGACTCATGGAAGCAACAACCTAAACTGGAAACTATTTTTCAAAAACCTAGGTGGAAATATACTCTCTAAGGTATGGAGAACAATAAAACCAAGCATTTCTAGACAATGCTGAACATTCAAGGATTCCACCAATGGCTACCCACCATTCAGTGGGAGGAAAACTGGCACAAGGAAACCCATGATGACATTTTTATGGAACTCACTGAATGGAAAATTAGATATTCAGATGGACCAGATATCCTGAGATGGGGCCATACTCCCCAAGGAATATTCATTACCAAGGAGGCCTATCATGTGCTACACCCAATCGATCCAAATCAAGCTAGCAAAATTTGGACACAAATATAGAACTCCAGCATATGGCCAAAATTTTCTACCTTCCTCTGGCTGCTTAGTAAACACTGTATCTTAAATTAGGACAATTTGTTGAAGAAAGGGTTCTTTGTCTGTTCATGGTGCTCTTATTTTCAAAGTTAGGAGGAAACCATAGACCATTTTTTGGATACACGCCTCTTTGCAAGAACTCTTTGGGACAAAGTCGCCATTCTCTGTCGTAGGACCAACAGAAAGCGAGGGGATGTCATCAACACAATCCACCACTGGCAGAAAGCCCCTTTCACCAACAACCTCCTCAACTCTCTCTGGTTGCTCATCCCTGGGCTAATTCTCTGGAAAATCTGGAAGGAGCAGAAAAACTAAATCTTCAAAGATCAAGAATTGCCTCAAGAGATCATTTGGAACAAATTCTGCAACAACATAAAGGAGACCTTAGCCCTACGTCAATGGAGGGACACAAATCTCCCATCTCTGCCTTCAAAGTGCCACATATGGACCAACTAGAATCTCTCTATCCCTTGACCCTCTACAGTTTCTCCCTCCTCCAATCGTCCTTCACATTCTCCTAGCTCTTGGGGTCCTCCTCCTAAGGATTTTTACAAACTCAGCTTTGATGGAGCCTCAAAAGGCAGTCCGGGTGAATATGGATTTGGAGGAATCTTCTACAACTTTGAAGGCGCTCCCTTTCTAATATTATTTGGATCCATCAGTTGGGATACCAACAACTCCACAGAATTGGAAGGACTCCTCCAAGGACTCAACCTTGCTCAAGAGATCAATATATTTCCCCTGGAGGTGGAAGGGGACTCGCATATCATCATAAATGCGGCCCAATGTCTTCTTCATGGCTTCTCTTCTTCTAGAATCTCAAAGAGCTAGTGGTTAGCCTCAAGACTGGAAAACCTGGAACAATGGTTTCATCTCCACAAAGCCATCACCTTCATGCATGTGCACAAATAAGCTAATGAAGTTTCTGATCTCTTAGACAACAGATGTGTATATCAAGACTCTCCCCTTATCTCCAATAGATTCCACTCCATCTCAGATGAATCTCTACGCACTGATTGCACTCAACTGGTCCTCAAAGATCTTTAATCCTCGGATTCAGATGATTGACATGTTCGTTTTTGGTGGCCACCTGGTCTCTCCATGCGAAGGCACCTGGCCTCACCATACAGTCACACCTGCCTCCCACGTGAAGCCTTTAAATTCAGATCTTTGGGAAGGACGCTTGCACCTGTGGCATTTAATCCCCCCCCCCCCACCTCAACTCCTACAACTTACACCTTGGCCATTTATGGCCGATGGATCCAACTCTAAATCTCATTCTTTGTAGACCTCTGTCATGCCTCTGTCCTCTACTCTGCACCTTTGTCTCGCCTCCGCTCAATGCGTTGCTTCTTAGCCCCCCTCTGAGCTTTCTTTTCCAATCCTACAGACTCATCAACCCGTCGACCCAATGTCGAGAAGATACCGAATGCGGCATCGCCGCGGAGGATGCAGAGGCTCTACCTCTCGCCCTCTAGTTCTAGAAATTATGCGTGCTCTTTTTCCTTCTCTATGGATGTGGAATAACCAGAGGTCCTCGACCCCCATATACTCTCTGCTCAACTCTTTATTCACCTCCTAGAGGAGCAACATTGCCACTCCAGCTACGATAGTAGAAAATGCCCGCACAAATCGAATCTATCAGGCTCCTCCTCCCCTCTACCAAGAAAATATATCAGCCTCCCTGTCAAACACATGGCAGAAGACTCAGAAAATGGAGGGATTAGCTCTGCAGAGGGCACCCTACAAAAATACACAGAAGCGGAAAAGGTGGCTCGCTCCACTTCGACTCCTGAGCTGGCACACCAACGCTCAAAGAAGGAGGAGGCCACATCCGACTATGAATGCTTCATAGTTGAGGAGAATCATGATGTCTAGAACTGGTAGCTATAGAGCCTTGGCTCTCCTCGTTCTCAGTTTTTACATGCTTATCTATAGTTTTTTTTTCTATCTTTCTATCTTCCAGCAAACTCAGTCACCCAGTTTTATATTTATGGTTGGTTTCCCCAAGAAGGGCAACTCATTTTTTGAAAAGCTAAACTCATTAAGGGTTAGTTTCCCCTGAAGGGAAACCCATATTTTTATTTTTTGAACTGTCTTCACCCAACAGGGGTTGGCTAATCCAACAACCCCTATCCTGAAGCTTGATTTTATTTTTTGTACACTATAATAAAATTGATCATTACTTAGAAGAAAAAATATACTTTTTCACTATAATATAATTTAAAGCAAGAATGTCATTTTTTATTGCTTAAAATACATTTTCGAATACATAAATGGATTCAAAACCCTAAATTTTTTATAGATTAAACAACTTAAACTCTAGACTTTAAAAATCATTGCCGAATTTTGGTTTAATTTAACCAGAAAAAATGTCGTGAAAAGGACAAATTCGTTTATAAGTTAGACTATGCCTATATATATATATATATATAAGAATATTCATAATTCTTAGTTTTTAGTATATTTATCCTATTGTTTAGATTATTTAATTTATTTTCTATCGTTTCATTTATCCTATTTTTCTACATTTATTTAGATACATTTTCATATATATACAAAAATAGATCTAACATTCCCCTTCCATGAGGCTAGATGATGAAGGTATCATACCAAAAAATCTTCCAAATCTCAGGTTTGAATTGAGTTGAGGCAAATACTTTGGATTCAAATTCCTCCATGAAAAAGTTAGCCATGAATAGAGAGAGTGGAGAACCCATGGAAATTCCACATGTTAGTTCATAGAATTCACCTTCAAAATTGAAAAAGGTTGAGTTAAGGTAGTCTTCAACCAACTTGGTTGTATCCAAATCCATAATGTGATTAATCACTTATATAGGCTCATTCATAGGTATATTAGTGTAAAGGGAGACCATGTCAAAACTACAAAGAATATCACCAAGATCAAACTTAATACCCTTTAGTTTATGGACAAAAGAGGAAGATTATTTATCAAAGGACTTCGAATGGCCAACAAGGGGCTTGATATTTTGAGATAAATACTTCACTAGAAGATAATTTGGCCCACCTATTGTGTTGACAATGGGTTTAAGCCCCCCCTCCCCCTCCCCTCCCCTCCTTATGGATCTTGGGAAGTCAATATATCCTTGGAATAAGAGGGCTACTTTCAATGAGCTTATGGATTATGGAGCTAATAATGCTACTAGATTTTATAGCTAGAGCCACAACTTCGATACTGCCTTTAGGGGATTTTTATTCAACTTCTTGTAGCTCTCGTTGTTATAGGGGTGATAAAACCTTTTTCTACGGTAATCCTCCTTATTGAAGATAATAACAACCCCACCCTTGTCAGCTTTGTGATTTTTTTAAAAATTATAATATGAATTGTCGATAAGTTTTTTTTTTTTAAATTAAACAAATCACATATTTAATTTTATTTATTACCTTAAAAGAAAAACTATTTTTAATAAAAATTAATAATTTATCCAATTCCATATTAAAAAAATTATTTAAAAATTAAAAAAACAATTATTAAAATTAATATTAAAAATATATAATTTTTAATATATAGAAATTAAGCCCACGAGGTAGCTCAATTGGCGATTGTCTTGACAATGAAGTGTTATGTTCCTTGAGATTCCAGGTTCAAACCTCTCTGTGGGTTAGTAAAAAAAAAATGAAAGGATTAATATGAGAAACATGTGAAAGTGGCTTCCTTTAAAGAACATAGAATACTGGCTAATGGCTTTTATGGGAATGGGAGAAATCCATAAAACATTAATTTTCTCTCTCTCTCACATACACACACACACACATACAATGGGAAAATATATCATGACTCAATTATCAAACCAATAGTGAGGACAAACATCACTAGTTGTAATCCGTGAATGAAAGCTGACTCATCAACGTTATTTAAGGAAAACCATGCCATCTAGAATTACTCACTGGTGGTCCATAAGGGGGCAAACATTCACTCCTACCAGATGCCTCTAGGTATTGGGCCGTTAACCTATTTCCTTATGTGCAAGGAAGATGAGATCTTAACCATAGAGAATAATTTTTAGGGCATACTCTAAACCCCACATATATATATATATATATAGAGGGGTGAATTATATTAACTACCAGAATTAGGATTTACATAGAGGAATACAAAAGTATAGTTGGTGTCTCACATGGGAGACCAAACCATATATAGAAATATAATATCCTTAAGGAGGAGTGTGATAATTGAGAACTAAAGGAAGCAAAAGTAACCATATTACAATTAAGATACAACCTAACTAACCTTGTACAAAGATCACTGAAAATAAGATATAAAAATCCATAATCAAATCATTGTCAAGATGATGGATCATAATTTGAGCTTGCAGCTGAGATGGGTTCTTTTGGAACATCTAATGCTTTTTATATAGTTGAGGGAATGTCGATATGTTGCTCAATATTCTCCACTGTATGATTTAGGTCCCACAAGTGTATGTGCAGGTGTTCAAGAGAGTGAAGAATGTCCATACATGACTCTTGCTAGCCTAGAATAGTTTGACCCAATAATTTTTTTATTTTCCAATAAATATCCTCCATTTTCATGTATTGGTTAAAATGACCCCTTGTATGCCCTATATTTAGAATCCAATACACCCACTAAGTTAGAACCTTTGTGTCTGAGAGGCAGTTCCTATGAGAAGATGCTTCCTTGTCTTCCTAATTTGTTCTTCCTGTATATGGGCTAGTGTGATCTCCCAATAACAAGAAGAAAAATATTCGATATGATACTACAAATGAGTCTATCTATGGTGGGATTGATCCTGATAATAGGTGTCCCCATTCTAATACAATCTCGCTGGCATGGCATGGTGGACCAAGTAGAGAGATACCCAGGTTCAAACCACATCCCAACTTTTTTGATAAGAGCACTACAGTCAAGTGACCGCCATAAACTATTGGTACTAGAAGCCACTAGTTTACTGGCATGGGAACCAACCAAAAGGAGGTCTGATATAGATATACAGAAGAGCTAGAATGACTGAATTTTCCCCAGAAACCAAATTCCCTCCCTCTAACAAACCATTAGCTTTTGGGGACACCACCAAACACTCCAAGCTATAAATATAACTAAACCACTATGGATAAAATGAACCATATATACAAACAAAAAGAAATATACATAACCAAAGACATGGCTAGATTCCCCCTGCCACCAAAATCCAATCCACCACATTTACTCAAGACATTGGACCTGCCTTTGGTAGCACCAATATGTCACTATAACATAACCCAAAAAAAGAAAGGAATCAGAGATGGGGGATGGATAGAAAATGCACAATCTTACAATATCTAAACACCCTCATCGATCAATGTCCTTCCCAACACCATGCAACAAGATAACTACCAACCCACCAACAATAGCAATCTTTCTCAATAACATAACCAGGAGAAATGAATGGACCTAGAACCAGAAGTTGAAAGGAGAAAACACCACCACTAATGTATAATAGGACCCAAGACTGATACCAAAATCCACTGAACAAGAAGAAGGGCCAACTCTACGTCAAATACTAAAAACAAAATGGAAACAACACTAAATTCCTATTTTTTCCAAATTCCCCACTGGCCACCCTACAAGAAAACCAATGTGCCTAAAAAAACCAATATTGAATCACCACAAGAAATTACTTATTTCCAAATGAGGCCACGAATTCTCGAAACAATATGCGACTGCTCCTTTACATCCATTCAGATGGAAGCATGGTTCCACTAAAAAATATGTTTATTTATGGTTGTTCCATGCCCTCAACAATTAATTCCCAATATCCACACCTACATCCACTTGCCTTGTCAAAAACAATTTATGCCCCCCCCCCCCCCCCCACACACAACTGCAACCTTTGCTAATTATTGGGGAATTGATTGTGTGAGATTATGCATAGTATTTCCATGCTCCACACACATGATCTAACTCGTCCAACCACTTTCTGCCTTACATAACTGCTCCATTAAATCATAGGAATGAAACATTAAGGTCTCACATGATTTCAATTAATCTCACTAGGGTGTGTTTCCACGTCCTCTGGCTCATTATCCAAGTGGGGAAATGGAGACCCACCTCCTTGTTCTCAGTTGTCAACTTATCCAAGGATTATACTGAAATAATTTTTGTAAAAATATAATGTATTAGTATTTATTATTAAATAATATAGTAAAATGATTATTAATTAAGTTTATTCATTTTATTCAAAATAAATATCATAAATAATAGAGGATACATTTTTTAACTCAAGGGTTGAATTAATCTTCAGAACTATGTGACCCTAGACTTCTTGGCCTATTCTTGGGGCCAGCCTAGCAGGTCCCTTATCTCAATTTTTTGCAGCATTGATTTGTTGGTTTTGATAACATGGAGGTTGAAACTGTGGATTTTTTAGAAGACCCTTTGGAGGGAATGAAAATATGGGCTTGAAAGGAGGAGATCAAAGCCCAGATATCCCCTTCACAGATCCTACTTTTAGTGTCAAAGATGACACTTATTTTGGGTATGGTTCCTTGCTCTCCTTCCACGTTCCATGTCCATGTGATGGGCTCGCCATACCACCCTTGGTTTCCATGAAAAAACTTCTTCGCCCTCTCCCCAATATGACCCTATTAATCCATTCTGAAGGAACAATTTGTGAGTCAGTGGTACCATTCCTAATAAAAAATCCCTCCTTCGAGACACCTGCCATTCCTTCATGCACGAAATCCCCTCCCTTGGACCCCGAAACTCTCCCATGTTTCATGATGGTCTCTGACCTAAATCTACTTCCATCACCTACTGGTTTCTTGGGAACTTAGCTGACGTTGGAAATTCTCTTTGGGAATATTCCTCTTTCTAGCCAGGGGCCAACTATCTAGTTGGCAGGGAAAGAGAAAACTAAGCTAAATAAAAAATGTGTGAAGCACAAGGCAGTGGAACCAAATTTAGTCTTGGTTGAGGGTGTTGAGCTAAATTACATCTCCATAATGGAGGAAATTGTTGTGGTGGGTAGGTTTTCAAGAAAGAGGATGTTTATGTCTATCATACGCAATTAGACAGAAAAAAAATTCCTCGATATTGGGTTATTCTCCACGCTGCTTGATTTTATCCAAAGGATGGATTGGGTGGATACTCGAATCTAGGCAGGATGGGGAGAATATACTGTAGTGTATTTGGAATTGGGGTTCTTGGTAATTGTTCCTGAAGTGATGGTTTATGGAATTTGATTCCCATTAGGAGTGGCTCTCTATTGTACCCATTTGGGTTTCAATTCTGGCCCTTCCCCTCTTATTCTGGACGGTTGACATTTTAAAGGAGATGGGAAATATAATTGGTTTTTATTATGAAGTAGGCACATCCTTAAGAAAAATGATATACATGGAAATAATAAGGATACTATTCAAGCTAAATATTGTCGTGGGTCTTTCAAACTCAATATCTATTTAGGTCAACTCCAAGGTTCATAAGAAAGCACTTGACTACGAGGGTATTCCCTTTCGATGTGCTAGATTTCACTCTTATGATAAATGGGAGGGGATTTCCCTTTGGGGAATATTTAAAAATTATTGGATTAAAAAACCCCAGCCAATATCCAACTTAGATATTTCCCCCACTCAAAATTAGACATATTTTGAACTAGGCCAGGGAAAGTTGAACACTTCTCCTTTGGTAGAATTAGCCGACAGAGAGATTCACTAAGATGACCAAAAAAATGCACAGGAGGTTCCATTTTCTCAGTAACTCAAGGATATTATCAAGGAAAATATGCACTTGGAAACTTCCTCTTCATGTACATAAATTTCTTCTCCCACTTGTTCTTTTTCCTTCAATGGTTCCTTCCATTCTACATCAATTGAGTCTTCCGCTCTCAATCTTCCCTTAGAACATTTCTTCCTCTCATGACTTCAAAGTTTCTCAATACCTCCCTCATCCCCATATATCCCCTCCTTGATGCTTCCCTCTCTTGATCTGAAAAAGGAGGACCACTCCTATCAAAACCGACTGTCCTCTGTCACTTTGCAAGTTAACAAAAGGGGTCTTTAAAGGTAAACAAGTTTCATAACCTCTTCAAGATGGTGAATTTGGTTTTCAAATTAACTTAAAAGAAAAAAACATTCACATGAAACTCAATATGATAAACATGAAGAGAAGAAACCAACATTTGATGATGGATCTCACCCCTCTTGGGCTACATCTCTGGGCCTGCTCCAATAGCCAGACCACTCTATATATTTCAACAACAAATGGGTGTTGAGCTAATTTATGTACCTAAACTAACACAATTATTTATTATCAATCTGGGTTGTTTATGCTTTGAGGCAAGTTCACTATATGTGAAGATCTAATATAATCAAACCTTGAAAGATAATTTATTCAAAAACAATACATCCTACAACTCTAATTCAACTTGTTCAAAGTAGAGGAAAAATATTGAGATGGTTCTTGACTCAAGAAGTCCACCTTTGCCTCAACTATCGCTTAATGAATCAGAGATTAAAATCAAGAACTTAAGATGGATAAATTGTTAATGAAAGAAGCTCTTAACTTAAGAGACACATAAAGTATTTCATCATAATTTATTCATCTCAATACTCAAAATCACAATAAGAAACTTCTTGCATGCAAACCAAAGAAACTAGTTATAATTCATCATTTTAGTAGAAGGGATGTTCAACTTGAACACCTGTTTTTCCAACTTGATAAAGTGATGAATAAGCTATGAACTAATGAAATCAATCATTATGCATGAACCGTTAAGCAATCTGAAATAAAGCTTTGAAAAACCAGTTCTACAATCATCAAATTACAAGGAAATAAAACTAGTTAACAAGAAAGTGTACTTAGCTTGGAATGGGGGCCCTTCCACCCTTGCCTTGCACACTTGATAAATGATCTCAGAAGCTTAACTTCAGTTACACATCCATAGCATTGAACAGCAAAATAATAACAACACAAGTCTTCAAATTAACTCCTCAATCCAAAGTTGTCACAATATAAAAGTATAATAAGTCAATAATAATACATAAGCCATCAAAGTTTTGGCTTTAAATAAGAAGTCTCATGAAACAAACTGATCTATTTTCACTCAAACAAACCCATCTACTCTCATCCACCTATCTAAGTCGAATTCATTATTCTTATCCCAAGAAATATGGCCAATCCCATAGAATCTCAAAACTGCCCTATTTCTATGGGATTTCTGAATGACTAGTCATGATTGACTAGAACCAAATGGGCCTAATAAAGCTTGTTCTGTTCGAACTAAGCATAGCTGGCTTAATCCTAGTTACCAAGCTGTCCATCCATGCATTCAATTCGTGCCCAAGTGTCCTGCAACCACATCAACCATAGAGCTATTACGGGAATTTCTGAATCTGCCAATTTTGCACTAAAAACCAAACTTTCATAAAAACTTTAGAAATTGAAAAATTAAAATTAAATACCTGAATAGATATCAAATATACATAAAATGGAATAAATGAAGGGAAAATGGATGGGAAATAGATGGATTAGTAAGTTTCTTTGAGCAAAATAAGACCAAAACTAAGGCCCAACAATGGGTACATACAACTTATGGATAGTAGAGTGGCTTGTTTCTCCTACAGAGAAACATTATCCTAAAAATAATTATCACTCAGAAATATGACTCATGCAAATTTCAACATAAAAAGGACTCTCACATAATATGTCCTTGTACTCTACCTGAAATCCAAGCACAAAAACATACAACAACTCCATAATGAAGTGATGAAAAGAGCTTCTCTCATGAGAAAATATTAAGAAAGGACTGAAAAGAGTTTCTCTACCAAAGTGATAACCATTGCAGATGAAATTATAAGGTTGGAAAACCTCTCACTAGGCTCTCTCCATGCTCAAAATGCCTTCATACTACTTCAAAACTCTAATTGTATTTGGCACTAAAAGACTCGATTCTGCAAAAATTCCATCATAAAGGGCTCAAATTAGAAAACTGAGGCTTCCATTGAGTTCATGAAACTCAAAAACCCCCATCTAGGCTCTTCTTGAGCTCAAAAAGGTGAAAATTTCAGCAAGTTATGCTTCTCCAAGCCAAGCTCTACTATTTTTCCTGCAAATTGGCCAATCTGCTAACTGTCCTGCAAATTCACCATTTACACAGTCCGCCGAGCAACAATTTCGCCCGGGACCGGTGCAACTCCTGATGAAAAAGGTGAAATTTATTTCCTCTTTAATTTCATCAATAACTCCTATGTACTTGATCAAGGCCACATGACACCCATAGGGCTAGGGGATGGGGCCAATTTTTTGCCCCCGCTATCATGATCTCTGCTTCGTCGGGATGGGGTCATGTGGTTAGTGATGTGGCTGTGGGACATGGCTAATTTCCCGTCCCCACTGGCTAGGCCTCCGCCTGTGGTTGCATGGCACTGATGAGACCAGGGGTCGAGGCTTATCCTCTTGCACCGTTTTCCTAGACCTCCTCCTCATGGACATATGGTGTCAGATGGGACCATGGGCCGGGACTTACAATCCCACCCTCAACATCCAACGCTTTACCTCTTGGTGATGCTTACGACCATCACACATAATTCGGGGTTAGGGCCTAGTCCCCGCCCTCACTCTGCTTCCACCGTGGGCGCATGGGTGATAAATGACCAGGGGTCGAGGCTCACCGCTTGGCCCCTCCTCCCAAACGCCAAAAAATATGAATTTAATTATAAACTAGTGGCTATATATATTAAGAATAATTGTGATGGCCTGTTGGTAGAGTGTTGTGTTGTGTCACATAAGTTTTAGGGGTCGAACCTTGCTGAGGCCTTTGTGTAGATATGTAATTTTATTTTCCAATCTTGGGGCACCATGTGGTGTCATCTCATTGGGCCACCTCAGACCAGATGAACCAACCACATTGCGCCAAATTCACCCTATATGACGATGCCATGTGCCAAGAAATGATTGTTCCACTACCAACCATACCTTTCCTACCTAGTTAATGACGTTAGTTGTACAAATTGCCAAGTCAACAAGCTAGTCAACCCTGTTGACTTTTTAATTGTTGGCCAAAAACTTCATAAAGTCATAACTTCTTCATATGACGTCGAATTCAGGCGATTCAAGAATTTTTGGAATCACGACAACAAACACTACAACTTGACACCAGTTTCGGGAAATTCTGAGCACCTTCATTTTTTGAGCCTAACTTTGATCTCCAGATGATACCTCCCAACTAGGAACTTTGGGACCTCCAAAAGTCTATTTTCACTTAGCAAATAAGTGAGGAAAAATCTCATTAACTTTCCCTGTCTCAATCTTTCTTGTTTTGTTTAAATTGGTTCCTTCGAGTTCCAATGAAGTACTCCACCTTGCATTTTCATGAAGTCCTTATCTTCCTAACAACAATCAAGCCACAATTCTTCTAAACATGAAAGAATAAAAAATTTGATGGATGGAATCTTAACATTCTCTCCAAAACCATATTTCTTTGGGTCAAACGAACTTCATCTTGAATTCCCTCTTTGCTGAAGACAAAATTGATCTTCCACTTGGAAATCAGAATCAACTCAATGCTCGTCATGCATTGTTTTACACTTTTCTTTACCTTCCTCAAGCTAGACTTGTACTCTTAGGTACACTGGTTGCGTATTTTCAATGACATGCTTGACTTTGTCCACATAATTGTGGTCATATTCTGCACAATCTTTACCAAAGATTAAAATTCACAAACAAACTTCATATCAAAACACTTGTATAAGTGAGTGCTTGACACAACTGTAGACATACTGGATGAAATATAAATTCTCATCCCAAAAGTACCAAACAAATGGACTCGTCATCAAGCAAAAACAATATGACATGCCAAAGAAAAATAACTTGTTGAAGATAAGTGATTGTACATGACTTCAATTTTCAAAGTTCCCAAATGGGAATATACAACAAGTATTTAAAATTTTACAAAGAAAACATACTGTACAAGATAGTCTACCCATTCTTTGCCTATCCTAGGCTTATGGGTTCCCTTTCTGCACCCGCTTTTCTTTGAAGGTTTCTTTAGGAACTAAATCAGTTTCCACTTTGCCACCTGTCGCTTTCCTCACAAGGGATTGCATGACCTCTTTTTCCTCCTTGGGACAAAGTTCCAAATAAAGTTTCCAACACTTTTCAATCCGTTTCCCATTCATGTTAAAATGGGTAAAAAAATGATTTCATTTTCCCATTGATATGTATTAGAAAACTTGAAGTTTGATAAAATTTTCAATTAAAATTTTATGTCTTTTATGAGATTAGGTAAGTTGCAATGTACATGAATTAAGTGTTTAAACTCAACTTTGCATCATAAAATAGAGACAATAATACCATAAACATAAACAGAAGGCAACAAAATGATGAAGGAGTTCACCCCTCCTGGGCTACATCTCTTGGTCGAGCTTCCAATGTTGGGCCTCTTTCAATATGTTCTCAAATATGTGTTTACATGGATTTTTAGTGCTCAAAATGCAAAAATAATGTCTCCAATGGATCCATAATAGTAAAAAATCCCTAGTTGGGCTCTTTCTGCACTCAATTTGGTCAAAAAATAACTGAGTTATGCTCTGGTGTAATTTTACTGCTAACTGTTTTACAATCCGCACCTACCTGAAAAGCATCCTACAATTTCCACAATTTTCGGCATCATGGAGCGACAAATTCGCCTTGCATCAGCGAGATTTGTGTTGGTTTAGGCACAAATTGTCACCTTGTTTAATTACGCGGTGACCCAATGAGCTGACAGATTAGGGTCATGTGTTTTGTGCCATTAGATGCAACTTGGTTCAAATATTCTTGCCAACTATTGACTATGGTTCGACTGTAGTTTAGTGGCAGAACTATGGTTGGCTTTTCCAAAACCCAGGCCCGAATATTTAACCATATGCCGACTGTGGTTGGATGGTAGTAAGGTTGGGTGTACCGCTAGGGTTCAAAACCACTTTGCAACCATGGTAACACTACTAAGTTGTGGTGTTGGGTTATGTTACCTCCAGAATTTTGAACCGTTCCCGAAATTACGCTATATACCTATAGCTTGGGGTTGGGGTTAACCCCGCACCCTCGGTGCCTTGACCTGCGGTCTCGTGGGTTGGGGTGGACTGAGAGTCAGGGGTTAACCCTGAACCCATCCCCCAACTTTCCAACCGTTTAAGTTTAAAAACAAAATTTTACCCATAGATATTAAGAAAAATCATGGGCAGAGTGGTAGGACTCCGCGCTACACCACCGTAGGTCACCTATTCGAATCCTGTTAGGCCCGGTACGACCCATAAAAAAATTCACACCACTGTGAGGAGGCCATGTGGCAACGAGCCATTGGCCCACGTGATCCTCCACCATTGGTCCAACCTTCAACCAATCATAAACCACTAAAATTGGACCAACCAAATTAGGAAACTTGGAAAAAAACTATTATCCCAAAATACACAATCATCCTGTCCAATCACTTGCCTAGTTAGCGTAAAGACTACTGACTGTGTTTACCTGTAACCCAACTGCAAATTTTTTAGTTTTTTAGGGAAACGATCAGAACGCGATATCGGGAGCACACGATACCAGTTTTGAGTGATTCAAATTGTGTTGGATTTAGTGCGACGCGATCTTCATTTTGGCATTAGTTTAGAGCACTTTTGGACACTTTGAATTTTTATCACTTTACTGATCCATTGGATCATTTATTCCCACTGGAAGCTTTTGGACCTCCAAAAGATAATTTCAGTCAAAAAACATATGAGAGTATAGTTCCCTCACCCTTCCAATCTCAATCCAATTGGATTTGATTGGATTTGTCCCTTTGAGCCCCACACAAAGGTACTCCATGTTCCCTCATTTTGAAGTCCTTGTTTTCCTATCAATAATGGTGTCTTGTTGTAATTATTCAAGTTATTCAGGAGATAAATATTAAATTAAAGGAATATGAACATTCTCTCCTTGATCTTCAATCAAAGGAGTCTCATACAATCTCAAATTATCAACATTCATAGCTGCATAAATTTGCATATATGAAGGAAAACCTAACCTAAGGCATTATTACCAATCATTTCCAAAATATTGAATGGACCATATCAAATTGGTTTTAGTTTTTTACCTTCTCCTTGGAGTCTTTCTTTGCTAATGTGAAGCCAAACTTCATCTCCCACTTGAAAATTGGGATCAACACGATTCTTATCATGTCTTGTCTTGAATCATTTCCAACTATTATTGAACTATTTGATGTACCAATTGGAGTTTTTTCAATGAATATTTTGGCCTTATCTATGTCACTATGTCCATCAATATCAAAATATTTTCCAAAGATAAAATCTAAAGGATATTTTGGTAAGTATCCCAAGCATGCCTCAAATGGCGATGTTTGAGTCGAAGAATGCTTGGATCATTTATAAGAATGATGAATATAGTGAAAATGTTCATCCCACAACTTGGGATGCATGTTGCAGTAACCATGAATAAGATTTAGTACCGTTCCATTCACCCCCTCTGTTTGGGCATTTATTTGCGGATGGAATGTTGTGATATTTTTCAATTTGGTGTCCATGAGTCCCCACAATCTCGGCCAAAAATTCCTGACAAGCGAGAATCTCGATCACTAACAACGGATGTTTTCAACCCAAAATGTACCCATACATTCTAAAAGAACAATTGTGCAGTCTGTTCAGCTGTAACTTTCTTTTTACAAGGTATTAGATACACATTTTGTCGAACCTATCCACAACTACATAAAGATAATCATGACCTCTCCTAGACATAGGTATACCTCCTACAAAATCCATAGAAACACCTTCCCATGGATGGAAAGGTATGGGAACTTGAGTATACAATCCTAAATTTCTATTGCTAGGATTACTGACAACACATAAATAATACCATCTTACAAATCGTGACACACTTTCAAGCATACGAGGCCAATAACAATACATCTGTAATTGTGCCAATGTATTACCTACATCAAAATGACCAGCAATAAGAGAAGTATGCACTTCCATTATGGTGTTGACTCTCTCTCCCTGTGGAATACATAGATTTCCAAAATGATATAATAAGTTATCATGTATATGCTAATCTAATTCCTCTACTTCGTTACCTTGACACAAAGTCACATATAAATCCTTAAAATCATTATCTAAATCATATTCCTCAACATAGTTCTCATGCATGACATAATTATGATTAAGAATAATGGATGCACTAACAATTGGTCTAGAAGGCATATCAATAACCTTGGTATAGATACCTTTATTATACCTTATCACCAAGTGGAATTGTTGTAGAAAACTCATCCATCTAAAGTGCCTCACCTGCTGTAGCTTTATTTTCGGTTGCAAGTATTGCAATGGTTGATGATCGATGTGAATGATTGTTTCCTTAACCATCAAGTAATGTTTCCACTTTTTTAGACTTTGCACCAATTCATACAATTCCTTGTCATATGTAAGATAGTTAATCACAACACCTTTAAAACTTTCAGAATGAAAACATATGGGATTTCCATGTTGCATCAAGACTGCGCCCACGGCATAGTCACTTGCATCTGTTTGTATCTCAAATGATTGTCTCAAGTCAGTAAGTGCAAGTACAAGTGCTGAGTTGATTCTTTCCTTCAATGCATCAAATTATTTTTGTTGTTTGCCTCCCCACTAAAAAGCCCGCTTCACACTTGTTAATGCATGCAATGGAGCTGCAATGGAAGAAAAGTTAGAAATAAAATTTCTCCAATACTGGGATGCTCCCAATAAACTTCTAACCTCTCTCACAGTATTGGGTTTTTGCCAATTCAAAATGATTTCGACTTTTGAGGGATATATCTTCAATTCACCTCCTCCAACAATATGAACCAAGTAGACTAAAGAATTTTTCCCAAATTCACATTTTGACATATCTAAAAACAAATTTTCCTTCTTAATTAAGACATATAACACTTGCTTGACATGCATGACATGTTCTTCCCGAGACTTGCTGAAAATCAATATGTCATCTAAGTAGACTATCAAAAAATCATCTAGAAAAGGCCTTAAAACATCATTCATAACCCTCATGAATGTAGCAGGAGCATTACAAAGCCCTAAGGGCGTAACCAACCATTCAAACAAACCTTGATTTGTTTTAAATGTTGTCTTCCATATGTCTCCTTCAACAGTCCTAATCTGATGACAACCACTCCTCAAGTCCAACTAAGTGAAATAAACATATTTTAATTGATCAAGTAAATCATCAATTCTAGGAAGAGGGTAACAGTTCTTTACCGTAATCTTGTTCAATGCACAGAAGTCCATACACATGCTCCAGGTACCATCCTTATTTAGTACTACAACAATGGGTGACCCACATGGCAATGTGCTTGGTCAGATGACCTCTTTATCAAGCAAATTTTGGATTTGTTTCTTAATATTTGCTTTTTCCATCACTGAAATCTTGTACATGGGTAAAACCGCGAAGGTGGGTTACACTTTTGTGAGAAATGCGGGTGGAAAATTCATTTTCCCAACAGTTCGGCTGAATTAATTATGCATTTTACATTGACGACGTATTGACGACATGGGAAAATAGATTTTTGGCCGGAGATGGGAAAACTGGAAACCAAAGTTTGGTCGAACTAGTAGTTCGACTGGAATTTTAAAATAATTCGGCTGAACTTTGGCTTATAAATATATCAGTCCGCAGAACTTAAGAGGTTTCAGGCTTGTTACTCTATTTTTTGTTTGTTATTGCGAGGTGAGAAAGTTGTTGTTGTTGCTCGCATCTGTGTTTGTTGTTGCACGAGGAGGTGAGAAAGCTATTGCGCAAGGAGGTGAGAAAGTTGTTGCGCGAGGAGGTGAGCAAGTTTTTGCTTTGTGTCATCTGTTTATTTTTTGTGTATTTGTTTTGTTGGTTTTAATTTTAATTCTCTGTTTTTTTGTTTGTAGGTTTTAATTTTATTTCTCTGTTGTTTTGTTTTCTCTCTTTGTGATGTCTTTGGCGATCTCCCGCCTCTTGTCGTCGGCATCTCTGAATTTCCAGGTACTCCTATGACCTCTGTTTTTAGAAAATGCTTACAAATGCCTATCTACCATCCAAATTTGTCTGAATAGTTTAGTTAAACATTGTTAAAATGATGGATTTGATGCATTTTTCAATAATTGAACATTGTGTGTTAAATTTTTTTTCTTCAATGCTAACAACACACTAATTCTTTGTCACTGAACACAACATTTCACATACTTTTCGATTTTACTGAGTATCTAATCTATTAAGAATATCGACATGCATCTGTTATTGGTATTTCTTGTGATCATAACACTCATACAACAAATCTCTATTCAATTTACTAAATAATCCATTATTTTCATTTCTTGTGATCATAACACTCATGAAACAACTCTCAATTCAATTTAATAAAGGTCAACATTCAATAGTGTATAATGGGGTAAGAATATCAAAATAGGAATAACAATGCGCAACACATAAGCTCAAGACAACAACAACACAATTTAGATTCTCTGATAACATAGTGGGTTAAAATGGTTTTCGGGGATTGTATTCAACGTGAGGTGCAGAGGAAATTTGGATGGTTGACTGACAAGACACCTGCCATATTTTTGGAATATCTCACAGAATATACAACCAAGTTGACTCCGATTTTAATACTTGATAGAAAATTAGAGGGTTCCACCAGATTCGTAGACCTATTAAATATAGTCAGAAGAATCATCCATTTACTTCTAGTGCCATTTTGTTAATGATGCCACTGCTTCTTATGAATGCACTTTGTCTAATCTATTAACTATGTAAAAAAATTTGCCACACCTTCATATTATGTAACCCAAATTTCCATGTTTTCTTAGTTTCATAGGTAACATGAAATTAAAATAATATTTCCAATCACACATTGTTGTAGAATTCCTTAGTCTAACTTATAACTTTCTAGTTATAATGTTTATACTACATTTATTGGCATCTTTATCATAGTTGGTGCACTTCAGGTCCATTGGTATAGTCAACATATTTACAGCTAACACAGGTCACTATCTCCAACACCATCTGTGTTAGAGTATTCTGGTAGTATTTAGGATTTGTAGAGCTTTGAATTAAAGGATTCTTTGAGTAGTAGGATGTTGTTCCACTCAGTAAATGTGCACACTTTTTTTGTTGAAAATGATTTGAAGGCCCTGGTCAGACGAAACCAATGGTTCTGTGCATCCAATATTATTCTTTGTATGTCTCATTGAGGAGTCAAAACGTAGCTCCTATTATTGTCCACATACCTTTTTCATAGGTGAAATGAAAGTGCTTCATTAATCATGATTCATAGTCGATTATATTACTATCAAGTGGACATGGCACACCTGCTAGAAAATATCTGGTTACAGCAACATGTCCTCTAAATTAATTTGTGCCATTAATTTATTTTGAGAAAATTACAACTCCGAATCAATATACAAATAACTTCATCTAGGCATCCAACATTTCATTTACAAGCTCAAAATACATCTTCTTATTTTTAAATCCTTGTTCTATAACACCAACAATGGTTGTGCTTCCATTTTCCATAACATTTACAAATTTAGCTATGTGGTACATCATCCTTGTCTTCCTTTTTATCTCCTCTACCCAAATTTCCTCAAGAGTTGTGTCGCATATCAAACAATGGGAGAATACTTGAAACTATACCATTGTGGGTTTCTCCTTCCACACAATGTTTAATGTGAGGTAGTGTTGTGTCCTTATCCCTTCCTTGATATTGTTGTGTTAATTATAGTATATTTGTATCTCATTTTTCTTCTTCTTTTTTTGTTTTTTGTTTTTTTTTTTAATGCTATTTTGGTTGGGAAGCCTTTGATTGTCGAATCCTTCAATTTCATCCTAACATGGAAACAATTTTCTTACTTCTTCCAATTCAATTGTGTAGAGCCATGTTTCTGCCATGATTTTTTTCTTGATCTAAACCACATGGAATTAAACATTGAATCTCTTTATTTACATATGACATCGAAACAAGGCGATAACCAATTGAGCTACACCCCATGGGAATTTTTTTGCCACATTTATTTCATAGGACATAAAGGATTTTCTTTTGTAACTTCTCTTTTTTCATCATCCGCTCTTTGAAAGTTTGACATGCTTGGTTCCCATATTTCACTGCTATAGAGTATAACTAGCATGACATATTTCAAGGATATCAATTTGATCATTTTCTAGTAACATATATATGTTGATCGACACTAGTTTGTAGAATTAATACCACCTTTCATCCTCCTTGTGGCCTCTCCAAACATTTCTCCCACCTAAACTTTTGGCTGAAATAAAATCCCAACTATTTGAAAGTTTGAATGATATCCAATGGTTCATGCTTGAATTTAATAATCTATTTTGTCGATCATCTTTTAGGGAAGAAATTAGCCACTTTGATATTTATTTAATTGAATTCTACACTCACTTCAGTCACTTCAGTGTATAATTTTTTTCAGCATTTGTTCCTTTAGGATTTTTAGTGATCTCACTAGGTCCATTATAGTTTTAGCCTCAATCAACAATCCATATTTACTTTTGTAAAATTGAAAGGGCAACTACAGCTGCTACCCGCACATCTACTCCAATAAAACTTAGAAGTTCAATCGAATACTTTATATACACCTTAGGTGCAAAGGGACGAATAAGTTGTTCATAATTAATCTTCCAACTAAGTCCACAACACTATAGTGCCAAGATTTAACTAATGACTCTTTCATAGCATAATACCCACATATATATCTACAACATAGTCAATATTGTAGTGATTTTCAAGATTTAACTAATGACTCTTGCATAGGAGAAATTTTCTTCCCCTTAGGGATTCAAGAAATTTTTACCAAACCTCGATACATTTAGAGTGGATATTATGCATACTAGGGCTGGATAAGATTTGTCTAGGATTATGATTTTCTTATTTTTATTGATTTAAAATTTAATAAAATGTGTGAGATGTATATACCTTTATAATTTTATTTATTTTTGTTTACCAATTTTGCGATACTACAAGAAGAACATCAGATTAGTAATAGTGATAAGTTACAGAAGTATTGGTAAGTTTGATCAAGCATGATACCTATATGTAGAGTAGAGTTGTATGTGTGACTCTTGACATAACTTCATCAACCACTACCACTAGTTGTTTATCATTTTATGCATTTGGAGGCATGATGTTAATAGGAACGATTGATAGAAATGGATTATTCAAGTAATGAAGACCCTTGTCTTCTTACCATAATGCTACTATAGGTTTATATTGATGCTAGAACTATTTTTTATTAATGTACCTAAATTTACACCTTCCATGACGCTTCTAATCTTGTAAAATGTTAAAAGTGGAGTGTTTTATGATGTAATGGATATTACTAATCTAGATTATGTACAGTGATATGATGATAGTTTAGGTTGATGTTCAAGTTGTAAAATTCTTCTACATATCAAGGATGAATGATACTATACAAGCAAAAAATGACATTATTATAGATTATTAGACAATCTTTTAGGTGCTAAATCATACTTCTTGTTAAGGACATAACTAATGCAAGTTGAAAATTACTTTTTAATTTTCTTAGCCTATTTATAGATGTCAAAGTAAAGGTTTCTAGATGTGATTTCTCCCATAAACTTTAAGGAAAACCATGTACATGTCATTTCTCTCACAAAATCATCAAGGTGTGACTTTTGACATAACTTCATCAACCACTACCACTAGTTGTTTTAGTAAGTGGATAAAATAATTTTGCAAACCATGTACATGTCATTTCTTCCACAAACTCATCAAGGTGTGAATTTTGACATAACTTCATCAACCACTACCACTAGTTGTTTTAGTAAGTGCATAAAATAATTTTGCAAACCATGTACATGTCATTTCTCCCACAAACTATCAAGGTGTGAATTTTGACATAACTTCATCAACCACTACCACTAGTTTTTTTAGTAAGTGCAAACCACTACCACTTTAAGGCAAAAACTGTGTACTTGTGTCATTTCTTCCATACACATGTGTCATTTCTCCCATAAAATTTTAGGCAAACTTTAAGGCATGTCATTTCTATGTCATTTCTCCCATAAACTATAAGGCAAACTTTAAGGCAAACCATGTACATGTCATTTATCCCTTAAAATCCAGGCAAGGAAAACTTTAAGGTATGCCATTTATAGATGTGATTTCTACCATAAACTTTAAGCCAAACTTGAAGGAAAACTATGCACATGTCATTTCTCCCACAAACTCAAGGCTTTCTCCCATTAATTTAAGGAAAACTTTAAAGCCTAAAAACCAAACCTAAAGTGGTTGAACTTCCATAGGATTTGAGTCTCTCTATTGAGTGTTAACTTCTACAAGTTCTAAAGGAAAATTCTGTAAAGGGCCAGGTAGCCTCTGGATCTCATCCTTTCTCAAAGGTGACATATCCAGTAAATGCCCTATAGTCAATCTCTGGAACAAATTTAAATAGAAGTTCTTCATTGTAATATCCATTTTTGTACATGTTATTTCTCCCATAAAATTTAAGGCATTTGCTAGTGTTTTTGGAACCATGTAAATGTCATTTCTATGTCATTTCTCCCATAAATTTTAAGGCGAACTTTAAGGAAAACCATGTGCATACATTTCATTTCTCCCATTTCTCCCATTTCTTCCATTTCTCCCATAAATTTTAGTAAGTGCATAAAATAATTTTGCAAACTATGTACATGTCATTTCTCCCACACACTTTAAGGAAAAATTTAAGGAAAACCATGGGCATGTGTCATTTCTCCCATAAACTTTAAGGCATTCACTAGTGTTTTTGGAACCATGTACATGTCATTTCTGTGTCATTTCTCCCATAAAATTTAAGGCAAACCATGTACATACATGTCATTTCTCCCATTTCTCCCATAAATTTTAGTAAGTGCATAAAATAATTTTGCAAACTATGTACATGTCATTTCTCCAACACACTTTAAGGAAAACTATGTACATGTGTCATTTCTCCCATAAAATTTTAGGCGAAATTTAAGGCATGCCATTTATATGTCATTTCTATGTCGTTTCAATGTCATTTCTCCTATAAACTATAAGGCAATGTCATTTCTCCCATAAACTATAAGGCAAAATTTAAGGTAAACCATGTACATGTCATTTCTCCCTTAAACTCTAGGCAAGGAAAACTTTAAGGCATTTCATTTCTAGATGTGATTTCTCAAATAAACTTTAAGGAAAACCATGCACATGTCATTTCTCCCACAAACTCAAGGCTTTATCCCATTAATTCAAGGAAAACTTTAAGGCCTAAAAACCAAACTTAAAGTGGATGAACTTCCATAGGATTTGAGTTCGTCTGTTGAGTGTTAACTTCTACAAGTTTTAAAGGCAGAGTCTGTAAAGGGCCAGGTAGCCTCTGGGTCTCATCCTTTCTCAAAGGTAACATATCCAGTAAATGCCCCTACATTAAATATCTGGAACAAATCCTAATAGAATTTTTTCATTGTAATATCCATTTCTGTACATGTCATTTCTCCCATAAACTTTAAGGCATTTTCTAGTGTTTTTGGAACCATGTACATGTCATTTCTCCCATAAACTTTAAGGAAAATTTTAAGGCAAACCATGTTCATGTGTCATTTCTCCCACAAAATCAAGGATTTCCCCATAAACTCAAGGAAAAATTTAAGGAAAATGAATAAACTTTAAGGCAAACTTTAAGGAAAACCATGTACATGTGTCATTTCTCCCACAAACTCAAAGCTTTCTCCCATAAACTCATGGCGGAATATGAATATACCGGGAAGAACAACAAAGGTAAAAACGCAACCATGTATATGTGTCATTTCTCCCACAAACTCAAGGTTTTATCTCATAAAGTCAAGGAAAAATTTAAGGAAAATGAATATTACAGGAAGAACAACGAAGGTAAAAATGCGAAGGTGGGTTTATGTACATACATGTCATTTCTCCTATGTATATGTAATTTCTAGCATTTGCTAGTGTTTTTGGAACCACGTACATGTTATTTCTATGTCATTTTCCCATAAACTTTAAGGCAAACTATGTACATGTGTCATTTCTCCCCTACATGTGTCATTCTTGCCATAAAATTTAAGGAAAAATTTAAAGCAAACCATGCACATGTCATTTCTCCCATACTTGTGTCATTCCTGCCATAAATTTTAAAGCAAACTTTAAACCATGCACATGTCATTTCTCCAACAAACTCAAGACAAAATTTAAGGCAAACCATGTACATGTATTTCTCTCTTAAACTCTAGGCAAGGAAAACTTTAATACATGTCATTTATAGATGTGATTTCTACCATAAACTTTAAGGAAAATTTTAAGGCAAATCATGCACATGTCATTTCTCCCCCAAACTCAACGCTTTCTCCCATTAATTATTCAAGGAAAACTTTAAGGCCTAAAAACCGAACCTAAAGTGGCCGAACTTCCATAGGATTTTAGTCTGTTTGTTGAGTTTTAACTTCTACAAGTTCTAAAGTCAAAGTCCTTAAAGGGCTAGGTAGCCTCTAGATCTCATCCTTTCTCAAAGGTGACATATCTAGTAAATGCCCCTACCATCAATCTCTGGAACAGATCTAAATAGAAGTTCTTCATTGTAATATCAATTTCTGTACATGCCATTTCTCTCATAAACTTTAAGGCATTTTCTAGTATTTTTGGAACCATGTACCTGTCATTTCTATGTCATTTCTTCCATAAAATTTAAGGCAAACTTTAAAAATAACCATGTACATACATGTCATTTCTCCCATAAACTCAAGGAAAACTTTAAGGATAACCATGTACATGTCATTTCTATGCAATTTCTCCCATAAAAATTAAGGCAAAATTTAATGATAACCATCTACATACATGTCATTTCTCCCATTTCTCCCATAAACTCAAGGCAAACGTTAAGGATAACCATGTACATGTCATTCCTATGTCATTTCTCCCATAAAATTTAAGGCAAACTTTAAGGATAACCATGTACATACATGTCATTTCTCCCATAAACTCAAGGAAAACTTTAAGGATGTCATTTCTCCCATTTCTCTGATCAACTCAAGGAAAACATTAAGGATAACCATGTACATGTCATTTATCCGATAAAATTTAAGGCATAATTTGCAAGTGTTTTTGGAACCATGACCATGTCATTTCTCCCTTAAACTCTAGGCAAGGTAATATTTAAGGCATGTCATTTCTAGATGTGATTTCTCCCATAAACTTAAAGGCAAAATTTAAGGCAAACCATGCACATGTCATTTCTCCCATGCATTTGCAATAAATGTTAATTTAATGTATTTTATTGAATTTTTTTTTTGAGAGATAAAAAACCCACTAAATATGGTTGAAAAATGGACATTATGCATAGATGTTTCTTGCTATCCCAATCCAAGGAAAACAATGATCACATATGTGCTTTGCAATATTACGACTAGCAAGGTCCTCCAAAAGAAAATGAATATACAAGGAAGAACAAACAATGAGGCATATTATTTTGCATTGATAGAAGGTTTGGGAACAACTAGGGAGTATGGATCAAATGGAATTGTATTTTTCACCCATTTTGAACTTGTGGACAACCATATGAAAGGCGTGTACCAAGTTAAGAAGGAGAGGCTAAAACAAATGCATGGAAAAGAAAATAATATTGTTATCCAATTTTAATTTTTTAGTATAAGACATTGTGCAAATGTTAATAAGATGTCTTCTGATCTATTGTGTGGGGAAATGCCTTTCAAGATTCATCTATCAAAGATGAATTAATAGATTAATTATTATTATATGGGGCAATTCCAATTCAATATTCATCTCTCAAATATGAATTAGTGTTGAGACGCTCCTCTTCAAAAATTCAAGATTCTTCTCTCAAAGATGAATTAGCGTTGAGACGCTCTCCTTCAAAATTTATTGATGGATATTGTAACATATCTTTGATATGTGTGCGTTTTTTACTTATAAATGCACCTTTTTTAATGACCATGTATTTTTTCCAATTATATACCAAGTGTGCTCCCACCATGTAAAGCGCAACTTGGTGAACTTCACATTTTTATAAAATTAAAATATGAGGACTTCAACAAATTTTTGTTTAAATGGAGTTTCACGCGTATTTTTTAATGGCCGTGTGTTTTTTTCAATTATATACCAAGTGTATTCCCACCATGTAAAGCGCAACTTAGTGAACTTAACATTTTTATAAATTTTTTTCTTAAATTTAATTTCACACATCAATTAATGCTTTGAAAGTTGTGTTTTACATAATTTGTGTACACTAAATTACATTACTTTTTTGAAATTTCTTTTGAATTTATTTTAAATAGTAATTTAAAAATAATTGTAAATGTCCACTATAGATATATCCATATATATCATGGAGTATGAAAGGCTTTTAAAGTTGTGTTTTACATAATTTGTGTACACTGAATTACATTAATTTTCTTGAATTTCTTTTCGATTTATTTTAAATATTAATTTAAAAATAATTGTAAATGTCCACTATCTATATATATATATATATATATATATATATATATATATCATGGAGGATGAAAGACGAAGATCAATAAAATCCCATATCTCTACGAGAGAGGGGGATCATGGATCGAGGGACGTTCATGATATTTAAATATAATCTTATCTCCATACATACATGTGTGTACATATGGAATTTATTTTTTATCAATTTTGTGAGTTAAATTAGTTGTTAATAAGTTTTATTTTTTATTTTTTAAGAGGTAGGAGGACAAGGGTGTCTACTCCATCATTGGAGCATGGTCATGGTTCACGTGGCCATGGTTCACGCAATCATGTTATGGTTCACCATTAGGTCCCTATAATACTAGTGTATCCCCTTATTGTTGTTAGATTAGCCCCCCTTATTTTTATTGTTGTACCCCTGTAACCCCCATATTATTATTATTGTTCACTTACATTATTATTTTTAGGTCAGCTAGGATTATATTGTGACTTCATGGACTCCTATATATAGAAAGGAGGTTTTGTCATTTGGATCATCCAAGAATTGTTCATTTATGTAATGTATTGGAGGTTTCCCCCTCAGAGTGGCTAATTTATAAGGTATTGATCTCTCTTTTCTTCTATTTTTGGAAGTGGTTTCATAACACTTGGTATCAGAGCTTTGGATTCTAGGGCTTCGTTGCTCCAAACAAGTCATCGTGGAATTTTCGCTATCACTTTTTTTTCTGCGAAGGTTCAGAAGTTGAATTTTTTACAAAGAGAAGAAAAAATCCTGAGGAACGTTGTGTACAAATTTCAGATCTTAGTTCGCAATATTTTTGGAGATATCATCTGTGGAAGTTAGGCTTTTTCCAGGCTCCCAAATTTCACCTAAATAGGTCACTTGGAATTTTCGCTATAACTTCTTTTCTACGAAGGTGCAGAAGCTGAAAATTTTACAGAGCAAAGCCGAAATCCTGTTGACCTTTCTTTAAAAATTTCAGATCTTCGTTCGCAATATTTTCAGAGATATGAACTATGGAAGGTATGGTTTGTTCAAGCTCCCAAATTTCATCTCAAAGAGACGACCTTGGGAAAATCGTCATAACTCTCACTCGGAGCATCAGATTGGAATTTTGTAAAAAGTGGCTGCAAGTACACGAACTGTATTTTACTATGTATCAATTTCATAGTTGAAGGAGGAAACAGTGAGATGTGGCATGCCATACAGGTGCGCTCTACTAAACGAGTCCATAATTAGGTCATTGTGAGAGATTTGGCATTACTTTGTCTTGAAGTATCCAAATCAGGTCAAACCTATGGCATTCGAAAGAAGATTCAGAGAACTACTACATGACCAAATTTTAGATATTAAAGATCCACAATTACAGATATAATTCATTTTCAATATCGAGCTCCTCAAAAGAAAGAAAAATGTGTGTATTTGTTTTCAAATTGCAAAAGTATTGTTCGAAAAAACAATTTGAGGTGATTCCAAGGGCATATTGAAGAATTTTTATCAGTATTGGGTTCTATAATGGGTCCCAAAAATAATTCCATATTTATTAAGCCCTCAGAAATCTATACTATGACGCATGAAGAGGAAGAATTGCAGTATGAGATATCAAAATTATGGTACCAAGTACAACAAATTTCAATCTTACAAAGAGTAATCAAAGATGACATAGATGGTTTAGAAGAAAAAATGAAGGCTAAGTTGAGTGGTTTGAAGGATCAAATGAAATATAATATGGATAACGAAGTAGTGGAAGGTCACATCGAGCATCAACAATAAGTTCTACAACTCTCAAAGTTAACCTAACTTTGGTGTTGAATCGAATGAAACAAGAGGAAGATCAACATCACAGTGAAAGAAGTTCTGAAGTAGTCACAGAAACAAGAAATCGACAAGTAAAAAATCAATCAATTTCAGAGTATCTTAGCAAGCAGAAGAGTTTTCCTGTTGAAGATTCCACATGGGAGGATGTGAATTTTATATAGAAGCATCAAGAAATAATCAAGTGTTGAGGACAACACTTATTTTAAGGAGAGGGACATGTTAGGTCCCTATATTACTAGTCTAGTCCCTTATTATGTTAGAGTAGCCCCCCTTATTGTTATTGTTGTACCCCTGTAACCCCCATATTGTTATTATTGTGCCCTTACATTATTATTGTTAGGTCAGCTAGGATTATATTGTGACCCCATGGACTCCTATATATAGAAAAGAGGTTTTCTCATTTGGATCATCCAAAAAAATTTCATTTATGTAATGTATTGGAGGTTGCCCCCTCGAAGTGGTTGATTTCTAAGGTGTTGATCTCTCTTTTATTATATTTTTGGAACGGGTTTCATAACATTCGCACAATTTAATCAATGAATATGTACATGTATTTATATGTATGAATGTATTTTTGAATTGATTATAAATTCATATTTTTTTATGAAGCTTCCCTATCGTCTCGTGAGGTTGGTGGTGGGACACATTCTCTTGGAGGGCCATCAATAGGTGGTGATATGCATTCCCCCAAAGGCCAATAAATGGATGGTCATGTTGGTTCTCAACCAATCAATGGTCGTTCTGGTTCTCAACAGTCTCAGGGTGGGCAAGATGCTAGCCAACCATATCGAGGTGGTCTTCAATCTGAATATTATTTTTATTCAATTTGTACAAATTTGTTTACATGTTTTTTTAATATACAAAATTTATATTGATACAAAGGGTGAAAATGTTTCTAAAAAAAGGTGTAGGACAGAACGCGTCATTCAAGAAGAAGGTTGTACACCAACCACGACTTATCCGTTTGACATTTTTGATATACCTTGGGAATCAAACATGTAGCAATGCACCTTACAAAGGTGTCAACATATTTATTAAAAATTGAATAGAGATCTCGTGTCTTTGAAACTCCGTGCTGAGAGTCGACGAAACTTGGAAATAGTTACTCACTCTTTAAACGAACTAGTAGATATGTACCTAAAGCTTGGGCCAACCACTAATACTTTTGTAGAAGTGATGAGAAAAATAAAGGAAACAATGATGGGTCCCGATACATGGGAGGTTGTTAAACAAAGAGTTACAACAGAAATGGCCAAGTCTATGTTTAATTTCAAAGAATGGTTGAAAAGAAAGATGTTAAAGGTGCAATATTTCAAGCACCCTCATATAGCTGGCTATTTGTATGATAGGTACCTTGTTGTCTATGAAATACTCCCATAGAATGACAAGGTTATGCTTTATTTTGAAAAATTATTTTATGTGAAATTATTTTTGGGAATGAATCCAATTATAATGACCTTTCCTCTAAATTTTTTTGGTCCTGGGAAAGGTCAATTGTGTGACCGTAGGGGCGCTAGGCGTGATGCTGAGTTGCCTCGCCCATAGGGGCTTCATTGCGGGAGAAACACGATAGCACATGGGTTCATATTGGGGGATATATAATGAGGAAAAAATGACATAATATATTGGGGGATATATAGGGGTAAAGGATTTTTATATTGGAAGGTATAAAAATTGGAGCTCAAATTTAATGAAAATATATAAAGGGGTATAAGAAATGTTAAGGAAAAAATGGAAACCTACAATATATAGTGAATGTAGGGGATTTTTAAATTGGGAAGGTGTATTGGGTTTATATTGGCAGGGGGTTAAATAATGTGATTTTTAGAGGTATTTTCCAATATGTACTTAAACTAAGGGTATTTTTAAATATGTTATGATCACATGTGATATGTTAGAGGTTCATTGAGTGAAGCCCCTGTAGCCTCGCCATGAGCCACCATTGGTTAGTCAACCCCTTCGTGTTGAAACTTTGTGGTCATAGATTGATGTTACTTCTCAAATTAGTCGAGAAGCAAGGGATGCTATCATTGACAATGTTTAGAGTGGACTGGGTGGAGTTGTTGTTTGTTTAAATCGACAAAGAGCACGTGAGAATTCACACACTAATTTTGTGTATTATACAAATGAGGAGATAGACAACATGAGTGTTGAAGATCTTAGAACATATGCAACGAATTGTCGCAATGGTTGGCATGACCTAATTATTCATGAGCAAGAGGGCATGGGATCGGTATGTGTTAATGGTTAGGGTGATTATTTTAACAAATGTACAATTTTTAATAAATACATATATATAAACACATTTATTTGTATACATTAATATAAAAAAATGTATCATTATATGTTAACACCATTTGCATTTGTCATGCTTAATGAACGAAGATGATGTTAATATCACGGTTGGAGCCTCCGGTTCACACAATCAAGATGGGTCTCACCATAAATCAAAAAATCAAGATGGTTCTCACCATCAAGGTGATATGTTGGCAAATGTTAGTGTTTTTTAAGTGAAAATGATGATGTACAATTATTTTTTATCTGTTATTATATATATCGAAACATGATGACATATTTTTAAAATAAGTAATTGTGCACACATGTACATGTATATATAATTAAATTTTAATAGATTCCGATTTCGTCCGATGTTTTTGGGATGGCAGTACCTTTTTCTTCCTTGGGAGACGTGCCAAATCCACCATCGCAAGTATGAAATTTTTTTCACTTTTAAATATGTTTTTAAGTTATATATTCCATCTCAAAAGTTCCATTAAAAAATGAGATCTCTAGATGTTGAATTATTTTAAATTTTTTGAATTTTAGGTTTCTGGATTTTCTTTCGGAGCCACCCTTAGGATATGTGCAAGATCCACCATCACAAGTATTCAATTTTTCACTTCAATATATGTTTAAGTTATAAGTTATAAATTGAAGTTCAAAAATTTTATTATAAATTGAGATCTAGATCTTGAGTTATTTTATACTTTTAAAATTTTTGAATTTTAGGTTCCTATAGATGATTTCCCTTCTCCACAGACTCTAGCGATGGAGTGTATGATGGAGATAGGAACATCCACACCATTTGAACCATTTGAGTAAGTTGTCTAACCTTTTTTTAATATTATTGAAAATTAGTTTATATATGCATTTTCATTTGAAATTTTTAAATATATATATATATATATATATATATATATATATATATATATATATATATATATATATATATATATATATATATATATATATTGTATGAAAGCATCATAAAGATGTCTGAATTATGAAGTTTTAATGGACGAGCAACAAAACACAATGGAGAGTGAACCTCATGAGGTATTGCATGATTTTTTTTTCATTTTTTTTTACATGAATTTCTATACTCTCATTCAATTTTAAAACATTAAATTTTAATGTTTGTACACATTGTGTACAGGTTCCCCATGCTTCAAAGGATAGCTCGAGCATCAGGACTTTGTTGGGAGAGACACTAGATCCATCTGTATTTGATGGATGATGCACATGTGTGCAACATTATACTTGATAGATCTAGTCTTAAATTTACTTTTTTATATATAGTATTATCTAGATGCAGTCATATATTTACTTTTCTATATCTAACTTGATACTTGTAACACTATACATTGAACTATATATATATACTTTTATTATTCATGTGAGATACAAATTTTGGACATATTTTACTATTTGGATATATAGTTTTAAACTACATTTACTCTTGTCAAGAATGATTTTAAATTTTGGATAGTTAAATTTGGCATGTGATCACATGTTGTGATATATATAATGTTTTGTTTTTAAAACTCAAGTTGTCATTTTATTTGTTAAATATAAAATGAATCTCTAGATGGAAATTTCAAATTACATTTTCACAATGTGTATATTTTCGATGGTTGAACTACATTTGGTGTGTGAAGTAATGTTGTGATATAATGTTTTGTTTTTAAAACTCAAGTTTTGGATGGTTGAACTACATTTGGCACATGTGATTGTGATATAATGTTTTATTTTTATTGGATAGTTGAACTACATTTGGCAAGTGAAGTAATGTTGTGATATAATGTTTTGTTTTTAAAACTCAAGTTTTGGATGGTTGAAGTACATTTGGCATGTGATTGTGATATAATGTTTTGTTTTTATTGGATATTTGAACTACATTTGGCATGTGAAGTAATGTTGTGATATAATGTTTTTTTTTTAAACTCAAGTTTTGGATGGTTGAACAACATTTGGCATGTGATTGTGATATAATGTTTTATTTTTATTGGATAGTTGAACTATGATTTGGCATGTGAAGGAATGTTGTGATATAATATTTTGTTTTTAAAAATCAATTTTTGGATGGTTGAACTACATTTGGCACGTGATTGTGATATAATGTTTTTTTTTTTTTACATGAATATATGTACATAAAAAGGATTGAAGTACATGTTTGAATATATGTTAAAACGATTGAATTACAATACATATCAATGTATATATATCTAAAAACAATCATAAGATTCTAGGTCTTCTTAGATGTTTCAAACAATCATAAATTTTCAAAATGGCATTCTAGAACATATGTATCCAACATGTGCAACATTTTTCATCAATGCACATAGAAAAGCTACTTTCAGTTGATAGTAAACTAGAAATTAAAAAGCACGTACCACACATTTTGCATTCAAGAATGAATATTATAATTTACTTCTAATAGACACGCACGTCTAAAAAAAAATCGTGCAACTTCAAATTTGCATTATATCAACTATGCTAGATACACAGATATGTACCTTTTGCAATAATGACATTATGAAAAATTGTACCAAAGAATGTATAAAATCATTTAGAAAAGATAATATAGGCATGTGTATGTGTACACATGTATAAATTACTTGTATGCATGTCCCAGAAAAATGTACATGTGCAAACACTTGTACAGAGAACATAAAAAGGCAGTTCAATTTTTAGTTGAGTTCTGGAAGTTCTAAAACATGAATCCAAAGAGAAGAAATTGTTGGGCAGTTCAATAAAAAAAATTCCAATGGAATGCCATCTTCAATGATTCATTCATGATCGTCTTTTAACATTTTCCATTTCCTAATTTTCATTTTTTTGTTTGATTTAAATTCTATCAACTTTATGTGTGTTGCACACACCAAGTGACTATATTGACAACTTATGACATTAGGTCATAGTCTTGAAAGTAAAAAAAATCCCCACTTTGATTAGTTTCTCTGAAAAAATAACCTTTCAGTATAATAGACCATTTGTCATATGTAAACCCGTGATCATTATATTTTTCTAATAATTTCATCTTTCATTCAGTGCAACGCATCAAATAATACTTCACATTTTCATCATTCATAGTAGGTGCAATTACAACAAAAACATCTCATGCACGATAAAACAAACTTATGTATTTAAATTTAGATCATAATTAACACGTAAAATTAACTTTAAAATTAACATACATGTACTTGATTTTATTATCTATTTCTAGATCTCTATCATTTGAAAGAAATTGAAATGTTACCTTCTCTAATAAGATTAGAAACTCGATCACCATTAGATGATATTGTAGTCTCCTCTGATTTCATTTCTTTAAACCTTGCAACGAAAATTTTCCCCTTTGTATTTAGCTCTGTATGTTGCCAATATTTTACATATATTTTTTTTTCACAAACATCATTGGATTCTGTGTTGTCTATGCAAACATGAAGAAAACAAGAATACTTTCTTTTATCCAATGAAAACACATTTGTGGACAACTTTATTTTAATTTAATGTAATTTTCCAGTCCCTTTTATCATTTCAATGCCATTTCCAATCGATCTATCTGCATCTTCGACCCCAATATGCCCAAAAAACCTATATGCAAAATTCAAATAAGAATATAATTATGATATCAAAATACCATCAAAGATAATCATTGTGATAAATGTACATTTTTAAAAATTAGAAATCCAATAAAAATTAAATTGAATGTACCTTCACACTTCCCTTGATCGGTTAGTCTCATTGCTTAGTGCAATGATGCACCATTGAACAACTTATTTAACTGAGACAAGTCGGTTTCTAGAGGGGTCCATTTGATATCTTCAAAGTGCTCGTTTTATGCATGCCCCTGCACCATCATGTTCTCCTTTTCCATGACCAGTCTCAAATAAATTCCAACAATGTTTAACGCTGGTTATCATATGAAGACGACACAACCAAAATAATGATCGTGAATATTTGAATTGACCTGCGCATCCATCTGACCATATCCAATGTTCATGACTTTTATTCCATGACTTTTCAAGGAGTCATAAATATTTCCAAAACAGTTTTGTACAAAATATGTATCATGTGTACGATCGTCACTGATATAAAAGTGATATTATTTAATAACATGTTTATTTTGACTAGTGCTTTCTATATGATCAACATTTTGTTCAGCATGTCTATATAGAATATGGACAAGCATGGAGACTTGGTCAGAATGATAGTATTCACTATGAATTTATTTTTGTGGAACAAATGTGTAGTTTTCTACAAAATCAATTACTGACAAAATGGTCGTTGGTGGAAAACTTCATGGGATTGTTTGAATTGCAAGTCCTGCCATCGAGCTCTATGGGAATGCTTGGTGTATTTATAAATTTCTACCTCAAAATTTCTCAAAATATTTATCACAAAAATTTCTTCTTCTTGTAAATCAATTCTTTTAGCACTTGAACCTTGAATCGATGTATGGATATATTCATATCTCTTCCATTTCACTTTCATGTTGGACAATGATTGATCATTTATATCAGTACGATATTTGTTTTTAAATTTAGTCAAATTTCCACAATCATCGCATTTTTTACCACCAACACATTTCTTTTGGTAAAATAATTCATGGTTTTCTCTTCCACATAGAATTTGAGATATGAAATCATGGATAGTGGAAGGAGGAGGTGAATCTTTCCAAAATTTTCTACCAAAATTAAGGAATGTGTCATAATATAACTGAAATTCCACATGATAACGACAAAAACAAGTGTCGTGTACGGTGATAGGTTTTACATACCCTGGTTTTTGTTGCACAAAAGCACTAATTGAGACATTAATTTCACGATTCCATGCTTTGAACTTGTTGAAAAACTCTATCTGAGTGGTGTCCAAGAAATTTTTTGGATGTTTTTCGTACTGATTTCATGTTATTCTTCTTTGCATCACATCCCTTACATTTGGCAAAACACGTGAATTTTTCATCCAATATTCATATATTGTATTTTTAACATTTTCTCCAAGTCTATCTTTCTATGGTTGCCTACAAATAGCTGTCCAACAAGCGATTTCATCATTTACATCTATTTGCAACTGAAATTTCTGATGTTTGTGCAAAGTTTTTCATGAGGTTCCTAATGCTCGTGCCATAGATTTTACCAAGCGATTCTCTTTAGTACTTGATGAAACCACTGCCATATGTATTGCTCTACGTACAACTGAAACATTTTTCTGTCTAGATCTTTTCATTGAATTTATAGCACTATTTATATTTTGTATCACATTTTCCTTCATTTTTTTTATCTTTGGTTGATTTTCGAATACCCAATAAAGTCGTAGCTTCTTTTAATTTCCTTAATGATAGGAGACCTTTCAACATTTGGGCTTGAACTGTCACCTTTTCCTTTATGAAATACTGATAAAAAATGTGGTTAACACAATACTGTATATAATGGTCAGCTTTTTTATCTCCATATGTGTGAGTGTCAACATTTTCTAACCTCTCATCATCGACATTGATTTCATCTGTACATATTCGAATTAATAGTACATAATAAGTTTACATATTCAATAAATAACTAAATTAATAAATATATGTATAATTTCAATAATACGTGCATGTGTTCAACATATATATATATATATATAGATATATATATATATATACCTTGTGATTCAATTTCTTCACTTGAATTTCTTTCATCATTTTCACCATCTTCAATCATTGGTTCAATATCTCTTTCACTTTCTCTTTCAAAATTTTGTATCTCATCATCAATGTTTTGAGGAATATCTCTCTTTGTTTACATTGAAAAATATTTTTCAAATTAGTTCATCAAATAAAAATTAAGCTTCACAATTTACACTAGGAAAATTTTAAATATCAAATTTATAATATTTACATGTACATACATGATTCAACTTCTAGTTGAGGTTGATTTTCCCTTTCAATATTGGAGCGTTTTTCTCTCTCTTTTTTTGCGATATTCTCTCCCCTGTTCTCTACATTCCTCAGTGTCTCTTGTTCGATGATATTTTCTCTTGCAATTCCTTCAATTTCCCATGATAATTGAGTATGAATTTTAAAAAAAAATCCTTCAAAAATTTAGACAAAAACTCAATTAAAAAAAGAATCACAAAAGATTTATTTAAAAAAAAAACTCATTTAAAAATTTTGCACAAAAGACATACTTCAATCCAAAACACTTACTTTAAAAAATCCAAGAAAAAAATGTCTTCTAAAAATGAAATGAAGCTCAAAATATTTCCTTCCAAGTCCAACAAAAAAAAAATCATTTAAAAAGTTATACAAAAGCTCATTTTAAAAAATCATTATAAAAGATTTACTTCAACGCAAAACATGTACTTTATACCTCAAAAAAATGTCCGTTGAAAATTAAGCCCTCAAAAAATACCTCCAAAAAATGTCCATTCAAAATTAAGCCTAACTTCATGAAAAATGTCACTTTAAAAAATACCTCCAAAAAATGTCCTTTGAAAATTAAGTACAAAAACCTCTAAAAAATGTCTCTAAGAACCAAATACCTCAAAACAATGTCCTTTGAAAATTAAGCCCAAAATCCTCTAAAACTAGCAGTTGCCCCAAAAGGTGCAATGAAAGGCCGATAGGATTTTTAAATTAAAAAAATTATATTTTGGTTTTCATGATTAAGAAATAATAATTATACTCATTATTATAATTATACTCATTTATACTTATTTATGTGAATTTTTCAAGGTAACAAATATGGATAATTATTTGATCTTTTTACTTGATCTACATATTATATTTGCAAAACATAAACATAGTTATGGTTGCACAAAAAATTGGCTTGGAAAATGAAATAATCACCTTAAGATAGGACTGTATAAAAACTACGAAATTGCAAACTGGTTTAATCCATTGCACATGCTTAGCAAGCCTTTTTATTAATCCATTGGGCATGCTTAGCAAGACATTCGGCTATCCTTAAAGTAAGTTTATTTTTTAATTGAATTTGAGCTTGTTTGGGCATATTTTCCCCCAAATACACACACATATATACAAGTCAGACGCACTGGTCTTAGTCTTCTTTCCTTCGATACAAGAACCAGAAACAATTATTTTAACTTGTAAGAGCGCAATACACAATTTCGATGCACATTGTTTTAACTTTTAATTTTAGATACAAGGATTTAACGTTATCCTTAGTTACACATGGACAATTCTAACGTGTAAACTCCCAATTATTTTTCTTTTGATTTTACAATATAGATACACAGAGACAATCATTATATGAATAGATAATTTTGTTATAGGAATATATAACGAGATATAAGTGATAGCTCTGTCACAGACATTCTTCTACTCGGAAAATCCCCGAGGTCCATGTTTGTTTATCAGACTTCGACATCTGAATTTTGAAGGCTCTTTCATGATTTCTCAGTCTCAAATGTGAATTTGGTAACAATTCCTCAATTTCAAAAATATTCTGAATCCCCTGCCAACTCACTTTTTCGTCTTGCAACGTCCAGTGATTTACTTCCGTGTGAAATCTGGCTCTTACACCAATGGGAAAGTAGAATTCAAGAAAATCGGAAACATCAAAATTCGTCTAATATTTATCCATGGATTCAAAACTTGAATTTGTACAATAGTTTTGAACAAAGAAATATGGTTCAATTCCTAAATGCAATGATCAATAAGCAATTTTGAATAGCCCATTTCTCAGAAATTTTCCATGCATCCCTATCTATAGGTAAAGTAAAATAACAATAACCCTCTCAACTTACTCATTTATCATAATCACAAAAAAAAAAACAACAGAAGAAATAAAAAATATACATAACATGTTGAAATTTTAATGGGCTAATCTTACATTTTACGCGTTGCAAAATTTCAAATAGTTTTTTTATAAAGGAAATCAATTCACTTTTCCTAAGAATACGCAATAATTAGTTTCCTTTCTCACATAGGTTGACAAAGACACACTTCTAAGGAGGAAACTTTTTCTGCAGAAAAAGGGAAATTTATGCCCACCTAACTAAATTTCAAAAAAATAACAACTCTATGGTATAAACAATAAATTTAGTCAAGGAAATGAGACTTTCCAACAAAATTGAGGTAGAATAGCTTAATAAAAAATACATATTACTTCCTGATAATGAAATTGATCATGTAAATGAAAAAATAAGCATAAAAACATAAACTACTACTAATAATTTGTGATCTCAAGTTTGAAAAGACGATAATGGTGAGTAGAAAAAATGGTGCACATCACAGTATAATATTAGATCTTGCAGTAATTTAGCCACTATGATATTACAATCCCAGGTCTGCAGGGTACCATATCCATCTACTGACATACAAGAATCCTTCCAAATGACATCAATACCACTTAAATAACTTTATGTGTGCCCTCCATGGTATGATTGGGAGTACAGAACTCGCAAAGCAGTACCCTGCAATAATAAAATCTTGCAAGGAAACATATTTTATAGGATAGCGAGAATTCATACTGAATACCAGCGCGGCGTAGCTAGAATTCATGCTGAATACCAGCACAAATTTCTCTGTAGTAAGCTTGCGAATCTTGTCCACTGGAGACTTCTCAACTGTTTTCATTAAAGGATTGCAGCCCATAAGCTCCATCTACTGTTGCTTATTTGTAGGCCGAAGCTAACCCGACACCGCAGCGTATATATTTAACCCATGTCATGGAAGAAAATAGTTATTGGTCATGCACCTTAATGAAGGGTTTATCACTGGCTGTAGAGCAACCAGATGTGAATCCCAGAGCGAAAGTAGGCCTACAAGGTGTGTGCCAGATGTTGATCAACGCCTGTCATCCAAGTGCCTATCAGCCTAAAAATCAGAACCGAGTAATGGGAGAACGCTTTCATGTTTGCACATGTGTCATTACCAAAATGAAATGGTTGACGAAAACATAAATGAGTTGATTCAAAAGAAAAGGCCTATTGGCCTAAAAATATCACTTTAAAAAATACCTCCAAAAAATGTCCTTTGAATATTAAGCCTAAAAAGAGTCATTTCGAAATTAAGCCCTAAAAAATTCCAAAAAATGTCTTTTGAAAATTAAGCCCAAAAACCTCTAAAAACAAAACACCTCCAAAAAAATGTCCTTTGAAAATTAAGCCCAAAACCTCTAAAAACAAAATACCTTCAAAAAAATGTCCTTTGAAAATTAAGCCCAAAAAGCATCCAAAAAATGTATCAAATACCTCCAAAAAATGTCCTTTGAATGTTAAGCCAAAAAGAGTCCTTTGAAAATTAAACCCAACAAAAAAATCTTTCGCAAAATCAGAACAAATGATGAAATGTGCGAAATTATGCGAAAATAATGAATCCGTTTATGCCTATTTACATTATCGTGAATTTTTTTTTTAGGGGGTTCGTTGAATTTTCCGGCCGACGTAAAGTCAATTAAAAGTTCAGCTGAAATTTTGTAAAAACTTTGGCCAAACTTTTTTGTCGTTAGACTTGACGGGCCGTGGGGAAAAAAAACAATTTGGTCAAATTTTTGTGTTGTTAGACTTGATGGACCGTGGGGACAAAAAATAATTCAGGCGAACTTTTTTTAAAAGTTCGACCGAACTAACACGTCTACAATTACGCAGAGCCGAGATCTGAACACATTTCTTCAACTTTGGACTGATTAAACTTCATGAAACTTTATGAATTAACTTTCAAAACCAAGACAAGCATTTGCAGAATTCAATCTACTTTCAGGAAATATAACGTTTATGGAATTTCATAAATATTTACTAATTTTAATTAATTTTGTAATGAAACGGGTGCAAACAATTTCTAAAGGTCATTATGATTTAGTGAAATCAATATTCTGTATCTTCCAAAATACACTGTAAAAAAAATTGAAAAAATTATGGTGCATTTATTGGTTCGTCGTTTGTAATGGGCAGTGTTTAGATTTTTAGTTTATAACTTATATGTTGAAAAATTTTGTGTGAGTTGAAACATATTCAAAATATGTAGTTTTTTCATATTGAATCAGTTCAAAAAATTCTAGTAATTATGATATGCATCAGTTGTCTTCGTAAATATAACGAAAACGAAGTAGACTCTGTCTAGATTGTTGTAACACATTTTGTTTCTCAAAAACACAAATTTTTCAAAGAATACACCAACGCGTTTGAACATGAATTTTTATTAACCCTTTGATTGTTAAAGAACACACACTCATAGAAACACTAAGTTGACATATCAAATGTGTATAAAAAAATTCCAAAAAATAAGAATATAAAGCTAATAAAATTTCTGACAACTTTTATTTTTATCGCAAAATGAAATTCTAAACAAAAAAATTGTTTTGGCTTCCAGAAAGTTGAAGAACCCCAAAAAAAAAAAAAAAAAAAAAAAAAAAAAAAAAAATTTAAACACACGGGAGGATGTTTCCTCAACATAGAGTTGCGAAAATGTCTTAATCAACACAAGAAAATTTAGGATCATAATAGTCTTCCTTTTAATATAGAGAGGAGGAAATTAAAATCACAACTATAGTGACGCAAATAAAATAAAACAATTTTACTAGTAAAAGAGAGTGGTTGTGGTACGGAAGATACATGAAATTTCGAGAACCATATCCCTACTAAGCAAACTTTATACTTTATATTATAACTTCAAAACATGAAATACATTCACATATGGAGATTGTGACTCATTCACCAGTAAAACAAGAGTTCTTAATGAGATTTACATTCACCAGTAAAGCAAGATTTATTTCTGAGATTTACATTCACCAGGGGTTGCGAAGTAACAAATAATAAAAACCTGTAACTGGTAACAAATAATAAAAACCTATAACTGTGGTAGTTCTTACTAAGATTTAAATTCACGGGGTTGCACAGTAACACATAGTAAAACCTGTAACTGTGGTAGTTCTTACTTATATTTACATTCACCAAGGGTTGTGGAGTAACACATAGTAAAACCCAGTAAAACCTGTAAGGTTTTCACACGCCCACCAAAATTCGCTCCACAATTTTCTCCTTCTTGTCAACTTACATCTACCACATTACATAAGATTACTTTATCCTTGTTAATTCAAAACATATATATCTAACACATTAATTCATGACAAACAAAATTTAATACAATGGGATGGGTGAACATGACTTTCTAAACTATGGGCGAACAGTTGCATGAAGTAAATAACACTTGCGGAATAAATTTTTTCCCATACACTTTTAATAACCATGCATTAAATTTCTCTATTTGACTTTAATAGTTTAATATGTTGCGGAATGGGTTATGTACCTCTGTTCAGAACTTCATTTATGTGATGTCCTTCCCTACAAACTAAATCCCCAACCTGCAAAACATTTAATGAGGTATGGTTGTTGTCTGAAGAATTTAATGTGGTGGTTGAGATTAATCTTCCAACAAAATAAATAAACAAAACTTTTACATTGTGAGTTTTCTATGAGTCATGGAATTTAAATGAACATGAGGCAAACTATGTAACTAATCATTTGGAGTTAAGTGCCATCATTCATGCATTGAAAATGTGGAGGCATTACCTCCTCAACATAATATTTACGCTTATGACATATCATGGGGGACTCAAATATTTGTTTGTTCAACCTGCGTTAGATACAAGAAAAACTATATGGTTGGTCATACTTGGAAATTTCAACTTTGAAATAAAGTACATCAAGGGAAAAGAAAAAAAGGTCGTTGATACACTCAGTAGAAGGATTCAAGTAAATCACATGGAAATCATGAGTTCTTATGGATTGGACCAAGGATAACTTGTCAAAAATACAGGGCAACATGATGAGAAATATCAATAGATAAAGGAAAAGTTGTCGCAAGAAGGTGAGGGCAGAAAGGATGAAGAATATCATCTCATAGGTGATGGTCTAGTTAGATTCAAGAATAGAATTTGTGTCAAACAATGATGATTTGAAGAGGCTTATAACGAGAGAGCTCCATGCTAATCCATATTTCAACGACCCACAATAGCATAATGCTCTCATGGGAATCAAAATATTTTACTATTGGCCTAATTTGAAAATGGAAGTAATTGATTTTGTTGCTAAATGCATGTAGTGCTAGTCAGTCACAGGTTGAATGTAAACCCCTAACATGTTTATTACAATCAATGCCCATTCTCTAATGGAAGTGGGAAGTGATCTCCATGGATTTCATTACTGATTTGAAAAGAACCTCCATACCACATGATGCAATTATGGTGTTCATTGACAAGATGAGCAAAGTGGCTCATTTTGTGGTAGTCCAATCCACCAATTCAACTAGTGAGGTGGCTCAAATTTTCCTAAAGGATATGTTAGAAAATTAAATATTACAGAGCAATGAAACACATAAAATATGAGAAAAACACAAGCACACAAAACACATAAAATGAGAGAGACACAATTATACGTGGTTCACCCAGTTTAGGATATGTCCACCCCGAACAACCAGTCCTTCCTTTATATTATCCAGAAAAATGAAGAGACACAACCTACAACAGATCCGCTGTAATATCCTCTGTTCTCTCTCATAGTCTCCCTATCTGTTTCTCACTCCGAGAATACACATACAATACACAACCACAATACAATACCCTCATACAAGCAAGGGGTTGCCTTCTAGGGCAAAAAAACCTAAACTAAACATAACTTCTACCGTCAGATCATCCGCCTAATGAACGGCCCAGATTGACTAGAAATTACTATACTTTTACAAGGAAATTTTACATATGTTTTTAGCTTCGGGGGCGCTTCCCCCAAAACCCCCCTGCCAGGGGGGGCTCCATAAAGTCGCAGCTGCCCCCCCTGGACCCCCCAGGCAGCGTTTAATTTCAGGTGGCATTGCCGCCCCATTAAGGTACATGGATCCAACGCTGTGATACAAAATAAACAAGATAATCAGGCTGCACACCCAACAATCTCCCACTTGGAGACTGATTGTAGCAACTCCACCGTTGCTTCATTTGCTGGACAATGAATCCACTTTGGACCTGGCTATTTCTCATATTCATCGTCATTCTTGAAGGCCAATTGAAACTGAGCATATTCTCAGTTTCTCCCTGGTTACAACTTTTGTTAGCATATCTGCAGGATTCTAGCTAGTGTGTATCTTTTCCAGCTTCAATTGTCCATATTCCAATACTAAATGTATGAAATGGTACTTGAGTTGTATGTTTTTAGTCCTGGAATGAAATGCTGAGTTCCTTGCAAGATGAATGGCACTTTAGCTATCACTATATAACATGCCCATATCATGCTTCTTACCCAATTCATCCATAAACCTTTGTAACAAAATAATTTCCTTACTAGCCTCTGTAGCAGCAGCATACTCTGCTTCTGTTGTTGAAATTGCAACAACACTTTGGATTTTTGAAACCCAACTGACAGTTGTTCCACCTGCAGTAAATACATATCCTGTAGTGCTCCTCCTGTTATCTCTGCCACCTGCCATATCTACATCAACATATCCCTGTAGAGCAATGTTTCAACCACCAAAGCATAATGCATGATTTTTGGTACCTCTCAAATATCTAAGAATCCATTTTACTGCCATCCAATGTTCTTTTCCTGGATTGTTCATGTATCTGCTTACAACTCCCACTACATGTGCAATATCAGGCCTTATGTAGACCATTGCATACATTAAGCTTCCAACTGCTGATGCATATGGAACTTTAGACATATAGTCCATTTCTTCTTGGGTCTTGGGGCACATCTCCTTACTAAGTTTCAAATGGCTAGCAAAAGGTGTACTAACTAGTTTTGCATTCTGCATATAAAATCTTTTCAACACCTTTTGTATGTACTCATTCTGAGACAGTGTTAATTTGCAATTTTTCCTATCTCTAGTTATTCTCATACCAAGGATTTGTTTTGCAGCTCCCAAATCCTTCATTGCAAATGAATTTGCCAATTTTCTTTTGAGCACATTTATTTCCTGCATGTTAGACCCTGCAACAAGCATGCCATCTACATACAATAACAATATAATATAGCTTTCATCATTTTTCCTTTTCAGATAAACACAATGATCATAGTGACATCTAGTATAACCTTGTTCAGACATAAACTTGTCAAATTTTAGATACCACTGCCTTGGAGCCTGTTTTAAGCCATACAAGGTCTTCTTTAACCTGCACACTAATTTTTATTTCCCTTTGACCTCATATCCTTCTAGTTGTTGCATATAGATCTCTTCCTCCAAATCTCCATGGAGAAATGTTGTCTTTACATCTAACTGTTCAAGATGTAAATCTTCCATTGCTACAAGACTTAAAATAGTTCTTATTGAAGTCATCATAACAACAGGAGAAAATATTTCATCAAAATCAATACCTTTCTTTTGTGCAAACCCCTTCACCACAAGTCTAGCTTTGTACCTTTGTTTTCCTTCATCTTCTTCCTTTAGCCTGTAAGCCCATTTATTCTGCAATGTAATTTTATCTGCAGGCAACCTGACTAAGTCCCAAGTCTGGTTATGCATTAAGGAGTCCATCTCTTCTTCCATGGCTAGCTCCCACTTCTTCCTTCTTTCAACCTGCATTGCTTCTTCATAACATTCAGGTTCACCAGAATCAGTCAACAATAAATAATATAATGATGGAGAGTATTGTTCAGGGGGTCTACATATCCTGGTAGATCTTCTAACACCACTTTTAAGTGTTTGAGGTGCATGTTGTTGTTGTGGTGGTTGATGTTTTTGTGGTTGTTGATTATTATTATTTTCAGGCACCTTTACGTTTTCTGTGATCTCATCAATAAATCTGTATTATTTGTTTTCCTTTTCCTGATTCTTTTCTTGCAACTGATTCTTATACAAGAATTTTTCATTGAATATTTCATCTCTGCTCCTAATGATTTTGTGATTTTCATAATCATATAAGCGATAACCAAAATCATTAACACCATATCCAATAAAGGTACATTTCTTTGATTTTTCCTCAAGATTTGTTCTATTTTCTTTATTAATATGGACAAAGGCCTCATAGCCAAAAGGCTTTAAAAAAAAATAGTTTACCTTTTTACCTGTCCATGCTTCCTCTAGAACGCCACCATCCAAGGAACTTGAAGACCCTCTGTTTATTAGATAAACAAAAGTATCTAAAACATTTTCCCAAAATTGTAAAGGCAATCCTGCATGCAATCTCATACACCTTGCACGCTCCATGATTGTTTTGTTCGTCCTTTCTAACACACCATTTTCTTTTGGTGTTCTTGGAACTGTCTTCTCTCTGTGAATTCCATGCTCTGAACAGTACCTATCAAACTCTTTGATGTAATATTCACCTCCATTGTCTGATCTGAGACACTTCAACTTCTTTCCTGTCTCAATCTCAACCAAAGCTTTCCATTTCTTAAAAGTATCAAATACATCAGATTTATTCTGAATACAATAAATCCAAGTTTTTCTTAGTTGCATCATCAATAAAAGTAATATAATAATGAGAGTCACCGAGAGATGATACCTGAGCAGGTACCCATACACCTATATGCAGAAGCTCTAATTTTTTTCTCTTCTTTTCTTTCCCAACTCTGAGAAATCTGACTCTCTTATGTTTTCCATAAACGCAATTCTCACAGAAATCCAAATCAACATTCTTCAAACCCAACAACAAATTTCTTGAGTGAAGAATCTTCATCCCCTTCTCACTCATGTGTCCAAGCCTATGATGCCATAATGCTACATCTGCTCCTTTGGAAGTTAAAGCATTAACATATTTAGAAATACCATTGCATAAATACAATGTACCAACCTTTTCGCCTTTTGCTATTACCAGGGCTCCTTTGGTGACCTTCTAGGTTTTAACTGTGAAAGTTGTCACACAACCTTCATCGACTAACTGCCCTGTTGAAATCAGATTTTTCTTTAGATCTAGAACATGTCTTACCTCCTTTAATAGCATTGGTTTCCATTCTACTATTTTACAAGAACCTTACCCATTCCAACAATTTTACAAGGTTTATCATCACCCAAACGGACTTGTCCAAAATCTATTTGAACATAGTCATGAAAATATTTCTTATCAGGCGTGGCATGGAATGAAGCCCCTGAATCTACTACCCAGAAATCAGTAACATTTTCGAAAGAAATAATCAAGGCATCTTGTAACACATCACCTGTCACATTTGCTTCATGATTGTTTTCTTGCTATGTGTCTCCTTCTTTTCCCTTCCGAGATCTACAGTCTTTTTTCAGGTGTCCTTTCTTTCGGCATTTCCAGCACACTATCCCCGATCTGGACTTGGATATGCCTTTCCTTGATTTACTACGAAATCCTTAGCTCTTTCCTCTTTCCATTCTTCTTCCCCTAGACTCTGCACTCAAAGCATTACCTGATTTCTCACAGGAGCTTTTCTGTCGCATTTCCTCACTAAGGATAACACCGACAATATCATCAAACTTTAAAGTACTAGATCCAGAGACAGAGTTACTAATGGCCATAACTAAACCATTCCATCTTTCTGGCAATGAGCAAAAAAATAACAGAGCTCTAACTTCATCGTCAAAGTTTACCCCTATAGAACTTAACTAACTGGTAACTGTATTAAAATCATTTAAATGGTCTGCAACAGATCCACCTTCCGACATCTTCATATTAGATAAACGTTTCGTAAGAAATACCTTGTTTGAGGCCGAGGGTTTTTCATATAGTTTCGTCAATTCCTTAATCAAACCCTCTGTTGTTGTTTCCTTCGAAATATTGAAGGCTACTGATGCCGCGAGGCACAATCGTACTGTTCCGAGTGTCTTTCTATCAAGAATCTCCCATTCTGCATTTGTCATAGTCGTCGGCTTCTTTGTTTTTCCGCTCAATGGTAGGTATAGATCTTTCTAATACAGATAATATTCCATTTGCATCTTCCACAGCGGGAATTTTTGGCCGTTAAACTTCTCTACCCTAAACTTACCATCTCCCGCCATTGCTCCCGCTCGAACCAGGAACCCTTCTTTCCTGCGAGTTTATTAGCCAAATAGACCTTCGGCTCTTATACCAATTGTTAGAAGATTATATATTACAAAGAAATGAAACACATAAAATATGTGGAAAACACAAGCACACAAAACATATAAAACCAGAGAGACACATATATACGTGGTTCAGCCAGTTTGGGCTATTTCCACCCCGAACAGTCAGTCCTTCCTTTCTATTATCCAGCAAAATGAAGAGACACAACCTACAACAGATTCGTTGTAATATCCTTTGTTCTCTCTCACAGTCTCCCTATCTGTTTCTCGCTCTGAGAATACACATACAATACACAGCCATAATACAATACCCTCATACAAGTGAGGGGTTGCCTTCTAGGGTAAAAAACCCTAAACTAAAAATAACTTCTACCATCAGATCATCCGCCTATTGAATGGCCCAGATTGACTAGAAATTACTATACTTTTACAAGGCAATTTTACATCCATTTTTAGCTTCAAGGGCGCTGCCCCCCAAACCCCCTACCAGGTGGGGGGGCTCCATAAAGTCACAGCCGCCCCCCCTGGACCCCCCAGGTAGCGTTTAATTTCGGGCGGCATTGCCGCCCCATTAAGGTACAGGGGTCCAACGTTGTGATACAAAATAAACAAGATAATCAGGCTCCACACCCAACAAGATATTGTGAGGTTGCATGGTTTTCCCAAGAAAATAATTTTAGATAGAGATATCAAGTTCACTTCAAGGCATTTGAAGGAACTATTTGCAAGTTTGGGGCAAAATTTTCCTTTAGTGCAACTTATCATCCACAGACGGATGGGAAAATAGAGAGGAAAAATAGAATCCTTTAATACATGTTGAGGATGTATGTGATGCACCAGCCAAAGAAGTGGGAAGAGTATCTTCCACTTCTAGAGTTTTCATACAACATTGAGTACGAAGAATCTCTAAAGATGAGCCTGTTTGAGGCACTTTATGGAAGGAGTTATTGCATAATCCTATCAGTTGGATTGATCCAATTAACAATGTCCTTATTGGGCCTAATATACTAAAAGAGATGGAGTAGAAAATGTAGATAGTTGAGGATTTAAAGGTGGCACAAGATAGGGAAAAAAACTATGTGGATTGGCATAGGGTGCATAAGGAGTTACAAGTTGGAGAAAATGTTTTCTTGAGAGTTATACCCAAGAAAAGTTCCTTGAACATTGGGTCATGTGCCAAATGGACACCACAATTTTGTAGGCCTTTTAAGATACTTGAATTTATAGGGACAATGGCCTATAGGTTTGTCTTACCTACATCAGTAAAATTCCATGATGTTTTCCATGTTTATTTACTTCAAATATATGTGCAAGACTATAATCATGTGATTGATTGGTTTGTGCTACCGATAGAACTAGAGTATGAATTGTAGACTAGATAAACCTAATACTTTGGAATCGAGAAATAGAACAAGTCAAAGTGCAGTGGAGGCACTTTGGGCCAAAAAAAAGTGACTTGGGAAATGGTTGATTCAATGCAAGTATCATATCCTTTTTGTTTTCTAGTTGAAGCAATGTATATAAATTTGTAAATACTATACAAAGTTATACATATAAATTTGTAAATACTATACAAAGCTATGCAAAAAAATAACCTCATCAGAAAAGGCAAGACATATGTTAATCAAATGCTTTTTATTTTAAATTTTTCAATATAATTTAAATTTTTAATGATGGGTTGTTTGAATCATGTACTTTTTCATTTTTAATTTGGTTTTTTAAACAATATAATTGACTTCAATATTGTTTTAATTTTTTTAATGACGTGTTGTTTTAATCTTGTGCTTTTTCAATTTTAATTTGTATTTTCCTATTTTAATGAAAAATTCGATAGAATAGAATTCCGGAGTGTTTTTTTTCGTATTACAAATTATAACTATACTAAACAAATATTGACGATTCAATCAAATAGTGTTTTGCTTTTTTATGGGGGAGGGGGTGCTTTTGGTATTTTTAACTTATAACAGTCTTAACGACTCATAATCAAATGGTCTTTGGCCTTACTTTTTTGTGCTTTTGGGGGTGCATTTGCTATTTTTAACTTATAACAGTCTTAACGACTCATAATCAAATGGTCTTTGGCCTTACGTTTTTGTGATTTTGTTATTTTTAACTTATAAAACGCTTAAAACTTGTGAGCTTAAAACTTGTGAGCTTTTGCTATTTTTTAATTACATACGTTTAAAACTTTCAGATACGCTAACCAAAAACCAATAACTAAATACACTAACGGAATATAGATTGTTCTTCTTAGACATTTCTTTTACTAATTATAGTTGTATTGTTCATGTAATAAAAAATATAGATGTGCTAGTGCTATATTGTTCATGTAAATTTGGTGATCTTAAAATGGCATTGAACTATTGGTTAACTATTCGTTATAAGAATCAAATCATCAAGAGGGCTTGGAGTCTTATATTTGGTTTTATATTATGTAATTTATGGAAATAATGTAATAATAGAATTTTTAGATAAACGAAAGGAGTCCAAGTTTGTTTAGAGATCTTTTTTATTAATTTACACAAAATACTTTTAATTACACCCTATTACTCAAAGGATTGGGAAGTCGATGAAATGGAATCCTCAATCCTATAAAACCTTAATTTCAACATAACAATCATCCATTATTCTTGTGTGTCCACTCTGAATCAGTCATTTGTTGTTGTAGAAATTTTAATACAAATTATGTATTGCATGGATTCTCCTAATCTAAAAATTATATGCCACTGTTAAATATAGAATCGCTTCTACAAAATTCTTTACGGAAATTTCAAACACAATCGCCAATTGCAAACACATGAAGAAAGATCAATCACACATAACACAGATGTTTTTACCGAGAAAGCATAAAGCTAAAAACCCCACTATCATATATTATGTATATATCATGAATCATGCAACAATCTCATACAAAACTCTAATCCAAGAGCTCTCAGTACAATATACAATCGTCTCACACTGTCATGAAAAAATTGGCAAATACATGCGCCAATTTACTACCTCTTGACAGCTTGCCTCCACTGCAGAATCCCTGTTGATCACAATCCCTGAATGAATGAGATCCTGATCCAATGTGTGTGTGGTTGCATGAGTGCACCCACTAATGTCACAACTGATAGTCAAACTGTCCCTTTCACCTATCTCTCAACTGGGTCTCCACTGGATCTGACATGCATGTAGTTAAGAGTAGTAAATCTTCAGTTGCATGTGATACCACTACTTGTGAATTAATTAAATAATTAATTCACCGATCTCTCACTAGTGTATGTTTAGTTACAACAAGCACCACTGAGTTTAAGTCACTTAACTGAGTTAAACTACTTTACAACTCACATAACTACACATCCAACTCTGTTACAACTTTGTATCACTTAGTTACAACTAAGTCCGCTTGCATGTCCCACCAACCAACCACTCAGCTCGAAATACACTTAGATAATTGATTTTCCACTTCAATTAACTATTTCCAAGTGCTCATTGACAATAGATTAATATTTATTGTCCAATTATTATTAAGAGATGATAATAATCGACATGCATTCTATATTTAGATATGCGATCTATAAATAGACTTCGCACATGCATCTAAAAATAAAGCCTCGTCTATAAATAGAATTTTCTCACCATTCTAAAAATAGACTCCTTCTATAAATAGAATTTTCTCGCTATTCTAAAAATAGACATACACCTAAAAATAGCCTGTGGGCCCCACCTAGTGTACGTGCTTAATTTTCACTATGATCATCATCTTGTTGAATCTCAACACTCCCTCTCAACAAGAAATGGATTATCCTTCACCCCGATCATGTCTCTATGTATTCGAATTTGCTCCTAGTGAGTGCCTTCGTCAGAATATTTGCATCCTAATATTCCGTAGAATGTACTGAAGCAACATGATCTTCCGCTACACACAATCTCTGATATGATGATATTGGATATCTATATGCTTAGATCTATCATGAAACATGAGATTAATCAAGAGTTTAATGCAACTCTGATTATCACAATGAATCACTATCGGATCTAAGGAACCAAACAAACCAACCAGGATCTTTCTCATCTAGATAGCCTCACATGAAGCTTGACTTACTGCCATGTATTTCGATTCCGCTGAACTAAGTTCCATGGATATCTGTTTCCTGTTATACCAAGAAACATATATAGATCTGATACTAAAGACCCCTCCTAATGTGCTCTTTCTGTCCATTGGGCTGCTCGCCAATTTTCATCCGTGAAGCCATGCAACTTCAGCTCATCTGTCTGTCTGTACCATAAGCCATACTCAGATGTGCCCCTGAGATATCTCAGGACATGCTTGCCCGCCTTCCAAAAGAGCTTGGTAGGTTTAACCATCACTTGAATAAGGTGGTTCACCGCAAAACATATGTTTGGTCTTGTATTCACTAAATACATTAGCGAACCCACTAATTGTCAATAAACAGTAGCATCCACTACCTCTCCAGATGTAGCATCCTCTTTCCTCCAGTTTCCTGGAAGAGGAGTATCCATGGGTTTACAACCCTCCATGTGAAACTTACCTAGTATCTCCCTTGCATACTTGCCTTGAGACACAAAAATTTCACCTTCTCACTGCCATATTTCCAATCCAAGGAAATAATGGAGGCCCATATCCTTCATCTCGAACTCCTTTGCAAGGTCCTCCTTGCATGAGTGTATTAGCTGCTCATCACCAGTCAGTATTAAATCATCAACATAAAGAACAATGATTAAAATATTTCCCTCCACCACAATTTGGTATAAGTTTGCATCCGCCTCACTCTTGGTGAAGCCAAGTCCAGTGAAATAGCTGTTGATTCGAGTGTACCAAGCACGGGGTACTTGCTTCAACCCATACAACACTCTTTTGAGTCTACACACATGCGACTCTCTGCTGAAGATCTAAAATAATTTAGGCTTTTGAGTGTACACTTCTTCCTCAATGACCCCATTAAGGAACATAATCTTCACATCCATCTGATGAATGTGCCAACCCATCTGCACTGAGAGAGAAAGGATGGTCCTTATGGAAGAATATCCTGCAACAGGTGCAAAGGTTTCTTCATAATCAATCCCCTCGATCTGTGAGAAGCCCTGGGCCACAAATCTGGCCTTATATTTCTCAACGCTCCCATCAATAGCTTGCTTTACCTTGTAGATCCATCTTGAACCTACCACTGATTTATCAACCAGCCTTGGAACAATTTCCAAAGCATTATTTCTAACAATGTAATCATACTCCTCCACCATTGCATCTACCCATGTGGGCTCCTGCACTTCTTCCTAAAAGGAAGATGGCTCAGTCACAATACATTTTCTCATGAGAGCCATGTATCCATTGAATCGGTCGGGAGAATGTCTTTGTCTATGTTGTGAAGTAAGGACTCCTACATTCTGTGCCACATCAAGCTTCAGCCTCTCAGCTTTTGTGGTATGCCTTCTGCCATTTCTGATGTTTGGCTCTGCGTGGGTGGACTCCTCCACTTCATGAACCTCCTCCTGTGACTGGTCCACATCTAGAGACTCATCTTTGGGAACCAAAAGTTCCTCCTCTGCATGTAAGTGTAGCTCCCCCTCAAGCGACAACTTCATGGCTTTCTCCTCAATGAATTTTATATCCCGTCGCACCATAGTCATTCGAATGTTTGGCAAATACACATGATAATTATGGGGTGTTTCTGTGTACCCCACAAATATACCAACTGCAACATTCGGCTCCATCTTCTTCCTAGTGTTCTTGGTCACATGCACATAAATAGATGAGCCAAAAATCTTAAAGTGAGAAACATTTGGTTTCTTCCCAGTAAAAGCTTCTTCAGATGTACTCATGCTAAGTACTCTATGAGGACAACAGTTTTGCACATAAGCCGTAGTGTTTCATGCTTCTGCCCACAAATGCATTCGTAGGCCCTGATCATGCAACATAGCTCATGCAACACCCATGATCGTTCTGTTCTTTCTTAGTGTGACACCATTTTTTTGTGGGTTATGAGGCACTATGAGTTCTCTTCGAATTCCTTCTTTTCTACATAAGTCTTTGAATTCGTTCGAGATGTATTCTCCACCATTATCGCTCCACAGAGCCTTCACTTGCTTCCCCGACTCTTTCTCCACCAATTCCTTAAACTCACAAACTTTGAGAATGTTTGATCCTTCTTTTGCATGAAGAAGATCCAACATTAATAAGAAAATTCATCAACAAAAATAACATAATACCTTTGTTTTGTTGTTGAAGCAACCGAGAATAGTCCACACATGTATGTGTGAACTCTCTCCATGATTATCGAAGTACAGTTCTACTTTTCATGAAAGGTTGACTTTACATACTTCCCAATGGTGCAACCCTTGAACTGATCTAACTGAGTAAGTGTTCCCATTGGAAGTCGAGTAGATAATTGCTACATGAATTTCAAGGCTCCATGATGAAGATGGCCCAATCGCCTGTGCCATAATTCGCCTTCATCCCAGCTCACCAATTTTTTTGCCTTGCCTATCATTGCAGCGCAACCTTATACCTCTAGCTTGTAGAGATTCTTGACTCGAATCCCTATCCTCTTGGCTTGACTCATTGTTTTGTGTCGCAGGAAAGCTTTTCCATCACTGAAAACAATGTCATAGCCTCTGTCCTCCAAGATCGCGACTGTGACCAAGTTTTTCTTCAGACCTGGAACATGCATAACATATTTCAATTGAAATGGTTTACCTGAATCCCTCTCAAAGGTAATGGTACCAATGTTGGTCACACTTTATCGTCCATCATCGCCCATCTCTATATGCATTTGGAGATCTTTCTCCTCCAAGTCACTAAAAATCTCTTTATCTCTCGTCATGTGGAAGGAAGCACCACTATCAAGATACCACATCGATCCAATTGCGCTTGAAACCAAGCATGCGATCAAAGAGAAATCAAGTTCAAATTGCAAGGCAAGGGCCTCACCAGCTGCAACTCCATCAGACTTCTTGTTGATCTTCTTCTATGGGAAGTTAGAGGCGAGATGCCCATGTTTGTGACAGTGAAAACACTTCACCTTGGAAAAATCCATCTTCTTGCCTTTAGGCTCGGATTTTGAGTGGAATTTCTTCCCCTTCCCTTTCCTTGCCTTGGAAACTAAATAACAATCCTATTCATCATCATGCTTTGATGAAGAGCCATCTCTGGTGTTCCACCTAAACTCCTCCTGCACTAGATCCTACCACAGTCGTTCCAAATCCAGCAGTTTTTCCCGTCCGTTGACAGAGTCTTGATAACTGTGTCAACTATTAGGAAGTCCCAAGAGAACCATCATCAACAACAATGATTCCCACACTCCCCATTTCATCCCAAAATTGGACAAACTTTGTGAGATACTTTGGAATATTGTCACCCTTCTCCATCTTAATGTTTTTGAGTTTATCCTTTAGCACCAATTTCCTATGGTCGCTGCTACTTTGGAAAAGATCTGTCAAAGCCTTCCACATAGCATATGGAGTGGCTTTCCCATGAAGGCTTGAGACAATTTGATCTTGTACACCTTCCAACAGAATCCTTATCATCTTCGCTACTTTCTTTTTCCATGTGTCAAGTAATGCAACATCCATTGAAGTGGGCTTAGGAACATCATTGTCAATGAATTCCTTCAAGCCATTATCTTCAAGCACTACCTCCATCATGTCCTTCCAGGCAATGTATTTAAAACTTCCCTCGAGTGCATACTCTAGCTGCAAGCCATTGAAATCCATTTCGATGTTTACTCAATTGTCACACCAAGAAATTCTTGCAGCAAATTCGAATTGTTTCCACCAACAAACTCAGCTACTGCTTCAAAATTGCAATCTTCTTTGCTCTGATACCATGTAGAAATTTTAATACAAATTATGTATTTCCTGGCTTCTCTTGATCTAACAATTATATGCCATTGTTAAATACATAACCACTTCTACAAAATTCTTTGTGGAAATTTAAAACACGATCGCCAATTGCAAACACATGAAGAAAGATCAATCACACATAACATAGATATTTTTACCGGGAAAGCATAAAGCTAAAAACCCCACTATCATATATTATGTATATATCATGGATCATGAAACAATCTCATACAAAACTCTAATCCAAGAGCTCTCATTACAATATACAATCGTCTCGCATTGTTATGGAAAAATTGGCAAATACATGCGCCAATTTACTGCCTCTTGACAGCCTGCCTCCACCGTGCAATCCCTACTGATCACAATCCTTGAATGAATGAGATCCTACCTTGCCTTGACTATGCAATCCTCATTGGAATCTCCAATGTGTGTATGGTTTCATGAGTTGACCCACTAATGTCACAACTGATAGTCAAATTGTCCCTTTCACCTATCTCTCAACTGGGTCTCCACTGGATCTGACATGCATGTAGTTAACAGTAGTAAATCTTCAGTTGCATGTGATACCACTGCTTGTGAATTAATTAAATAATTAATTCATTGATCTCTCACTATTGTATGTTCAGTTACAACTAGCACAACTGATTTAAACTACTTTACAACTCACATAACTACACATCCAACTCTATTACAACTTTGTATCACTCAGTTACAACTAATTCCACTTGCATGTCCCACCAACTAACCACTCAACTCGAAATCCACTTAGCTAACTGATTTTCCACTTTAGTTAACTATTTCCAAGTGCTCATTGAGAATAGATTAATGTTTATTGTCCAATTATTATTAAGAGATAATAATAATCAACATGCATTCTATATTTAGACATGTGATCTATAAATAGACTTCAAACATGCATCTAAAAATAGTAACTCATCTATAAATAGAATTTTCTCACCTGTCTAAAATAGACTCCCATTATAAATAGAATTTTCTTACCATTCTAAAAATAGACATACACCTAAAAATAGCCCATGGGCCCCACCTAGTGTAGGTGCTTAATTTTCACTAGGATCATCATCTTTTTGAATCTCAACAGTTGTCAATTCTAATTATAATTCTCCACCTATTCATTTTGTTAAGTTGAATTTTGACAGGGCCTTAAAGGGAAATCATAGGTCTTGCGGGATTTAAGGGTATATTCAGGGATGAGAAATATGTTCCCTTATGAATTTATGCAATGAATTGTGGTTTCATGCATAATAATTTTGTAGAGCTTTTGGCCTTAGAGAAGGGTCTCCAAATAGCTCTTAGAGAAGGTTATAAGTCATTGCAAGTAGACAATGATTCTTTACATGTTATTCAATGTGTTTAGAGACTTTTACAGGGCCAACCAACTTATAATACCATCCATAGTTGGTGACTAGAAGGAGTGGTGTCTAGCATTTCGATTCTATTGGTCCTTTTCTAGCACACGCGCAGAGCTGGAAATGGTGCGGTAGATTATATTTCCAATATGGGTTGTAATTTTAAGGATATAAACATCGATATGCCTTGGCCTCTACAGGATTGTGAGGAAGAGATGAAACATATAAATTCTCTGCTTGAGTTGGACATTGTATCTTTTGGTGACAGATCCTCGATGGGGGTCTGAACGAAGATCTTACCACGTCTTAAAATGTCTATCGTACCTAACAAGTGTTTTATCCTAGTCATGAACATGTCAAGGGGACAATTATATACATGGGTGATACCAACTCACATTGCCTCATCATAAAGGCATAAGCGTTGGTGCAATGGAGTGGAGGTTTGAAGGTATTAATTGTATAATGGGATGTGTTATTTCTACTAACATGATTTTTCAATATCTGGAGGGATTGGTTCATCCCTTTGAAGATTTGGGTTATGTTTGTTGTGGGTTCATTAATGGAGGTTTGCACCAGGTTAAGAATGTTTTTCTCAAGTTGTGTGCCAGGCATAACACTTGTCCTATCCAAGTCCTCCTAAGGCATGAAAACTATTGGTTAACCTTGCATTCTCCTCCGTCCTTTCACTATAAATGCATGGAATCTCCTAAACGGTGGTGGAGGTATGATGTGATCTAGGGTGGTGGGGAGGAGAATTCCTCACCTTGCATTTTATGGTTCTCAATGGTATTATGCATTGAAATTTTAGGTAGTTTGAATACTTTATGGGGTGAATTGGGAACTCGAAATTGTCCCGAGGGTAAAATGACATATGTTTCATACAAGTCCATAGGAAGGAGGATTACAATAGGGGGGAAATATTCTTCCTTTTGTTCTTGCACAATGCTTCTACAAGGTCGATCTTCAAATTGGTCACGGTTATACCTACCTCAACACTCCAAGGAATGAAATCTGCAGGTATCTCATTTAATTATTTTTTCTCGGTCTGTGGTGTTTCGTATCATGGAAATTTCTCCATCCAGTTCTACTGTGAGAACGTTCTCTTTAATTTTAGAAGGAATATTTCAGTTTTGGGCAAGTCGTGCCTCTTGCCTTTCTTACCTTTGTTCTAAGTCTATGGTTTTTGTGCAACCTCAATCTTTACTTTGTTACCTGATTCAATAGACCTTTATGCATAACACATGTTCCTTGTGGGGTTTTAAGAGGTATTTTTCTATACTTTGTTAGTTCTGAGTGATACTATTTAAATTAGGTCTCTATTTGTTATTTCTTACCTAAGGGTTACCCTTGTTGGGTATTGGGGAGGACATGCTTTTTCACTGGTCAGGGGTCAAATACTCTAAATTTTATCATTCTTGTTATCTTATTTGTCCTCCTGTTACCCAAGTCTCTATGGACTATTTTTATCTCTTTGTAACCATGCCTCCTCGACAGAGAATCACAAGTAATAGAGGTGGAGCAAGTATTTCAACTCCTCAACGTCGAAGGTTGTTTCACTAGAGTTCGATGGCAATTTATTTCGATTTAGTTCCTCTGGAGGTTCAAAGGAAAATTTGCCACCTTGAATCTGGGGAATTTGGTGATCATATTTACTTCTATGATTCTAAGGTGGCTGCAGAGGACCTCTAATGGATTTCTGTCCCTGGGAAATTAAGTAAGAGAAGGTTGCACTTTCTACATTCTATCACAATTTATCAACATATGGATTCCCTCTTTCGTCTGGTACTCCAAGACAACAAAGTGGACAATTATAAAATATTTGCAAGGACAAGAGGACATTAAGCACCTTCTCAGGAATGTACGTTTTTTCCTAGCTGACATAGTCTCACGTCTGCGTAGAGTTGAGAAATATGTACTTTTGGAGTCAGATTCTGAGGACATGAAAAATATTCCTGTTGTTGTCAATGAACCAATAATGGCTCATTCTCCACCATCTAATACCTCTCCTTCTTCACAAATTATTATATTAGACTAAAGAGGGCTTGGTTCGTTCAATTTTTTTGTCTATCCTCAATCACAAGTTTTTATATCACGGATCTTTGAAGGCTTTCTCATAGAATCTCTTGGGTATATTTTCACTTAATAACTTTATTTGTGCTGAATCATAGCTTATTTTTTTCGTAGGGTCGGAATTGTATTTTAAATCCATTGCCAATGCTCTCGTATCAGCTAAAGGTGTGTTTTTTTCTGGAAATGTTGGTTTCACTGGGTGGTGATTGGTCCAATGGATTGGTGAATAGCTTACTCTCTCATTGTTGTGTCATAATTTGTTGCACTGGAAGCGTCTTGAAAGAATTGTTTTTTCTGTTGAAATGGCACCGAAAGGGAGATTCTGATTTTATTTTCCTTTAATTAAATTGGATGAGAAATTGTAATTTCATCTCATGACAACTTGTATTAGTTAACTGAGTCAAGAAGAATTAGTTAGCTTAGGAAATTTGAGTTGATGGTCAAAGAGGAGGCATGTAGAGTTCTCCAATGATCTTAGGGGGTCTAGTTACAATTATTTGTGAGTTGTAATTAGCTAACTCAATTTATTGAGTTAAAATTAGTTTAACTACTTCTAACTGAGAGATGAGCTAGTGATAGGTCCAATGAATTAAATATGATTTAAGTCACATGCATTAAGCAATCAATTAACTGATAATTCATGATAAATATTTATTGCATGTCAGTTCTAAGGAAGCCCTAATTGAATTTGAGGTTAAAGGGAAGATAACTATCAGTTGTATGATTAGAAAATTGTATAGGTCATGTATAGAGTCGCCGGGAAGCCTTGGATTAATTGCACAATAAATTCTTGGGAATATCCTATTTAATAGGGCAATAATTTCTCCAAGAATGCGTGAGCAAGGCTGGTCACACAGAGGCTAAGAATTGGTTAAGTATTTGACTAATTTTTCCTATATCAGAGTAAGACAATCAACAGAGTGCAGAGGTTTCTCAGTGAGAGAAAAACATGGTATTATTTCATGGTATTTATTTTGTAAAATATACAGATAGTGGGGTTTTGAGGAGTAGCTTTCCCCAGATACATCTTGTGTTGTGTGATTGATTATTTATTTCTCTTACTTATGTGATTGTGTGATCGTATTTGGTTTCCACAAATTGTAGAAAGATTTGGTATTTTGTTTTATTACATTACAAGATCATATTGAATCCCTTGGTTATATTTTCTACATTTTCTATATTGGTTCGACCTCTTACGTTTATGTTGGAGGATTTTTTTATAAATGCAATTCATGAATGTAAATGATGTTAATCTTCGATCTTTTTCTTTCATAGTCATGATGTGTAGTTTTGTTTTACCTGGTTGGAGCATTTTACTCCTAGGTTAGCTTTTTGTTGTTCCTAAATCAATTTTATCAATGTAAATCATATTTTTTTCTAATAGAAATATTTTTCATTGGCTTACAAAAAAAGGAAACTGACTAGACTAAACTAAACTAACTATAAAAACTAGTGAGGGATAGGAATATTAATGCTCTCAACAAAATATTCCACAATATAAAATAGTTAAGTCAAACCCTCTTTTTCACTTTTCCTTTGGCCAACTGTTTAACCATTTAAGTATGCCAACTCACTTCATTTTGAAATAATGGTTTAGTATTTGGAGAAAATTTATTTTATACATTAAGTCCCACTCAATCGTTGTACTTTTAATCTACATACGACTACGAGGGTTTTGCGTTAACTTGCAATCACTTTCCATCTAACAAGATGATGTTAGAGCTAAGACGCACCACAGATTAAAACATATACGCAGCAAATTGAAAAACCACAACAACAGCATATAAACCAAGCACATAAAGACACAGGCATTAACGTGGTTCACCCAAACCTCCTGGGCTACGTCCACACAACAGGGCATTGGCAATTCTTTATTAATCAATTCAGGAGATTACAAACTCTCACACCCACACCAAAACAAACATATGGATACCTGTTATATAGCAGGAGAATCTAACAGCCTCATAAATCCTCTCAACTCAAATTTAGGATGCATTAACTCCCTCCCAACAAACTGGAGCTAACCTAGGAACTAATTCCTAATTTTTGTCACCTAATGAGATTTTTGCCAATTTTATTCAAAACAGAAAAATCTCAACAATCTCCACCTTGACAACAATTAGCCTGGTGCCCTGTTCTTTATTATTTTATCTTCTCTGCAAGCCAAGAGAAGCCAAACACCAACATAGCTTCTCTAACAAAACTGGTTTCGTGAACATGTCTGCACAGTTTTCCTTTGTATGCACCTTTTCAAGAGAGACTCCCCTTTCAGTAATAACCTGTCTTACAAAATGGTACTTAATTGGAATATGCTTTAATTTACTATGATAGGCCGGATTCCTAGCCAAATGTATTGCACTTTGACTATCACAAAGTAACCTGATGTTGTCCTATAACCTACCAAATTCACCAAGCAAACCTTTCAACCAAACCGCCTCTTTGCAAGCATGAGAAGCAGCAATGTATTCTGCTTCAGTAGTGGATAAAGCAACAATGTTCTGTAGCTTTGACATCCAGCTGATAGCTCCACCTGCAAGAGTAAAGACGTACCCTGAAGTTGACCTTCTCTTATCCAAATCACCTGCAAAATCAGAATCAACATATCCACAAACATATTCACTGCTCCTGTTATAAGTGATACAATAATCACTTGTGCCTCTCAGATATCGAAGCACCCATTTTACTGCTGACCAGTGTTCTTTACCCGGATTTGCCATGTACCTGCTGACAACCCCAACTGCATGTGAAATATCTGGTCGAGTACAAACCATCGCATACATCAAACATCCTACTACATTGGCATATGGAATTCGAGACATATAATCCTTTTCTTCATCTGTATTAGGACATAAACCCGAAGAAATCTTGAAATGGGAAGCGAAAGAGACTGACACAGGCTTCACATTGTTCATACCAAACCTTACAAGTATTTTCTCAATATACTTCTGTTGTGATAGCCACAGCTTACCATTGCTCCTGTCTCTGAAAATCTCCATGCCCAAAATCTGTCTTGCTGCTCCTAGATCTTTCATATCAAATGTCCTTGCCATTTGAGTCTTCAACCTGTTGATTTCTTCAATGCTTTTGCTTGCTAAAAGCATATCGTCAACATACAACACTAAGATAATGAACATGCCATTACTTAACTGCTTAAAGTAAACACAATGATCATATTCACTTCTTATATATTTTCGACTCAACATGAAAGAATCAAATTTCTTGTACCACTGTCGAGGCGACTGCTTCAGACCATACAATGACTTCTTGAGCCTGCAGACAAATTTCTTATTGCGATGCTGAACAAACCCTTCCGGTTGTTCCATATAAATTTCCTCATCTAGATCACCATGTAAAAATGCAGTCTTAACATCTAGTTGCTATAACTCTAAATCAAGAAAAGCAACTAACGCTAACACAATTCTGATTGAAACTATTTTAACAACTGGTGAAAAAATCTCATGAAAGTCTATGCCTGCTTTCTGAGAAAACCCTTTTGCGACCAGTCTCGCTTTGTACCTGTCCTCCGTATCATTCACACCCCGTTTCAGCTTGAAAACCCATTTACACCTCACAGTTTTCCTGTCTTTCGGAAGCTCAACCAGATCCCATGTGCCATTCTTACCTAAGGCCATCATTTCTTCCTTCATGGCTGCTTTCCACTTATCACTGTTCGAACCTTCTATAGCTTCCTGATAGCACAGAGGTTCATCATCGTTAGCGGTCAAAGCAACTGAAGTAACATAATCATCATACCTTCTCGGTGGCCGTTTGATTCTTGTCGACCTCCTTAAGGATGTTTCTGGTGCTTCCTCGATTGGCTGACTACCACCTGTAGGAACTTCTTGCCGACCAGTATCTGAGACCTGTTCATGATCTAAACCTGAACCCTGTTCATGTTCTGATTCTGAAACCTGTTCATGACTAGTATCTGAACTATGGTCATCATGACTATCATTAGAAGTGCTATCAAACTGAATGTGCTGAAAATCAAATACATCATCCTGCTTCAATTTATTATCTACATCTAACTGTACAAGAGAGGATTCATCAAACTTTACATCTCTGTTGATGATGATTTTGCGGGTAGTAGGATCCCACAATCTATATCCCTTTGTTCCAACACCATACCCAACAAAGATATACCTTTTAGACTTTGGATCTAACTTAGTTCGCCGATGTTTAGGCACTAGAGCATATGCATCACAACCAAACACTCTGAGTTTAGAATAATCACAAGGGTGTCCTTTCCATACCTCTTGCGGAATCTTGCAGTCTATGGCCGTCAATGGAGATCGGTTTATCACATAACAAGCTGTTGCCACCGCTTCCGTCCACAACTCCTTTTGCAACCCGGCGTTACTCAGCATACTCCTTGCTCTCTCTAGAAGAGTCCTATTCATGCGTTCAGCAGCTCCATTTTGCTGAGGAGTATAAACCGTGGTCTTATGTCTTTCGATCCCTGCATCCTTGCAATAGCTTTCAAACTCCTTGGAAGTAAACTCACCACCATTGTCAGTTCTTAAACATTTTATTGTTCTACCAGTGCTGTTTTCTACCAATGCTCTAAACTGTTTGAAAACTGAAAAAACATCAGACTTTCTTTTCAACATTTAGACCCACACCTTCCTAGAAAAGTCATCAATGAACGACACAAAATATGACGAGCCACCATATGACGCTGTAGGAGCTGGACCCCAAACATCTGAATGAATATAATCAAGTATCCCTTTACTAGTATGCTTGCCTATTTTAAATTTTTGTTTACTTTGTTTTCCAAACAAGCAATGTTTACAGAAATCTAACTTTCCAGACCTTAGATTAGGAAGTAACTTGCGATCAGCCAAAAACTTTAACCCTCTTTCGCTCATATGGCCCAACCTTTGATGCCATAGGCGAATGGAACTACTGTCATGTTCAGACACCGTAGACACATGAACTGACCCTGTTCTTCCTTCTAACTGAAACAGATTTCCTACTTTCTTAGCTTTCATTACTAGTAAGATACCTTTATAGATTTTCATAACTCCACCTTGAATTACAGTTTTATATCCATTTGTGTCAAGTGCACCCAGTGAAATTAGATTTTTTCTTAAGTCTGGAACATGTCTCACATCTGTTAACAATTTAGTTGTGCCATCAAACATTTGCAGTTGTATACTTCCTATCCCAACAATATTAGATTTGACATCATTACCCATGTACACGACTCCATCATTAACTGATCTATATGTCTTAAACCATTCTCTATGAATACACATGTGGTTTGATGCACCGGAATCTAACAACCAATGTTGACCATGATTTGACATATTAACAGACAACACTTCGTCTCTCATACCTGAACCAGATGCCGAACCTGTATCTGTCGCATTTGCCTCCTTCTTCTCTGTCGAAGAGTCTCCTTTCTTCTCTGTTTGCTGTCTCTTCCAGCAGTCTTTCTTCAAGTGCCCCGATTTGCCACAAAACCAGCACTTCACTTTGCTCTTCTTCCCTTTCGAATTTGAACGTGAATCGCTGCGCTTACCAGAGCGTCTTTCTCTAGAACGACCTCTAGCCATCATTGCCTCTGATGTAGAGGTGCCAGCATTCGACTTCTTCCTCGTCTCCTCAGACAACATGGCTCCAACCACATCGTAAAACTCAAGGACAGCTGCATTACTGAAGCTTATGGAAGTAACAAAGTGATCCCACGATTCAGGCAATGTACACAATAGAGTTATTGCCTTATCCTCTGAATCAAATTTTACATCTAGACTTTGTAATTATATCAATAGAGTATTGAAAACATTCAGATGGTCAGTAACCGAGGTACCTTCCTTCATCCACAAACTGTATAGCTGCCGCTTCAGGAGAATCCGATTTGTCAAGGATTTCGTCATGTAGAGCTTTTCAAGCTTGATCCACAAGCCTGCGGCGGTCTTCTCTGACACAATGTTGAACAGAACGTCATCCGCCAGACATAACCGAATTGCTCTCAGAGCTCTGTTATCCAACTCATCCCATTCATCCTCCGTCATGGAAGAAGGCCTTTTGCTCCTCCCCAACAGCGCTTTCGCCACGCCTTGTTGAACCAGCATATCGTGCATCTTAAGCTTCCAGATCTCGAAATTGTTTTTGCCGTTGAACTTCTCAATCTCAAACCGGGCATTTTGAGTTTTTGCCATCTTGTTTCAGCAAAAAACACAGTAATCTCCAGAAGAACCAACTTTCAAATAAAGAATTTTGATTTTAAAAAAAAAATTGCCCTTGCCTTCTTTTAAGTGCCTCTCACTTCCTTTTAAAAAAATAAAAATAAATAACCTTCACCTTATAGAAAAAAGGTCTTTCCTTTCATACCATATGCAAATGGTATTTAAAAAACAAATTACAAATCGATTTAAAAACACTTTTACAAAAAAGTGCACCTTATAAACTTGTTAGAGCTAAGACGCACCACAGATTAAAACATATACGCAGCAAATTGAAAAACCACAACAACAGCATATAAACCAAGCACATAAAGACACAGGCATTAACGTGGTTCACCCAAACCTCCTGGGCTACGTCCACACAACAGGGCATTGGCAATCTTATTAATTCAAACAGGAGATTACAAACTCTCACACCCACACCAAAACAAACGTATGGATACCTGTTATATAGCAGGAGAATCTAACAGCCTCATAAATCCTCTCAACTCAAATTTAGGATGCATTAACTCCCTCCCAACAAACTGGAGCTAACCTAGGAACTAATTCCTAATTTTTGTCACCTAATGAGATTTTTGCCAATTTTATTCAATCTGCTGCACACTGTCCAACAGATGATTATGTTTTGAAAGAAACGAATCAATCGAATAAGCTGAAATTGAACTGAGATAGCTCTTGCGGAATCATGTTATCACTCGCGAAGCATTTAAAATGTGCTTGTTGATTCTATAATCGCGAGCAACAAGTGCCAATTATTTCAACTGTAATATTGCAATAAAAATTCCCATTTCACACTATGTGTTGCGATTTTCCATGGCATAATTTTCACCATAAAATCCTTCCGGTGGGGAATAAACTTAAAATATTATTTCAAGGTAGATTGGAACAACCTTTTTGTATAGGTAGTATTGTGGGTCAGTGCATCAATTGGATGGATGAATGACTTGTACGACATATACTTTTTTTGTTCAAATGGTGTTGATGTAAGCATGGATTTTACACCATAACTCAAAGTAAAAGAAATAGTTCAAAAGGAAAAAAACACTAAAACTAATAAAAAAATATTCAATCCTACATGAAGTTGCATGAATTCGCAACAATCCCAATTGCTTCAATATTCAAATGTGGTAAGTGGTTGTTTAAGAGGGAACATACCAAGGAAATAAGTATATATTCAAACAATAGGATGCCTCTTGGCTCATATGCCCCACACACTTTGAAGACAATTTCTAAGCTCATACCCATTAAGGTAATGTGGGATAAAATATTTGTGTAGGAATTCACTAGCAAGAAGAATATGATTAAAGTAATAAACTACTTGTTGGAGGATGACAGTGAATTTTTGAAAACATTCCACCCACATTCAACATTTGAGGTTGTGTGACACTACTTTGTCTACTACAACTAGACTATCCTTCTTCACTTAAAGTCTACCCATAACTACACCTTATTTATGGTTGGAAACTATCTTCAATATTATCAAGTTCATAATAGTCACACCTCGAACAATGACCTTAAAGCATCCCAAATTTATTACAATGAGATAAAATTTGGTACAATTTATAGGAATTTAACACAATGATGGACAATAACATTCTGTAGGCATAAAGAGTCCACAACATAGATGTATGGGTGACACTCGAGGAAAATTTATTAACTATTAGAATGAATAATTTTACAAATGTGAAAAAGGGGAGTGCAACCTCCCAGCTACAACTCTATTAAAGATGTACAAAAAAACCCAAATAAATATTTCCTACAACCTACTACTCAAGTGACTTACACAATCCAACTTCTAAAGCATAAGCAAACATAACTCCAAAAAGTCCTAATTCTTCCACCATTCAATCAACCAATCTACAAATATTTCCACAATATCATTACCCAGACTTCACATTTGAAAACTCTTTGTTTTCTCTTTGTAATCACTCCTTGATTGAATTTCTTAGTCTTCAATGATTTATCACTTTTTTGTGTACTCATAATATATGAGTCAATGCCTTATTCATTTCATGAAGGTGAGGTTCTTTCCATTCTACTTGTTCTCCAAAGTGAACCCAAACATGTCAGTTTTCCTAGCTTTTGACTCTACACTTTTAAAGATTACTCATGCCTATAAATTGCTTGCGCTAAATGGTGCTTTTGTGACCTTTAGTGACTTGTTCCTAATGGTTCCTTTGTTCCCTTTAGTGACTTATGTTGAGGTTCCATGCACCCAATGATCATGCATCCAATGGTTGCTTGTGCCTAAAGATTCCCTAATTGACTGTTGGAAACCCAAGTCTTAGAGCGCCCAAATCCTTGGGTTCACATGCTACTTAAGGTACCCAAGTTTATAAATCTAACCAAGTCTCTTTCTAGTTAGTTGCCATGCGTTCTACATGCCTCATAGATAAGGTGTGGATAACTTGCAATAAACCAAAATAGCCCCACTTAACCAATATTTTTTCCAGGATTTTATTAGTGTATCATATCATTGTATGAAGTTGTTCATTGTTTATTGTGCACCCAACCTTCATGTAAGAGAAACGGGTAAGCTTATGATGTTCCTTGCCATTTTTTAGGCAACTTAAGCTAGCTCATTGAGCCAATTCTTGTTCCTTTACTCTATATCAACCAATGATTCTAGAACTGATCATATAGTGAAGGTGACTTAAGCCACTAAAGGCTAGAGCCTTAGAACCAACTATTTAATAGATGTAGCTTGCACCCTGAGTCCCTTCCCATAAATGAGCAACCCGTGGCAGATTTCCTTTCCTCTCATTTATGTTCTTTTGGAAGTTATGCACATACATATACTCAAATATCTATAATAATTTAGTGATGTATTTATAGTCCCTCTTTATGAGACATATTTACTTATCTATGTCCATGGTTCTTAAAGCTTTTAGAGTGTCCTATCATTTTGCACTATTTTTTATCATATAGATAGCACCCAACCTTCATGCTAGAATGCTCAATAAGATTAGAATGCACCTTATTATTGTGCAATGGAATTTAAGCCACTCATTTAACCAATCCTTTTTCATCCCTCTATGTTGGCTAATGACTAATGAAGTGGTCATGTAGGGAAGGTTCTTGAAGCAATTTAATGCTAGGAATTTAAAAATAAATATTTAATATATGTAGTTTGCACCATGAGTTCCTTTTCACACATGAGAAACCCATGGCATCCTCCCCTTCTTCTCATCCATGTTCAATTTAAGAAGTTATGTAAACACAAATATTCAAATAAATATGAAATTTTATGTGATATATTTCTAGTTTCCCTTTATGAGCTTATATTTATTTATCCTTATCCAAGGCTCTCAAATCTTTCATAGTGTTAGATCTTACTGCAGTTTGGTACATAAAGAAAAATGGAAACTAATTTACATATTTAGGACAAATTGGTACTCAAAGAAATATGCTATCATAGATAACTAAATTAAAAGCTAATGTCATATTTAAGAAGAAAAATAAGGGGATGTTCCCCACATATCCTCTCACCAGTTGAAACAATACATTGGTAGGCATTGGATTTGCAATGATTGAGGCGAATTAGATCAACTTCTACATGTTATGGTTTGGTATTTTCAATTTCGATGGCCCAAAGTACAAAATACTCAGCCATTTCAAGTAACATAACCTGACTTGGCCATATTTCTACCAATTTTTTTATGAGGAAAGCTTGAGCATTGACGAGCTCTCAAATTTCATACAATTTAGATGCAAAACACGAAGTAGTAGTTAGATAAATATTTGGGTCAAATTTGGTAATGTTTTTCCAAAAATAAGTGGACTGATTAGATCAAGGACTATCATCAATGGGGCCATAGTGTGTGCTAATACATCAAACAAAGAACCATAATATTCCAAGTGGCACCAAGCTATGTGAAGACAACAGTATATTTAAAGCATAATTGAAAGGAAGTACCTTGCTTAACACATCAACAATAGGGAAAGATTATACATCTGTGCAACACATTAGGATTCCTAAATACATGGACAAAATTGAGATAAGAGATTAAAAAAATGTAGGTGATTATGGGATTCCACTAGAAACAAGCAAAATATACCGTTGAACATTAATATATTTGGGGAAACAAAATTTAATGTTGATTGAGGCGTAAGGGATGGAAACTTGGTTGATGACTTGTTGAAGGATGTACCTCCGAACATTAATGTGGAAGATCGATGCACATCTTAGAGACATTCACATTTGAAAAAAGAAAAGAAGTTAAAATGGAGAAAAATAACACAAGAAATAAAAAATGATAAAGGTCAATTTTTGATTGAGACCATACAATTGGTCATGATTTATACAATAAAGAAAAATTTGGTAACATGAGTACCTATAACAATAGCAATTCCATATAAACTATCAAAGAACCTATCCTTGAAATGATAATTGAGAAAAAACAACATAAATAACATATTAAACTAATCTTTAAAATCAAATTTCTTACTTCAAGGAAACCAAATACAATTTAAATGAGTTTGTCTTCTTCACTTATAAAGATGAAATTCAAATTGTGCTACTAATCACATCCATGCTAGAAAGAAGTATACTACTAATTTTGTTATTGTTAAAAAACAATTGAAACAATGCTTATCTAGAATGGAAAGAAAAGGATTAACATATGCAAAATGAAATGAAATGAACTAAACCAAATTGACACTAGCATCACGCATGTTAGAGAAAATCATAAAGATACACTCAAACAGAGAGATGGATCGTTGCAACAAGATAGTGAGTACATTTTTTATGGTTTACCGACATAAATTACCATCATTTTAGAGAGATGAGTTCATTCCTCTAAGTGCAGTAAAATAAGAAACAGTGTCGCTAGTAAGTCTCATATTTACAATTTTACTCTTATATAAGTGTTAAGGAAAACATAAATAATGGTGAGAAGTAACTTCTAGTAAATATATGTATTTACATCTCATTCTTATCTATTTTATATGCAAAAATTTGCTTAAATCATGGTGGAAAGTAACTAATGGTAAATATGTTATTTACTTCCTTCAATACTTAAGAATAAAAAATTGCCACACAAATATCTAAATATAATGGATTAATATTGCGACCATATCCATAAATTACGGCATAAAATATGTGAGGTAGTTATGAACATGGCATTATGTTGTGCAAATGTTGCAATTCCAAATTATGGTTCAATCAAATGTTTCAAAATTAGTTTTTTTAATAATGTTGAGAAATAAATATTTATTTTTCAAAATTAAACATTATAAGTTTTTTTTTCACCTAAATTGCTACTCTAATGAGTATATAGTTCTATTTAGCATAGTTCTACTTAGCATTAGACAATTAGGTTCTATTTAGCATAGTTCTACTTAGTATTAGACAACAAGAAGCGTGGGGCCCAAACCTACAACAATTTCTATTTAGAATAGTTCTACTTAGCATTAGACAACTAGGTTCTATTTAGCATTAGACAACTAAACCTGTGGAGACCAAACCTACAACAAAACGTGTAGGGACCAAACCTCTCCACCTAACTGTTATAAAAATTAAATATCATAAATTATATTAAAAAATGCTAAACTAATAATAATCTACCAACAAATTATTAAAATAAATTATCAAATTAATTAAAAATTTTAATTATCAAATTTAACATATTGATTGTTAAAAGCTTAACAAACCAATCTTTTAAATTACAATAAATTTGTATTACAATATTAAGTTATAAAAAGAAATTTATTAAATGAAAATATACGAAGAATTTACCAAGTGAATTTATTACTGAGCGAATTTAATTTTATATTTAAAAATATAAATAAAAAAATAACCTCACCAGAAAAGTCAGGACAATGCTTTTTATTTTAAAAATTTCAGTATCATTTTAATTTTTAAATGATGTGTTGTTTGAATCATGTCTTTTTTTTTTTTTTAAACAAGCTAATTGATTTCAATATTGTTTTAATTTTTTTATTATTTTTTTTTAATGATGTGTTGTTTTAATCTCGTGCTTTTTCTTTTTGAATTTGTTTTGTAAATTCTATAAAATAGAAACCGGAACGAGTGTTTTCTTTCTCATTACAAATGACTAAACAAATATTGACGATTCAATTAAATGGTCTTTAATTGAATACAAGATATTTTTATTTCAATACATGAGAGCAAAGGTAATATCTCCAATTCAAGATATGTTTATTGTGAGCTGTCATTCTTATGACGAGAAATTCATATTAAAAAGAAATCAATAACCAAATATATCATATTTCAACATGCTAGGAGAGCAAAGGTGATATTCTCAAATGATAATAAATTTGGAAGGAGGTTAACTCACTTCTTTAAAGTTGATGGGTTTATTTATTACGAGAGGGTATTTTATTTTTAAAATATATTTTTTTTAATGATAAAAAGGGCATTTTTAAAACTTTTTTTTTACAGACAAAAAAATATTTGTTAAGATAAAAACTATATAATATAAAAACAGTTTGAGACAAAAATATTTTAAGACAAAACTTTATATTTAAGACAAAAATAAATAAATAAAATATTTTAAGACAAAATTTTATATTTAAAACAAAAATAGACAAAAATACTTTAAAACAAAACTTTATATTTAAGACAAAAATTGTTTGAGACAAAAATATTTTAAAACAATTTTATATTTAAGACAAAAATTGTTTGAGAGAAAAATATTTTAAGACAAAAGTTTATATTTAAGACAATGGTGACAATCACAATTAAGACGAACCCATTTAAGATAGTCAACAATTAAGACAAAATTATTATCTAACACTTGCAAAATTGAATGCACCCTAAGTCCGCCAACTTGCAGGCTACCATTGTCTTGGGCTTATATGGAGGTAGTTATCTTATATAAAGACAATTATTTGTTGGACTCCTCTTCTATCCCTTAAATCTTTGATTATACTATTAGATAAAACTTGTTTGTAGTTGCATTTGGGAAGTTTGCATAGAAAGTTGACAAATAGATAGGTAATAATTATATTTTTTATTTTTAAAAATAGATATTCAAACCACATGAAATTTAATCATATCAAATTCTTTCTTTTATATTATATTTTTTCTTTTTCATTAATCATTTTTAATTAAATATAAGTTTACAATATGCTAATTATATTATTTTTTTTAATTAATTATAAAATTAAAATATAACATTTTAAAAAGTTAAAATATTTTTAACTAAATTCTAAGTATTTAATTAAATGTATATTTATTTGAAAATAGAGCAGTGATGGGGTGCACTATTAAGGCACTCCTTATGCAAGGTCATCGGTTCGAAACCGGGCGGAGGCAAAAATAGAAAGACTAGGATTAGTCTAAACTACCAAAACAAGAATAAAATTAAAGATAATTTGATTTCAAAATAATTGCAATATACATATCACATTTTAAAAATATAAAAAATAAATAGATACAAATTGTTATTTTTGGTTGGCTTAATTGGGAGGATTTGAACTTTGAATATCATGCTTTTACATAATACTTCATAACAGAGTGATTGTCAATTGAATTAAACTACAATATGCGAAAAAATTTAAATTACTTCAACTAAAACTTTGATATAAATTTGCAAGAAATTAGATACAATATAAGGATAAAAAGAATTAAATATCTTTTGAATATATATATATATATATATTTCAAAACCATACATAAATAAATTCAAATAATTAAAATACAAATTTATCAATATTTTCATTTTTAACCTTCCTTTTTTCTTTCTAAATGAAAAGTCTTATACTCACATCTCAATGCATAAACCTTCCTTTTTTTTCTTTTTAAATGAAAAACCTTATACTCACATCTCAATTTTTTTTCACTATTGAACAAATATATCAAAGAGTTAAATAACAATAATTTAATTATTTGTTAGATAATATTTTAGTATTTAATTTTTTTCTCATTGTAAAAAACTTTCCTCTAATTTTGTAAAAAATGCAAAATGCAAAATGTAGTTTAGTATTTTTTTTATATTAATTTATTGTTAGGAATTAAGATTTTGGTAAAGATTTTCATCTAGTAATTAGAAAACCATGAATACATTATTAAAAAACTAAGTAATTTTAGTAATTGGTATCATTTTAAACTAGGGAATAACTACTATGTGATCTATCTTAATCACTTAATAGAGATATATATAAATAAATTATGAAGGAGGTTGAAACAATACCTTTATCATAAACTTTAATTTAACCTAAAAATCCATTTCCATGCCCCTATAGTCACCCACATCGGAGGTTGACTTAGCGCACCCACATGACCCGTCACCATAGGTTTGTGGTGCATCCTAACTCATTTCATCTTATCGATTTTCTCAATATGAAACACATGATTCCATACTACACCTCACTTTTTATATTTCACTATTATTAAAATTCATAAGTTTAACACTAATTGAAGTATGTATATAATAATTTCATACAATTATGCCTTTTTATAACCAATATGAAAATGATATGAATCAAAGTGATTTTATAGAATCAACAACCCAACTAGCTTAACAATTGTCAAATATTCAAATGTGTTATAACAAATTGAAATCTAGTCTCGTATAGAAATTTAAAATTATAAGAGAACTCAATTCATACAAACCTGTCCCCAAATTTCTTGTTTGATTTACTGTCATCGATAACAACTTTGTCATATCAAAATCGTTTCACTTGATAGAAGTAGTAAGTACTCTCATATATGCATGCGATGTATGAAGAGATAAGTTAAGTGAAGGAAAGAAAGTTAAGTCTACTATTAGAAGTCAAGTGAATCAAAGTTAGAAATTTTATGGCTTGTCAAGAAAAGATAAGTTAAGGAAAAGAAAAATGTAGATTTATGTTAAAGTGAATTTAGAAAAGTTTAGTTAAAACAAAGTCATAGTTTGCATGAGGAAAAAAAAGTTAGAGTTTGCATGATTCCATATTTAGAAATTTTAGTTTTTATATACTCATTGTTGGGTCATTGTAATTTGCAATAAGAATAGATAATAACAATAGCTTGATGGATGTATATGAGAAAAGATTAATGAAGAGAACTTCTTTATTCAAGCAAAAATTTGTTTACTTATTTGTCTAGTCTTTGCATGTTTATCTCTCCCTCTAAATAATAAGTGGTATCACAACAAGTTTTAGCAAGGTTTCAAAGAACCAAAGGAGTTAAGAAGGCCGTGAGTTACTTCTACTAAGAGCATTGACTATTGTGAGTAGCTGGAAAATCAAATTTTGCATATATTGTTCCATAAGTAGAAACTGAAGCTCATTGAGATTTTGTAAACCTAACTACTAAAATATTAGGGTGAGTAGCCTAAAGAGCCACCACCATATCAAGAGGGAAGAGCCACCGCCACTAACCAAAGAAGGAGTCTCCACCGAAGTTGTAGCCATGAGCCTCCATAAGAATTTGCGTAGAAGAGCTTAGAAAAGTTGCTAGTAGTTATTGGGAGCCACTGTTAAAGTGAGGGTTAAAATGTTTAGTTTTAAATATAATCAAGTGTATGTGAAGTTCATTTCTAGAAGGCTGACACAATAATGAAAGAAGACAAAAGACAAAATAAAGACGTCTGTCATGGGTCACAAAGCAAGATTGAAGCAAACTGAGAAAATAAATCGAAATGAAGAGCCAAAGTACTTCGAATAGCTAATAGAGTTTCTCGCCACACTCAGGGTATCTAAAAGACAAGTAGATGAAGTAGAACAATTCGAGGATGAATGGATTAGGATAGATCTGATAACACTTCCAAAATTTACTAGTAAAAAAATTATTTTTTGGGCGCTGTCAAAATGAAAACTTTTCTTCGATAAAGAGTTGATTGAGTACCAGTCTAATAACCCATATGATTAAGTATGTGATTCCTTAGTATTGGATCTTATAAAACATGCATTATATGAGAAGTCCTTGTGAAAAGTAACAAAAGCTACATCTTCCTAGGAAGCATGGAAGACCTTAGAAGTAGAATTGGTATAAAGGAAAGTGTCATAAAGCAACAAATTATGTTACAATCTGTTGAACAATTAATAGAAACTCAAGTGCATGTCTGAGAGTAAATGAGCAAGACACTAGGAGGAAAACAGAGCTTGGAGAATCCAACTCAAATGTGGATGATGATCATAAGGCCTATAAAAGTGAAATCCATCATGCAGACATGCATATGGATGAAAAAGACATAGAAAAGATTGCAGAGCAAGAAGTTGAATCCTCTATGTATGAAGTAGAGCAAGAGCATATTGTAACATGGATGGTGAATATGATGGTGAATCCCACTGTGACGACACACATGAGGATGGTGACTGCAAAGTGAGTTATGAATTAGTGAATACAACAATAGACTTTGTTGATGATGGTGAATCTTCCAATAAATAAGTGAATAACATGTGAGATCTAGTTGGTATGATTGTAGTTGATGATGACCTCTTTGCATCAGAGTTTTAGTCATTTATGTTTGAGAAGAACAAAGATATTTTTTCATATGAAGTAATGGTTTGTAGAGCTAAAAGTGTGTCTCTCATGAATTCAAAAACAAATGGTGAATAGTGAAGTTGAAATTGTTAATGAACACATGCATGCTCAAATATCTCACCATAGAGTGGATGAAAATTATGTTTATGAAATTTGAGGTCTCTTTTTTTAAATAAGGACTAATTGTGGAAATAGGAAAGTTCCATGTTTGATGAAGAATCGAAGGTTGAAGCCATCATGAGAAGCGACTTCTTTGAAGGAGTTGGTTCAAAATCTGTAGACAAATTTAATTCACAATCATAAGAAAAATCTATATCAATAGGTGAATCAGGATTGTCTACATCTCCTCCATTCTATTTGGTTGAGCTTCTTATTCTTGTCTTTCCAAACTCATCAGGAAGAACACTTTCAAGTGTCTTTGTCAGCCATTTTGGAGGACCTTTCTGAGATCGCCTAGGTTGCTCAGTTGATTGAGATGGGGATGAATCGAGATTTATCCTCCTAATTTTGTTAATCACATCACTCAAAGTGTCATCTTGGTCAGTGGTTGGAGCGTCATATGGGGGAGAGAGTGCTTCAGAAGGAGATCCCGCATATTGATCCTATATAGGGATCCCCCCCTTCAAGATGTGGAATCTCATTATCAAACTCTTGAAAAGACTTTGCATGTATGAATCTATCAAAGTGATCAAGTTTCCGCTCAACAACATTGTCATTCTTAGAAGATTCAAGAAATATCACATTTGTAGATATTATAAACTTCTTATTCACCTCATCATAAAGAATGTATGCTTTGGAGGTATTTAAGTACATCAATAAGATACATTTGTGATTCCTTGCACTGAATTTATTTATCTGTTCCTTAGGTATCAAGGCAGTATCAAGGCATAACAGGTGGCGAAGATTATACACTAGAATCATATAGACATCGTTTATATTTAAACATCGTTATTTGAATCATATAATTTTTCATTTTTAATTTTTTTTCCTTTTTAAATAAGCTAATTGATTTTAATATTATTTTATTTATTTTTTAAAATGTGTTGTTTTAATCTTGTGCTTTTTCATTTTTAATTTTTTTTGCAAAATTGTTTTAATTTTTTAAAACATGTGTTGTTTTTTCATTTTTAATTTGTTTTGCAAAATTGTTTTAATTTTTTTAAAAATGTGTTGTTTTTTCATTTTTAAATTGTTTTGCAAAATTTGACAAAATAGAAACAGGAACAAGTGTTTTTGTTCACATTGAAAATCTAAACCAATATTGACGATTCAATTAAATGGTCTTTCGCTTTCTCTTTTTTTTAATCAGTGGTGCTTACAATTACATGACGCTTAAAGCTTTTGTACTTTTGCTATTTTTAACTTGTAAGATGCTTAAAGACTCATAATTAAATGGTCTTTGGCCCTTAATTTTTCTACTTTTGCTATTTTTAACTTATAAGACGCTTTATACTAACCAAAAAAAAAAAACTAAATACTCTGCACATGTGCTTTTCTAACGTTTCTTTTGCTAATTATAGTTGTAATAACAAATATAGATGTGCTTCTGCCTGTTTAAACCCGGGCAACTGGGTTGCATTGCTTTAGTGTTTAAACCCTAGCGGCATTGCTTTTGCTAATTATATTTGTATTTCTTTTTGCTATTTTAAACCATTCCAAATGCTTTAGTGTTTAAACCTGGGCTGCATTGCTTTTACTAAATATATCTGTATTGGAGGATCAATTCTATTCCACGAAGTGTGGGATAGAAATAAGGAAATCTCTAATTTTCTCACTTGATAAAATATTAATACTAGCTAGTCCTCCCATTGATATTTTTCATTTACTTTGTAAATTTGATACACGAACGAAACAATTTCATGAAGTTAAATAAAAAGATCGAAAGTTATAGATGTTGCAGGGTGTAAGTTTGGAAACTTATCACGTTTCCGGGAGCGTACAATGACTATTTTTCGTGAAACGAAGTGTGCTAGATTCAGAACGACGAGCACTACACAATCGCTCAAGTTTCGAAATAATCTAAGAACTTCGATTTTTTAGCATAAAACTTAGCACCTGATCATTCCTACCAAATGGAATCCTTTTGGACCCCAAAAGCTCTTTCATTACTGAACATGTGGATGAGGGTATAGTTCCCTCGCCCATCTAGTCTCAATCCACTGGAATTTTCCCATTTTAATCAATTTGATCTTTTCATAAAAACTAGTCCTAAGAACCACCATAGCGGAGATGGTAAGAAGATTGGCGGTATTTTTGGAGGTTGTGCATTCGAATCGCTGGGCTGCTCATTTTTCCCTTAACAAAAATTTTGGTAGCCACATGGAATTTAGCCCACGTGGTCCCTCCTGGTTGGTCCACTTCAAGCCAATCTCAACCACCCATTAACAAACTAGTAAAATGTTTCCAAGTGGCACAAATCTATTAGTTGAAGAAGAAAACCAGTATCCCATGTCAGTGTCTAGTCAGTAGTATGGGTTGCTGACTGTGCAACCCCATACAACCAAGAACTCAAATTCTTTTATTGTTTCCCTAAATGAACATAACTTGATTACAAGCGGATACGATGTCGGTTTTGAGCGAAACAATTTGTGTCGGATTCAAAATGAAGAGATTTGCGCAAACACGCTGGTTTCAAGCTATTCTAACAACTTTTAATTTTGAGCATAAAATCAATCCTCCAGATCAAACTTGCTGGATTAGATCATTTGTGTCACAACCTTTATCAAAATGTTGAATGAGGTCATTTGTTTCACAAATTGCATTTGTTGTTTGGGTGAGGTCTTCTATGTAACACGCTACATCTACCTTTTTTTACATCATGGATCAAGTAGATATTATTTTTCTCTTAATTTTATCTAGAGTGCATTAATGAGTTGTTCTTTCATATCTATTTAATTTTTAATATCCTTTGTTTCTTCTAATGTGCTAGTCATCTGATTGATTATGTTTTGATTTTTCTTTAACTTCCATTCAAGTACTTCAATTTTGTTGTGCAATTCATGATTGCACTCTTACAGTCCTTTGATTTGTAGTTTGACACTTTGAAGACATTTTCATCCTTTACCCATTTTGATACTTAACACACTCGCTTGTACTTTCTTTCTTGATTATCATGCTTGCTTGCTTTTAATATTTTCTCAATTTTCATGCTTGTTTAATTATGTGACCTTAGGGTGTAGGATACTACCAAAAATGAACCCAAGTTAATGATTTTACAATGATATGTAATGACTAGATGACTTCTTATTTGACTGTTAAGAACTCAACCCCAATCAATTTTACTTAATGACTAGTTTAGGGTGTCGGGCTCCACTGATCATGCACCCAATTACAATCAACAACTCTAGCTTGACCTTGACTTTGACTCTTTACTCACTTACATTACAGGTGACTTTAACTCTCAACTCTCCATGAAAATGACTTCAACTTTGACATAAAACTCTCAATACATTTCATTAAATGACATTTTAAGAATGCCAATAGTGAATCCCCTTCATTAAATTATTCATAATGCAATATTTTATTTTTGAAACTAGGAAATCATCAACATCTAATAGGAAGTGTCAAAATAAGACTCTTGCTAGATCCGTATTGTGACACAAAGAAAAATATTTCCATGCTTTCTTAACAAGAAATCGCTTCGAAGATGCTCTTTTCTTCTTCTCTATTCATGACCATGCTACCTTGGCTCATTTAGCAACTAAAGGAATTACTTTCTTGCACTCCTAGTGATTTCTGAGTCCTCTAGTCTTTTTCTGATTGCTTAGTCCTCTAGTCGTTTTCTGCTTCATAGTTGTGCGAGAATCATACTTCGTTTTATCTTCTTGTAGGTCCTTTAAAATTTCATTTTCATGCAGATGGTCATGGATTCTTCCATGCATGGGGCTTTACACATGCAAAAAAAAAAACAGTTAACACATGGTCACCATAAATTCAAAAGTGTAGGTTGCTTTTACTATGGCTTCATTGCAGGTCAAAGAGAAACCGATCGTTTGATATTGTCAATGCTCTACATGTTACACATACCAACTTATTTGATACCGCACCAACAAAACATTCCAAATTTTGATATAAAAGGTTAAATTGTCACTGTCCTTAGGCTGGTATATCCATATCATGCTTTTAATTTAATTATTACAGTTACAGATCTCACAAGAGAAAAAATTAATTACCATAAAGCAAATGCTCTACACAAAGAGTCATTCTATAGATCTCGGTTGGTTTCATACCAGAATTCAAATCCCAAAGGATCGAATCCCACAACATTCCAATAGGAACTTAGCTTGCATCAAATAGACAATGTGATATCGGTTTACCTCTAACACAGCTCCGGATGAGTATTTGTATGCCAATATATATGTTCCTCTCCCAACTACTTAAGCAATGTAAACTGCGTCATAGACTGATTACTGATCAATATTAAAAATCGAGGAAAGGTATATTAAGAAGAAGCGCAAAAGGAAACTGAATGACGAGCACATGGTGAGATATGGCGAATGTAACAACAGCCAAAAATGTTATGAGGAGAGGTATCAACCTTCTGGCTCTATCAAATACTGCTCTTCGTCATCCATATATTCAACAAGATGCAAGAAAATGGAAGAACATTGTGAGCAATCGGAGTCGTATTATATTCACGTGGAGCACATGTATAACCTAGACAGGATGAAGCATCAAAATCTAAATGGTTGTGTAAAATATGTCTAAATTTAAAAGCACTGTCACTAGTCATAAATTTAGCCATAGGCACAATGCTCGAAAATCTCGGCAGTGGCCTTCAAAGTCTTGAATTTCTTACTAGGATCTCCCCTCAAAAACTTGGGGCCAACTTCCCTAATAAGAGATGTGAAAGAAGCAATGATGGACTTCAAATGCTGAATTTGGTCTTTCGTCCTCGGGCAACTGAGCAACAAACCCCGCTTGAGCTCCTTTAATGGGACTTGAAGACGCAAATTTATTCTTCTGCAACAAGTGGAGTTCGTCCAGAGTTTGTGCCTTCCAGCGACCCCGCACAACAATTACACGAAACTTCTTATTCCCACTGCCATATTGACTGACCAACCCAAATCTTTGCAACCACTACCAACAATGAGTTGTTGTACACATTTCCACAATCAAATGACTCTCAGAAACTCGAACAACTTCTGGCTACAACCCATGCACCTATGACTAGGTAATAAAGATGATTTCGACATCCAAGGATGTAGCCTTCTTGTGGCTTTTCTCCTCCTATAAAATAATTATCATAAGATTGAGTAGATTCGACCTACACACATTGTTTTCCAATTCGCCTTATCGAGTAGAAAGGTGATTTGGTCTTACTTAACAAATCGATCTCCCTCTAACACATGGCCTACATAGGAAATTCAACTCGGGTAAGGAAATGACTTGGCCCTTTTCTTACTACTGTGAACTCTGTCCATTCAGCTGCTACAAGAAATACTATTGTGCATTAATCTTGACCTCCCATGGATTAATTCGACCCCTTTTGAGGTTAATGCAACCTGCATATAAATTTTAGCCTTGAATCACTTGGCCTCCCACACAATGCAACTCGCTCTGCCTCAAGGGTTAGATCTGGCTCCAACATTTTATCTACATAAGAGAATATCCATATTGCACAAGGGAATACCAATGCGACCTTCACATATCGCTCGAGGTTACAAGAAAATAAACCCTCAAACCATCATATAAGCTTGGATCCACAATGTGTCAACCTTTCAAAGAGATTTCGCTATAGATAATAATTCAGCCACATGGGATTGATGGGCTTTCATAAGTTGTTTCCCCAAATCTAATGGGGGGACTCCAATCGGCCCTAAAACAATTCATGTCTTTTCGTTCCTTTAGCAACTCAAAGCCTTTATGAATTGGTTATGTAGCTACAAGGGAAATTCGACCTTTGTGGAAAACTCGACCCCCACAATAAAATATTTCGGCCCTCCTCAAATACTTGGCCACCACAATGTAAAATGGTCTTGGCAATCCAATTCGGCCCTGTCAAAGGAACTCACCCCCTACAATTCCCGGCTGCCATATATAATTAACCTCCACAAAATAAATTCAACCCTTCACTAGAAATTCAACTTATCCCACCAGTCGAGTTCAATCTTCACAAGGAAATCGCTCGTTCAATTAAATTTGGCCCTAGTAAACTAATTAGGCTCTGGTGAAATAATCATATCAATTGTGGGATTGGGCTCTGATACCAAATAAAAGAAATCAAAAACTAATAAAAATTGAAATAATGAGAGATAAGAACCATGGTGAAAAAGGCATAAAGCCTTAATGTATATTGTGTCTCACTCACACAAAAGTAATAATAATCTTACAATATATAAATACATCAAAAGAATGTCTCAAGATAGTGCGTCTAGTTTGAACACAATCATTTTGGTTGAGTAAATATCTCAACCACACATTAATCTAGTTTAGGAGCCTAACAAGTTGGAGAGAATCTCTTAACCAACTAGACCTAAACAAGCTCCCAAGTTTGAGGAACTAACTCATTCTAGAATAAAAAAATTGGACACAATCCAAAATTTATCATTTTAATTATTTTAAACTTATTGATTGTTTTATGTGAGAGTGAGGCTAACAATCTGAACATATTTTTACGTTATTTCTAGTCTCACAGGTTGGATGGTTAAGAGTGTTTCCCGGACAATTTCTCTAGCAACGCTGAGTGAAGCAGATAAGTATACACTATTGAATAGAATTGGTTAAAGAGAAAAAAATACGTTGTTTTTCAGACAACCTGAAAATAGATGATTATCTTAAATAAGATCTAGATTTGTTGGGCATTCTAGAGATCTATGATTGAGCAGGCTAAAGGTAGAACTTCTTCTTAGATTAAATTTTGTTAATATAAATCTAGTAACATTCTAGAAATGTATGATTGAACCAGACTAAACCTAGTGTTTGTTTTAGATTAAATTTTGTCTTTAAATCAATTCAGTAATAATAATAAACACTCACTACAACATAAAGGGGGGTTTTAAGACAATATTTAAGACAATTTTTGGGTAAATTGTCTTAATTTGAGACAAAAGAAAACTTGTGTATTGTCTTAAATATTGTCTTTAAGCGGGTGTCTCAAATTAAATCGTCTTAAAATTAAATTGTCTTAAAATGTTGTCTCTATAAAGACAATATATAACACAAGCATTTTGTCTCTCTAGAGACAATTTCATTTTTGTCTCTCCAGAGACAATAGTTGCACTACAACACAAAAGGGGGTTTTAAGACAATTTTTGGGTAAATTGTCTTAACTTGAGACAATTTCATTTTTGTCTCTCCAAAGACAATAGTTGGAATTAAAGACATCTTGTATTTATGGAGACAATGTCTTTAATCCTATCTATTGTCTTTCTAGAGACAATATAAAACAATGACTCCAGAAAAATATCTCACCATTGAAATAAATCAATATAAAAATATTTAATTAAAAAAAATCAACAATATCATTGAATAATTCATGTTAGGGTGCAATGGAATCGAACCACCAACCTCCTGCATGGCAGGTGCTCTTCCAATGAGCTAGCACCCTTTAAAGAATTATGTGAGGAGTTATGACAGTCCTTGAAATTGTATAATAAGCATTGATTTTTAAAAAATGTTCAACACATAATTAGAGCAAAACAAAGCCAAAGCATTCTCAGAAGTAAAAAACACTGACAGCAAGCCCAAACAATCTCAATAAAAAACCACAAGTATAGACACATAAGGCAATGAAGCCAACCAGATTCTAATGAATTACGTCAAGCAGAACACATAAGGGAAGTCCAACCTAGGTTTTCATCATTGGAGAGATCTAGACAACACTAAAAAACATATAACACAGTAACTCAAGGCGACTTTGAAATGACAAAAATTTAATTCACAATTACTGATGACAGACTCATTTATCCATACATTAAGCGATAGATAAATCCAAACAAATATTCGCAGGTCTAATTGGTACAGTCCTTGAAATTGTATAATAAGCATTGATTTTTAAAAAATGTTCAACACATAATTAGAGCAAAACAAAAACAAAATGTAGGACTTAAGCTAAGTATATTTTTATTCACAAAAGAAAAGTGAGTGTGTTTGTTTTAGAACTTTGAAAGGATTCTCCATACCTGGTGTTCACTACTTTATTTGCATTATTTCAAGAAACAACGTCGTGGATGTTCCAGTAACAAAGGCAGAGTTAGTTGGATGGGGAATTGGTGACCCAATTCCATATAGAGAGTTGAGAATGGTTTCTTTTTGTTATCAAATGGGAAGAAGCGTCAAAGGAAAAAAAAACGTTTCAGTTCCTTACTATTTGCTTTCATTTTGTAACATTGTGCCCATGATGTTATTTTGTGCAGGGATATTATAGTTGAGCATGCTGATATTGTGTTTGCAAATAGTAACGAAACAAGGGCTTTGTGTGGTTTTAGTTCAAGAAAAAGTCCAGTGTTAGCTGCAAAACATATAAGTTATTATTCTCCCCTTATATCTGTCACAGATGGTGCACATGGCTCCTACATTGCAGTGAAAGGTGAAGTTATGTACATACCTCCTTCGCCTTGTGTTCCTGTAGATACTTGTGGAGCAGGTGATGCTTATGCTATTCCGTACAACCATTGGCAAGGCCAGTACACGCCCTTCGTGGTACTTTATTGCTTCACCTTCTTATTTTCAAACTTCGGTCCAAACGCCACCACTTGCATCGTCTCGGGGGAGATTTTCCCGGCAAGTCTACGTTCTACATGCCACTGCATATCGGCCGCTGCAGAGTCAAACAGAACCATTGCATGGAGAGTATACTGACCAAGAAACATCATTAGGTGTTCACAAAACTGATTGCCAAAATTCAATAGTTCATAGGGGACAAAACATTGAGGAAACCATTCAACCATATAAATCTATTAATGAATCAAAAATCTCAAATATTGATTTGCAGCTTGCAACTGCTGTGAGTATTACAGTAAATTCTCTTGCAGAATGTACAATCTTGCAGGCAATATTTGAATTCCATAGTTTAGAGATTTCAGAAATGAAAAATTCATTTGAAAAAATAAGGAGTTTCTTTGATGCAGGAGGAGAGAGATTCAGCTATACAACAACTTGCTATTACCCATGATCAGTTTAGAAAGTTGGTCCAGCAGCAAGAGAGGATGACTGAGAATAGTGAAGAGCTAGTTGATCGTATGCGGGATGTAGAGCCTAGTGAAGTTGGAGAACAAAACATGCAATCTTTTGTGGTGTTGGACATCCTGGTTACTGACTGTAGCAAGTTCATGAAACAATTGCAGAAAGCATTAGATGAAAGGTCGCAGTTTGAACCCACTATAAGAGAACTTGAGTCTGTTTTGTTTTCAAAGGACCAAGATATTCAAGATATGAATGTTAAGTCTGTTGAGCTATCTCAGAAATGTGCACAACTTGAATAAATTAGTGGTAAGTGCACAATACTTAATGAAAAATGTGCTGAAATGGCTTTTCAAGCAGCTCAAAATGAAAATGAAAGAGATTCCTTACATTTGGAGGTAGATGCCCTTAGGAAATCTCTTTCAGAAAAAGAAACATTAATGAAAGCCTCTTCAAAATTCCATTCTGACTTGAAACACCAGTTTGACACTACCATAGAGAAGTTAATAGCTGCCATTGAGGAAGTCATTCAAGATGAGACTTTGGCAGCTATTCCTTGCTTGGAGAGAATTTATTATCTGGAGACAAGCCTCCTTTTTCTTATTGAGAAGTACAAGGTAGCTTTTTCACAAGTGAACCTGGTTCATAAATGCTTACTTGAGCTTGCTTCTAATTATGGAAACTTGTTGGAAAAAGAACCTACACTTTTTTTGGATGTGTTCCTCAGAGAAGTCTTCAGTTACAAATAAAAGGAAGTAGACCAGTTAAATGAAGAAGTAAAAGCAATGAATTTAATTAAAACTCAGCATGAAGAAGAAATTAGGGAACTGGAGGACCGTTTATATAAATTTGATGAAAATATTAAAGAAATGAGCATGGATAAAAACAAAATGAGAACTGATCTTGAGCAGACAGAAATAAAATTGTCATCAGTCAGAGAAAAGCTTAGTCTGGCCATCGCTAAAGGAAAATGATTGGTTGAGGAACGCAATACACTAAGACAATCATTAGTGGACAAGTCTAATGAGCTAGAAAAGTGTTTGCAGGAATTGCAGAAGAAAAATGATACATTGCTTGAAACTGAAATGAAAGCTTCTAAGCATGTTAAAGTACTGGAATTAGAGCTAGACGATATTCATAATTCTGCAAGTGCTTTTTGAGAATCCGTTTCTAACAAGGATTCAATTCTTCAGAAAATAGAAAATGTCTTTGGGGAGATGAATTTGCCAGAGGCAATCCACTCCAAAGAAATAATTGATAAAGTTGAGTGGTTTGCAAAAATCATCTCTTGGAGTAAATAACAATATGTTTGAAACAAGTGTGGATGATGACAAAACTCAGAAGATTCATCTTCAAGATCTAAAAGAAGAGTACGAGGAACTACAAAATAAATACCGTAGTGTAGTTGAGCAGTCAGATATACTGGAGAAGTATTTGTTGGAAAGGAACCATCTTATTCAAAGATGATAACAAATCCTTGAGAATGTTGATATGCCAACATCTATGCGATCAGCTGATCCAGAATTTCAGATTGAATGGCTCAGGAGATCACCAACTCAGGTCCAACAGGATGCAGCTCATTTTAAGCATGCAATTGAGAATGCTCAAAAAATTGTTGACTTATCTGCCTTTGAACTGGAGGACTCGAAAAAGAGAGTAGAAAGCCTAGAGGAAAGTCTCTTGAAGTTAAACCATGAAAAACAGGAATATGTGAAAAGCCTCGAGGAGCTTAATTCTAAATTTGAATCTCTAAACGAGCAACCATTTCAAGAAGCATCCCGGAAAGAGAGTTTATGTGATGATATTGTTGATTAACCTATGAGTGAGTCTGTTGTGGAATCAAGCATTGCTGATAGGAGTTTAATTACAGAAGAATGTATGCAAAGACTATTGGATATGGTTATTGAAACATTAAAAGATCAAGATATTCAAGAGTTATCTTTATTCTGCAATAATGGGGAGTATCTTGAAGGATGTATCAGGAAACTCATAGCAAAGCTAAATGATTTATCTGAAGCAGCTGAAAATCTCAAGGAAAGTGGTGATGCAAAGATGATGGAGCTTCAGGGTCTCTAGGCTGCAATTACTGAAAAAAATACAGAACAAGAGGAAATGACTAAAAATCAAGAAGAAGTATGTTTAGCAGTGGCATCACATAGAGCAGAGATAGAAAGTCATATACAAAAAAATAGAATAATGGCTAGGAGCTAGAGACAGTGAAAAAACAAAAGGATGCTTTACAGGTACATTTTGAGGAGGAAGAAGAGAGATCATCAGTAATAAGGGAGAAACTGACTATGGCAATGAAAAAAGGAAAAGGGTTAGCTCAACAACGAGAAAATTTGAAAAAATATTTGGTTGAAAAAGTAGTAGAACTTGAGCAGCTAAAAACAGAGTTACAATTACTTGACTCTATGATTAATGAACATGGGCAGAGAATCAGCAAGTTGTCAAGTGAGTTGGAGCGCTTTGAAAGTCCAGAGACACATTTTTTTTCCTTAAAAAATCATTTGCCCAGCTAGAGAAAAAGTTACTGGATAGCAACAATACAACACAGAGTATAATGAAGACATTAAACGCTATTGAGTTTACAGGTGTAGTTTTATACATATATATACCTAACCAAACTTGAAAACGAATTAAAAATCACCACTGTCAAAGCTATTTTTGGAACACTATCAATCCTCTCATTATCCTATATTTTTGCGAACCTATTGCTATGAAAATGTTTTACTTGGACTTCACTAATATTAAAATATGCACACATACATAACCCAAACACACATGCGTATAGTTCAACTTAAAAGGTAAAAGGGAACAATAGGGCATACGAAGACTACCTATCACAGAGGAAATACATATACATCATATCCAGGTCTGGCAGGATATTTCCACATACACATCATATCTAGCTCTAGCAGGATATTTCTACAGACACATCTTTAATTCTGCACATACCCAGTATATATCAATTAACCCAATGGTCTGAAATTTCAGAAGTCATGCAAGTTGCTTTTGGTTGACCAATCAGTAGACTCGTTTAAGTTTTACTTATACAACTATACAACTACTGAATTTAGAGGTCTGAATCCTCCTTCCCGGGAGCAAAATGGTATTGCATTCACAAAGACAGTTTGACTTCCAAAAGCGGCATGCTTCGATACAAATAATGTTTAGACACCTTTCTAATAATTTGAAATATGAATTTCAAATGTAACATTCTTGTGATCAAGAGATCACGCAAGAGCAAGGGTAAACAAATCCCAGAAGTGAATGTTGGAAGCAAAGATTGACTTCCAAAAGTGTCATCCTTCGATATGTATGAAGTTTAAACACCCTTCTAATTATATGAATTTCAAATGTGACATTCTTGTCATCAAGAGATCATGCTAGCAGATAAATCCCAAAAGTGAATGCTGAAAGCGACGAAAATGCCAAATTATTTACCTACAGGTAAAAAAGCAGCTTCTGGGGGGACTTGGTTCTCTATCCTTAATATATGGAGCATTGGTTCTCTAATGAAACCCAAAGATTCACGGGCTGCCCACCAGGGTTCCAATATCCTGCCCCGGTCACAAACATACGGCATGATTTTCAAACGAAAGGAATGGAGCTAGGTGCAAAACCTAGGCAAATTTGACTTGCTCACTTCAGTGCTTACCCCACCCTCAAAGGAAAGGGATGAGACTGGGGGCAAGACCTAGTCAAATTTGGTTTTCTCACCTCGCTTTATAGCCTCAGGGCATGTTCTTCAAAACAATAACAATAAGAAGAGGCAAACACCTTATTTAACAGAGGCAAAATCTTCATTGAATATAAGAAGAGATAGAGACACTTTTATTAGTGAACAGGAAAAATCTTCATTGTCTATTGTTGCAATTACAACTACTCAAATGGTTTGGAACATGTGTCCTCCTAAAAGATCACAGTTTCAAATCCAGAGAATTCAGAAAGTGTTCAGTACTTACACCTCTCTAGACATTAGTAGGGTTTTAGGTTATTTCTCACTACACAAAAGGTTCTCTGTCAAAGAAAGAAGGGGTCCCATACACCAGCTGTCACAAGTTCTCTGTCACAGAAAGGAGGAGTCCCATACACCAGCAGTCGCAGGTTCTCTGTAACAGAAAGAAGGGGTCTCATACACCAGCAGTCACACGTTCTCTGTAACAGAAAGAAGGGTTCTCATACACCAGCAGTCACTGCCAATTGAATCAAATCACTGCACAGAGGAGGTTCTCTCTCACTCCACAGAGGAGGTTCTTTCTCACAGAAAGAAGGGGCTCATACAACACCCATCACCACGAATTGAGTGATTGTTCGGCTCATGCTGTGACTTTAAAATCAAATTATTATTTATATTGACAGCCTCTGTAAATATAAAGAAATGCAATTTCATAAAATGGTATGGATATTAAGGTTCCAACCTAGAAGCCATTGATTGATATTCTCAATCAATTGTATGATTGAGAACTTGACTGTTAAAAATCGCACGATCACCTCTTTGTTCACCCCTCGCATATGCAGATGCGAAAAACAGAGGCACCGACAGGAACAAAAAAATAGGGAATACACAGCACCTTAGACACGAAATTCCCAACAAAACAATATTATACAAATTATCAACTTTACTGTCATTTCAGAGAACGAGTAAAGGAACAATTAGTATTACCAGAGAATTCATGTGGCATTCTATTACCGCATACTTCCCAATTTTACATTACAATATCAAAAAACACATTTCTCGATTTTAATTTTAATCTACTTAAGACCTTGCAAAATAGATAACTCCCCCAAAAAAATAACGAAGGAACTGCCAAGAATACTTAGAAATACAGGCATTGCCCTTATATATCAAAGAAACCTTGTATGAAACCCTCCATGCATGTTAGATAAAACTAAAAAGCAACGGCCTGCCAAAGGCTGGTTGCAAGTTCGAATAGATAAGAGAACCCAAAGCACAGCAAAAAATAGGATTTTTTGAACAAGAAGCTACAAAATTCAAAGGAGAAGCTAACATACTAGCCACGGCATATCGGCCGCTGCAGGCAAGGCCGGGGCCATAGTTAAATATTCCATTCATAATTATAGGCCCAACTAACTAAAAATGCCAACACACAATAACACCAGCATTAATACAGATTTATGACTTTAGTTAATATGGTTACAAGTTTGTATATACCCCCTTTTTCTTTCTCATTACATTTTAGATGAACATTTTAAGATATTCATAACTCAGATAAAAGTAACTGACCTCAGCATAAAGAATGCATCCAGTAACCAGAACTCTCTGTCTCCTTGGCTCTGAAGTTGGCATGGTCAGAACTGGGTTAAGTACCCTATACAAGCCAAAACATAACGAGGGTTAAGTGCCATTCCATTATACCACAGAGCCTCTTTGTTTGTGGCTACATCTATGAAGCTATATATTAGAAGGGAACCCACATACATCACAGATGATTTTGAAAAATATAAAATAACAGTGAGGCTAAATTGCTTCCAGAAGGACCATATATAGCAGATACAAAACAACATCAGCTTGATTGCAACTTTGATTGGAGCATAACAACAATGCTTTCGGCTCTATCTTGAGTTCTAAGCATAGCCATATCCTAAACATTAATGGCATACTTCTGCCCAGTTGCCAGCAGATAATTCAACCATGAAAAAGTCAAGCTACTTATAAATATTGAACTACCATAACTTGTGAGGGTACCAGAGTTATGTTTTTGGGGGAACAATATTTTATCAGTTAACTAATTTTCAGAAAGGGGATCAGAATTTTCTATCACTTCTACCTTTTTAGAGCCTTTGATAGCAATGAAAAAAAGTGTTGATATTAGTGGAAGAGTCACAACCAATATGCAATCATCAAATATGCTATGAAATAAATGGGAGTTGTCACTAATGAACAAAACAACATGTGGAATCATTTCATATACCCACATGATGAAGCTAGATATCCACCATCCTATCAGAAGAAATGATGTGAAGATGATGCATACCCCTTTTCTGTAGTAGTGTTATAACCAAATGTAAAAATAGGTATTGACATAAAATAGTACCATAATAAATTCAAGTATATTTGCAATAATTTTCTTATAAAATGGTATTTAATATCAACATGGTTAATATGATTTCCAAATGTTGGATTCTCACAAGTTAATGGCTCTTTGACTATTACAAAGCAATGTGATTTTTTCTTGCATTATCTTGAAGTAGCTCCATAGTCACACTATCTAAATTGCCTCTTTGTTAGCCCTAATTGACGCCACATGTTCTACTTTATTGGTTGATAAAGCCACCAATTGCTACAACTTAGATATCCAACTTATAACTCCACCAACATGAGTGAAATTATATCTTGTATTAGACTTTAGTCTATCTTTGTCTCCACCAAAATTAGATTCAAAAATACCTTTAATTTACAAATATGTAAATTTATGGTAAATAATAGCATCTAAGGTTCCCAAGTATTTGAGTACCCTCTACACTATAGTCTAATGTTCCTTAAAAGGATTAGCCATGTACCTACTTAGAACTCCCAATAAGTGGGAAATATTTATTCTAATGTTCACCATGGTGAAGATGAGGCTCCCTATTAATTAGTAAAAAGGTAAGTACAGATGTTTTTATTCTTTTCTTCTATCTTAAGGCATTATTTGGAAGCCAATTTGAAGTGTACAGGAAGTGTGGTATTGACTAGTTTTGCATTTTCATATTGAAGCATCATAGAATCCTTTTAGTATATTACTTTTTCCATAACCATATATTTCTACATGTTTTATTCATTTGTATCATTAGCCATAGAATTTGGTTTCTTGCTCCTAAGTCATTCATTTCAAATTTCCCACCCCAACTGAGCCTTAAGATCAATTATTTTCTCGATGTTGAGGATTGCAACCAATATATGATCAACACTCGATAAAATCATAATAGAACTTCCATTATTAAACCTATTATAGTATCCACAATGGTCCACTTCACGCCTACTAAAATCTTCACTTTTCATGAAGGTATCAAATTTTATTAACACATCCTTGACATCCATCTCAATTCATAGAGAACCTTCCACACAGACATCATGCTTGAGATAGCTATGCAAGAAAGTAATGTTTACAGCAATATGCTTTAGCTCTAAATCCTCTGTTGCTGCCAGTGCATGTCAAAAATCTACAATAATCAACATCACAATTGGAGAGGAAAATTCATTAAAGTTTATTCCTAACTTCTACACACAACCTTTTTCCACTAAGTAAATTTCACTAAAGTCTATTGCTAACCTTTGCACATAATATTTTTCCACCGATCATGCCTTATAGTTTTACAATTCCATTAATATTCTCATTTACTTTGTACTTCCACTTGTTACAAATTACCTTCTTTTAGGTAGGAGATTCACAAGTTCCCACATTTCATTCTTGTGAACAACTTTCACTTCCTTGTTGATGAATTTCATCCATTTCTCTACATCCTCAAATTATCTCGGTTAACCATCATCAATTACCAAAGCGAAAGAGAACTAGAATAAAAAGAAGGATACCACACTAGATGCATATCAGGACATGTTGATCATTAAGTTGTGGCTATTGAACTTGCTACTTCACATGCTAAGTAGATGAGTCAACACACTTATTTTCATTTCATCTTAGTTCATTTCTAGTTCAATAGGTACAATCTGAAGTTTTTGTTGTATGTCCTTAAAAATATAACCCCAACTAACAATTACTTTATGGTGAGTAGGATCTCACTATTTATAGTCTTTTATTATATTTTCGAAAACACATTTCCTTGATTTTGGGTTAAATTGGTACCTTTTTGTTTAGTCATATGGGAAAATGCATCACAACCAAATGTATGTAAATGAGAGTAATCAACTAGCTTACTACCACAAAAGTTTTCTCTAGAATGAATCCATCTAGAATATCTGTGATTGACCTATTAATAATATAAGAAATTGTACCAATAGTTAGTAGTCTTGACTCTCTGCCCATAATCCATTATCCAACATATACGTGTTGAGCTTGCTTCTCACACATTCCACGATTGTGTGAGTCATATATATAATCCACACCACTTTGCCGTGGAGCATATGGAATAGTCTCTTGGTGATTACTTCCTTCCTACATGAAAAGTTTATCAAAATTCTTAAGGAAATATTCTCTTCTATTATCTAACTTGAGACATAAATTATACTTTCCTAATATTTTATGTACTAGTGCGTTAAACTTTTTAAATTTTCTCAAAGGGTTCTAACTTGTTTTGGAAAAATAAATCCACACTCCTATATCGTTGCTTATTTGTGAATCTGGCTTTTGAAATACTTTCCATAAGTTATAACCCGACTATTTACAAAAAACTGACCAGTGGAGTTTTAAGTGACACGAAGGTACCTGACCATCCTTGCTATAAACTGTGAGAGGATGTCCAATAGTTGCTTGCACACAGAAAAGGTTCAATGCAATCCCAAATACACCATCATAGTCCCGCATATTAATTAGTTCCTCATATTCTGCAGTTTCTGGAGTTATGAATCCATAAACCACCCTTTGACTGAGGTCTGTAGCCCTTAGTCCCCAAGCCTTGCAAGTAAAATCTATGTTGTGAGAATCATGCACTTAGCTAATATGATAAAAGGAACTAGATTTCTTTGGGTATGGAAGCATGTCTTTCCTACCATTATGAGTAATGGTAATGTACCCTTCCTCAATATCAATGTTAGGAGTTCTATATTCTTCCATGGTACCCAGTTTAACCAAATGGCATTCTAGGCTGAATTATTTGAAAGCAAAAAGCACATTCATGGTTACAATCACATTGTTATCCTGAGTATAGATTGTTCTTCCTCTGTCTATCATAGAATAAGCAGCAAACCTTTGTTCTTCAAAGTGTACGACTGCCTCAGATTCAAAGGACTTGAAAGCCTCTACAGGGAAATCAAATTCACAAACATCTCCCACAAAGAGGTCAAGTTGTTTGCTAGAACCTTCTATTGGGGTAATTTCAACTTCAAGCGATCAGATTGCTGTGTAGAGAATGAAACAACAAGAATATAAAGCAACAATGAAGTCAGCTGGAGATGCTCAATCTCAAGAACTTTTGGAGCTAGTTGTTGAGTGTTTGGTATCAAAGAGATGTGAAACATTTGAATATTATGTATCTTAGGCAAGAAGGAAGTTTGAGGACGCTTTTCCAAATCGGGTGAAGCAACGTACTTACACATTCTCTAATAACGCAAAAATAGGTGGAGGTGCACTATTCTGGTCTGCTCCAAAACGTTTTCCAAAGCCCCTAGAATTTAATTCAAATGATCCTAATATTTCAGCAGTTGTGGAGAAGGCTCGGTTACGATTTTATCATGCAGAGACTATCATACTTTTCACTTATCTCCTTAGTCTATTTCTTTCTGTCTCTGATATAGAAAAAATTCAAAGGGAGTAACCTTTGGAGCCTCCACCCAAACCCCCTCAAGAAATAGAGATGAAGAGGAAAATTACTTCAATGATGACAGTGATGACGAAGAGGATACTGCATCTGCTCGTATAGGACGTGTACCCAATGAACAGGGACATGCTGTTGTTGTGAATGGAAGTGCTTGTTTTTCATCTTTCAGGGATGGGTCCATTGCTTTGGTTGATTATGATGGTATAGAGAAGGTTTTATGCTTAACTCAAAGAAAAGAGAAATATCTTGTTGTTGCTGTTGTTCGATTTCTAAGAACAATACTATATCGAAATGATGCTTATCTTAATCGCCACATTCTAAATCAGAACCTTTTTGAACCAGTAATTCAGGCTTTTACTGCTAATGGAAATTTATTCTTAATTCAACAGTTCTTGAACTTATAGAATATATCTGTAAGGAAAATATTAAATTTATGGTTGAATACTTGATCAATAAATTTTCTGATCAATTAGAAAAGTTAGATTGTGTGGGTACTTTCCAAGCACTAAAGCTGAAATATGAGCAAACTCTTGATGGAGTGACTACAAGAAGTGTGTCAGGAGGGAAGGGTCCAAATCATTCAGGTCAGATGAATAACATTGATGATCAGGGAAAGAGAGTTTATGGAGCTCATTGATGATAAGCGACTATAGCTTATGGAGGCAGCTGCATCAGCTAAGGGCCTCTCCTCAATATTTCTGCTTGATAGTGAGACATTCCAAAAACTTGAATCATTCAAAGATACATTGGGAAAATTTCCAGCGACTTCAGTTAAAATGAAGAGACCATTTGCTGTTCGTCCCTAGACAGATTCTGAGCAGAATGTTGGAAATTTATTTATGGTTTGGAGATTTATAGTTACCTTTGTAGATGTTCTTGGTCTTTGGCCATTCACTCTTGATGAGTTTGTTCAAGCCTTTCATGATTATGAACAGAGATTACTTGGAGAGATTCATATGATTACTTGGAGAGATTCATATCAATCTCTTGAAAACAATTGTTAAAGACATTGAAGATGTGGCACAAGCTACTTCTAATGGGCTTGGAGCAAACCAGAATAGTATTTCTCTTGATGGAAGGGGAATATTCCGATCTGAGTGTTGAAGAGCGTTTAAATGCTCTTGTTTGTTTAATTGGTGTTGCAAATGAAGGCAATACCATTCGTGTTATGCTTGAGGAATAACTAGAAGCTGCAAATGCTTTGAAGCACCAAATGTGGGCAGATGCACAAAGTGATAGAAGATGGCTAAAAGAAGAACAACTTTCTAGAGCTCAAGCTCTTGGGGGAATAAAGTTTGAAGGAACTAATGTTAATCCCGCATTTGAGGGTGGGTAGAGCCATTTTGTTGGAATGGATATCAAGGGAACTGAGGCATCTATTTTCTCTCAACCCAAATGTGAGGCATCAGCAGACCTAATCTCAGTTCCAAACCATTTGTCAGCATCAGCAAACTCTAATGCAGCAGTCGAAAAATGTTTTCCATTGCAAGAAAACTCATTTATCCAGGACACTTCCATTGCACAACAAACTAGATACACGACTGAAAAAATCACGTGCACAGTTAAAAGCTTCTATAGGACTGAAGGCAGAAGGGTTATATGTTTATAGGACAATTCCGCTGGGCCAAGATAGCAGACATAGTCGCTATTGGTAATTTGTAACATGTTCTTCAGGGAATGATCCTGGATCTGGTAGAATTTTTTTTTTTGAGTCTCATGAGGATGGCATCTGGAAGGTCATTGACATAGCTGAGGCATTTGATGCTTTGTTATCATCTTTAGATATTCAGGGTGTTAGGGAGGCCCATTTACATGCTGTCTTGCAAAAACTGGAGGCATCTTATATTGCATCTTATAAGTTGATGGCATCATTTCAGTGAATCCAACTTCCAAGAATGATGGAAGTGATAAAAGATGAGCTCCCTGTATAAAGCTTTTGAAATGATAGCTCCAATGTATTTATATTTTCCAAGCTAAGTATGTAAGGAAGATATTGAAATTTGAAACATATTTGACATTGTTGATGATAAATCTGCAACAACTCCTATTGAAATGGATATGAAGTTATCGATTCTTAAAGACTCAAAGCTAGTGGATGCAACACTACACAGTAAATTGGCAGAAGTCTTATTTATCTTATCACTATTTGATTGGATTCAAACTGTAGTGTTGGTGGCATGATATCATGATTTATGGCTTTCCTCAATAGCTATTCATTGGAAGTCAGCAACATGGTTTTAAGTATGTGCACAAATATGACACTACGCTGCTTGATCTCACACCCATTTATAAAGGATTTTGTGTTTCATGCCAAGGCTAAGATGGTCATCATCCCTTATATCAGAAAGTAAGAACAAACCATGAAGATTAACTTGATCTATTTCAGGTCTTAGATGCATAGTATTAAAAACTGGAACTGGTGGCCAGACCGGTCCACCTAATAAACCGGGTTTCAAACCAGAACCAATCAAACTGGGACTGGTTAGATCTCAATGAACCAATTTAAAAAAAAAAAAAATTAATGAAAAAAAAACTATTTTAAAGATTTAAAACCATAATTCCAAACCAATAGACACAAAATATGCAAAGTCTGTTCATATATATACCATGTAAAGGTGAATATATCAAAATGGCACCAAGTGCAATACATAAAACTTTCCTATCGTAGATCAGGCCTAGAAATGGAAAATTCTATATAATATCCTGGTTTGAGTTCTCTCCTGGAGTCTGAACTAACGTACAGTCTAGTCAGAAAATAAAACTGCCCAATTACTCAGCCAGATACAACAATATGATTAGAACCCAGATAATCAATCGCACACTGTCAGTTTGCTCAAGCAGCAATAGGGATGTCGTTCAAATAACTTAGGGATGACTCAAACCAGAGGAGAACATGTCTAAATAGTCAATAATGGTGCTCTAATACGCCCTATAGATCAAGAACATGGAATTGGCCTCTCGGCCTTTTCCTACAGTTGAGAGAGGTTTGTGAATGTGGCAATTACCTAAAGAATTATTGGATTATAAAATCAGATGGAGCCCTACTGATTCCAGACTGGCTACCCCAAAAGTTCCACATAGGCAAGGGGAAGTTATCAAGCAAGTTTGATTTTATTGAACACTAACCACCCTCCTCTACAATTATCAAATTGGGACCTAACTTCTGCAGCCCACAATTACTGGCTATATGTAGACAAACTTATGAAATAACTTAGGGATGAATCAAACCAGAGGAGAACATGTCTAAATAGTCAATAATGGAGCTCTAATACACCGTATAGATCAAGAACATGGAATTGGCCTCTCGGCCTCTGCCTACAGTTGAGAGAGGTTTGTGAATGTGGCAATTACCTAAATAATTATTGGATTATAAAATCAGATGGAGCCCTACTGATTCTAGACTGGCTACCCCAAAAGTTCCACATAGGCAAGGGGAATTTATCAAGCAAGTTTGAGTTTGTTGAACACTAACCACCCTCCTCCACAATTATCAAATTGGGACCTAACTTTTGCAGCCCACAATTACTGGCTATATGTAGACAAACTTATGAAACAACTGTCAATTGGGTGTATATTAGGTGGTTGAGAGGAATGATTGACATGATAAACTTTGTTGTAATGACTTCGAGCCTTGTTGAGTTTGAGTTGTTCCTCAAAGACCAAAACATGTATAAATTAGAAAACAATTCTAGAAATGTAAAGCTTCCTGTAGTAATTTTAGTTCTTTTTCTTCCATTCTGGGTTGGCAAAGCTCTGGGTTTAAACGTAGTTTCATGCCTTTTCAGCACCCATGTTCTCATAATGTCTTAGGAGCTCTGCACTGACCACTTAAGAACTTTACAACATCTATAATTTTACAGCAGCTCATATTTCAGCATCTAAGCAACATAGACCAATCTTTAAACAAAAGGGGGAACCAAGCTTGGGAGCTCTGCACTGGCCACTTTAATTTTACAACTCTCATCCCACCATCTAAGAAACATACATCAATCCTCAAACAAAAGAGAGAACAAAGCTCAAGCGCGGAGGGGGAGACTGCAGGCTACTGGTAACTATGGAAAACCCTTTCCCCTCATTATTTTTTTAAATTATGTATTTATCATCCATTCATACCATATTAGTATTCAACTTCTCATCAGATTTGAACTACCAACATATCTTGTTGGCAATTTCCACCTAACAAGGACAACCATCGCTGGAAATTGCCACCTAACAAGGGCAATCCATCGCTCGACCCTTTATGCAAGAACAACCAAGAACTCAGACTCCAATTAACAAAACCCAAAGCTAATGTGTATGGGATGAAAGAACAGTGGAGAGAGATGAATACTCTCACAGAATCAATTGGGCACAACCCATTCAAGCCAGAGTCTAAAAAGCGTAGACAATGAAAATAAAGACCCACATTGATTCAGGTACCTGCTATAGATTTTTCCTTTAGAAGAACATCAGACATTCTTAATATGGTACCCGGTTTGGTATGTTGGCTATTCTGGCTTGTTTGGAAAGAGAGTGATGCCTCGTACAGTACTTGAACTTTTTAATATACGAGTATTTTTTCAGTAACAACCTAAAAAAATCCACACCACACATGATTTGTCCAAAAATTGTAAACACCTAACCATTGAGGCCACATTGGCAAAAGGAGTCATCAAAAAACAGTTTTAAGGAAATGGGTACAAAAATTCCTTCTTTGATTTTGATAATTTCTGTTCCCTGGAGGGAAGAGAGTGTATATGAAAAGAGGGAAGAGAGTGGGAATGAAAAGCAGATAAAGCTGCAGTCCCACAGGACGCAGACACAGACACAGACGGAGCATTGAAACCTTGCTTCCAGTGGCAGCGAGAAAGGACTGTAAATCTGTGAAATACTCTGTACCATCACTCTCTATGAATCAATCAACATTTTTTCACTCTACAATAGATGTTATTGTTCGTGTTCTGATTTGCTACTCCTTATTTCTATAGCATAGTATATTGAAAATTAAATAAATAAAAAAAGGACAATTTCATGTTTCTGGGCTTCTTCATAGACCTGTTTGCCGTTTGAAATTTGTGATGTAATCTCCACTTACAGTTTTATCAAAGCATCATATAATCTTGTTATTAGCTCAGATTTCTTGCTGTTAGAAACCCTCTATGTAGCAAAGGTTTCCCCACTGTAGTTTTTTTTTGTCTAACAGATCAATACAATATATATCGAATATCATTTTATGCTTCGATCTATAAATGTACAAAAAAACACAAAATGGAATAAAAAAAGGTTTTGAACACATGAAACAAATCTAAATTGCAAACCTAGCGTTATGTAGCCTCTCTTCTAAAATACAGAACAAAACACGCGCATTGTTGCATAATGTAGGTTAATGAGACTAAAACAACCCACATTGCAGTACAAGAGCTTAGGCTTACGCTTACCTCCATCTCGTTACACATGGGAATCTGAACCAGAACCATCGGACACTCTGCTGACGCACCTTTCTCCAAATCCGCTGCTGAACTTGGGAATTCGAATTGGGGCACCGACTTAATCTTCTTGATGTGGATCCACAGGCATCCCATCGCCAACACCAGTCTATCTTCCGACTGGATAAGAAACAACACAATGCAGATGTTGGCCAATGCCTGAAGAGAAGGGGCGAGATAAGTGGCCCTGACAAATACCCATTCCGAATAAATGGAAAGCAAAACGCCCTGGAAGTCCAACGCCGGAGAAAAGTCGAAATGAGGGCGGCTAAAGTGCCAACCTTTCATAAAAGCCGCAATCTCAGACCCTAGCATCAAGATGGAAAATAAGAGAAACCCTCTAATGACTCTGTATAGTTTACTTTACCCTGGTTTGTCCTCCTCTGTCACACGATTTTGATTCTTGATCAAAGTAACTCTTCTATTTACGGCGGAGAGAAGGCTCCATAGCCCCTGCATGAGCCAGGCGACACAGCCCGCGGTGCGATGGGCTTTCAGTAGCCATACCCACGTAAGTTGCCTGGCATTTTTGCCCCGACCCTGCTTATCTGACTGTTGGAAATCGTCTTCAGGGCTTTGCAATCCCACCATGGACCAATTTGGATTCTCCATTTTTACTACCACGGAAGTTCTCCTGTGGATCTCATTCTCCTTGTTCCACCATTCTTGAAGCTCAAAATTGGGAGCCATACATAAGAACCAAACGACACCCCACCCCCCGGGGAGTCACATGAACAAAAAAAAGAAAGAAAAAGCACTGTGCCCAAACCTGGATCTTTAGGTCAGAGAATGCAAAGTCAGGATCTTGGTCATAAGTTGGAAAGACTTTTGACAACAATAGTAAGTGCGTTCTCCTCCTCCGATTCCTTCGTCTTCTAACTAATAGAAAATGAACCCATCGGCAGCCTCGCCTATATAGAAGCTGCGCCGATCTCACAATGCGGAGGCCGCCTGGAGTTTGTGAGATTCGATCCGCGAATGTCGAGATGCTATAAGCCAGGCGCGCCTGTGGACATTTTACTTGAACACAGGAAGGGTTGGAACGAAGGGCAATCCAGGAGAACGCCTCAGCCTAAAAATAGTTTTAATTTTTAAAAAACAAAATATTAGTGGACAGTGTTAATTTCTAACTTACAATAATTAAAATAGTTTTAATTTTTAAACTAATAATTTAGGATTTTAAAATAAAATATTAATCGACCTTGAAAAAAATGTTTTAGAGTGATATAAAAATAAATTAAAATAATAATTTAGGATTTTAAAACAAAATATTACTCGTTCTTAAAAAAAATTGTTTTAAAGTGATATAATTGTTATGTGGAGTAGTGATATAATAGTTATGGTTGTTTAATTATTTATTGGGTTTATAAATAAAACATTACTATTTTATTTTATTCATGAAGATTATTTTAAGATTTGTGTGCATAATTTTGGTGTAAGTTTAAAATAATCCAACATAAAATGTTGTTTTTGAGTGTTTTAAAAAGGATAGAGATTAAAGTACAAATTAGATTATAAAAGGATATGATGAGTTTCTTAATTAAAATACGTGTAGTGATTAGATGGAAAAGAAGCAAAGAATATGCATCTTATATGAAAGTAAAATTTAAATAAGTGCACTTTAATGACAACACAATCCTTGTAGCATGATAACATATACAAAACGACCACATGAACTCAAGGAGCTATAAAATAAGCATATTAGAAACCATTTGATATGTGAATGAAGTGTTAGAAAGTAAATCATAAAGACATTGTACCATGGGCTACTCTATCAAGCTCTTACATGAAGTTCTCTCAAGTCTAAAATGGATGAGGGTAGGTGATGAGAAGCTCTTGACACCTTTGTAAGTAAATCCACCCTCTAGAATGAGGACTTGCACCTCTCCTTTATAGAATAGGGTAGGAGGAGATATAATGTAGTCTAGGAAAGAGAAGAGGATCAAATTGTGGGTTAAAGGCTTGTGTGCTAGATCATTTTGGATGTCACAATTCCTCTCTAGTGAATTTGCTCTCTTTCAAAACCAGGTTTGTTGAAAGTACACACCTGCCCAAAACACTTCGTAGCTAATGTTTTTCCTTTAATTGACAAATATGTTGAAAGTATCTTTAGTGAGGTGCATGTCTTCTAAAATATGTGTTGTTTTAGCACATAATACTCATGATAATGCATTAAATGTATGAGCAACAAGTCAACACAACACCGTGGCACAATCAAGTCCATGATATATATTTTTTTCTTATTATGAAGTTCCAACCTACTAGAAATAGTTCAATATGGTGCCCCCTTTGTAATAACTTGTTGTTTTCCTTTAGTAACCATATATATCTATTGATTGTCGTTTGTATGGATGAAATACAAACATTTCCTAGAATTATCCTCCTTGAGCACACCCTCTCCAAGACTGTTCACTGTTTGAAAGGTTGAAACACAAAATCTGCCAATAATAATCCCTTTTGACTACATCACCTCTCATTATTTGCCTTTCTCATTGTAATAATTAACATGTGTGGATGAAAGTAGATCTAATTCGAATTCATGAAGAAAAGCAACCTTGCTTATATGGCTAGGTTGAATTGCATCATTACCCAATTAACCTAGTCATTATCATCATCCTTAACCTCAGTCCCTGCATCCTTTGTGATTGGACATACAACTCAACCCCTCTTCACTCCTTCAACCGGGATGAAAAGGATTCAATTTCAATAGGAAGAATCGACGGGATGAAGAAAATCGAGTAAGTTGCAGTCCCTACATCCTCCTTGACTATTCCTGTGACTCAACCTGCTCAGGTCCCCCTCATCTCCTTCAACTAGGATAAAAATGCTTCAATCTCAATAGGAATAATAGGCAGTATCAGGAACCTCGAGCAAGTTGTAGTCCATGCATCCTCCTTGGCTTCGTCTGCAACTCAACCCCCTTAGCTCCTTCAACCTGGATCAAAAGACTTAAATAGGAATAAATGGTGGGATCAAGAACCTCTTGCAAACTGCAATAAGAAGAAATGGTCAGATCAAACTGCGTCATTCCATCACTAAGAAGCCTCGGTTTGCAAGGCATTGATTCACATATGGAGAGAGATATCATCACAAAGAAAGAAGAGGAAGAAACACTTACTAATGTGTTCTAATTGTTTGAGCTAGAGGAAGGTAAAGTAGTAGACATGATATAGCCTAAGAAAAGTGGATCTAATCAAAACCAACCACCCTATGAATTTTAAAATCCTAGAGGTAGTCCCAAATTTTTATTATACTTTTGACTTGAAAGCGCCTTTTCTTAGTCTCAATAAATGAAGTAAATAGTCTCAACCCCTTGGAGAAGGAAATTTGAGAAAAAACAATTAGCATGAACAAACAAAGAATCCAATGAGTTGAGTTGAGAGGGGTATCCCTTTGTAAACAAGAATCCATAGGCTTGTTAGAGTTAGTATGAATCTTTACTAGAAGGTGAGTAGTCTTCACATCACCAACCACATCCAATAGAAAGGTACCAACCCCTACAATAAAAATTATGTCTCCAAATAAGGTGTAGTCAATACCAATAATGTCATCTTATGAATATATTACAATATGATTTGAAAAGTATGTTTCCATACATGTGTGAAAGAAACAATCCATCTGGTTAGCAAAAGGAAGTCTTTATGAAGGGCTTAAGAAACCCCCTTGAAGGAGACAATAAGGGTTTGAAACCATAGAATACAAGTTTATCTATGAACCCTAGTTCTGCAACCCTTAGGATAAATGCTAATAGTCAATAGTCTAATCTCAAATGACATCCTAATCTTAGATCAATCTTTGATAACATTGTTGTTCCCTTCAATTGATTGAAAAAATCATCAATCCTCGACAACAGATACTTATTCTTAATGGTCACCTTGTTCAATTGCATGTAATGAATGCACAATCCAAGAGTACCATCCTTCTTCTTCACAAATAATACTTGTGTGCCCCATGGTGATACACTTGCCCTAATGTATCCATTGTCCAACATTTCCTTCAACTAATGTGAAATAATCGATGCACGACCGACATATGTGTTATCAACTAATACATATATTCAATGCACGACTGGCATAAAGTCACAACAAATACATTCAACAACGACACCATCAAATTTCACATGGAGACACCAATAAGAGTGTGTGCCAAGTAGTGTCAACGAAATCCAAGTGTCTCAAGGATAAAGTGTGTTAGGGGAAGGCCAGAATAAGACTTGTAGGAGGTAAGCCTATGGTTACATAAAGGGTTGCACAAAGTAGTTTCAGACAAAGGGAAACTTTGGATTGGGCACAACGTTTATTTTCCAATGACTTTTTTGGGTTCCCAAGTCGCAAAAAAAGTAAGGTTATCTATGACGGCATGAAAGCTAAGGAATACCAAGGTGTGTCAGGGAATTCCTAGAAGTACTAACACATGTTAGGCAGTTCCAAGGCATGATAGGCATGCCAAGATGTGGTAGGTGCCAGGGTGTGGCATGAATACATGCTAGGGAGTGTGAGGGCCAAGTGTCAAGGAAACACAAGGGAGCACTAGTTTAAAATTCATGGAAATGAAGTATCATCCAGTTCCAGGTGTGGTAAGAAGGGAGTGACACAGTATTCTAGGAACTGCCAAGGCATGTTAGAGTGCTAGGGAAGCATACAAAGATGTTCCAAGTGCCAAGGTGTGCCAATGCGTGCTAAAGAGTGTTAGGGAGTGCTAGGAAAACATAACATAGCACTAGGTCAAAATTAATACATGAATGAATAAGAGTGTGTGATAGGGAGTGTTAGCGAGTTCTAGGTGTTGAGATTCAACAAGATGATGAGCTTAGTGAAAAGAGTCACCTTCACTAAGTGGGCCTGCAGGCTATTTTTGGCGCAAGTCTATTTTTAGACATGGAGACCATATTTCAGAAGTTGCAGGATGTTATTTGTGGATGGTTGGTCAAGTTGGAAAAATAGATGGATTTCTATTTTTAGACATATTGGGCAAATTCTATTTATAGATCGCTGATCTAAAAATAGAAGTGTTGATTATTATTAGCTCTTAATAAAAATTAGACCCTAAATAACAACTTATTCTCTTGGAGCACTTACTTTCAATTAACAGGTGTGGTAGATCAGCTAGCTGAAGGAATTACGCAATTCCTAGGGTTTACTGGTGTTCATGCATGGAGGACTCAAGTGGCAGAGTTATGATGGAGTTGGTGAAGTAGTTCATGGAGTTTGTTTCAGTTTAACTACATCCTTGGAGTTAAACTCAATTGAACTAATTGTACCTATTTCTAACTGATTGATACATTAGTGGGAGTGGAGTGAATTAATTAGTTAAATTAATTCACAAATAATAACTCATTAATCAACTGAACAGAGACAACAGTTAACTACTTGCATGGGAGTTCCAGTGGAGAGATAGGTGAAAGGGCAGTGTGACTATCAGTTGTGACTATGTTGATGCATCCAATGCATCACACATCCATTGGAGATGCCAATGAGGATTGCGCGGTCAAGGCAAGGGTAATTTGAGGTCATTCAGAGCTATTCAAATCAAGGTCAACCCAAATAAATCTGATTTGGGGGTTCCACTGCAACAACATTTTCCCCACAACAAGCACAAGATCAAGCCAACATTTGTGATGTGTGCGTTTAAAGAGATGGATAGGTAAGTTTACCCTTACGAGAACATGGCACCTTAAAATCTGACCATGATTACTGAGTGCAAGCATTTGTGAAATGGAATTATGAGTGGAGCCTTTTCCAGAAGAGATTATTCATTTACATTACAATATATACAACATGCAGTTAGTGTTCCATCCATGTTAGCGCACACACTTCATGGTATCAATCCTCAAACTGGTACAAAAAAAATGATTTTATATATTCACATACGAGACAGTCACAAGATGTCAACAAAATTACATACGAGACAGTCACAAGATGTCAACAAAATTACATACTTATCGAAATCCTCAACCAGGAATATGCTACATTGCTTCTTAATGTGCTTTCAACTAGGTAGGCATCAATGACAATCATTACAATGGGTTAAGGGGATCTAAGAGAGAATTATGTAAGGAGTTCCTTCTAGGTAAAGGTCATTGGTATTACTATTGTTAAAGGGGGTGGCCTACAAGGATACATTGGTAGCTACTGATGCAAGAGCATAATTTCAACAATTTATTTCAAAAATTGTATTTGTCCTCCATAAGGTCTTAGAGATTTATAGAAGAGGAAGTTGGTTTCCTTGTTGCCCTATAATTTTGTAGAATTTCTAACTTCATATTTGGGATAGGAAATTTTAGTAATTTTAGGCATAAGTTAAGATGTTTTTATTTTTATTTTTAAGGCCTCCTAGTCATTAGGAAAGTTGAGTCTTATGATTAGGATTACTTGTGGAATCCTATGTATTTTTCAAACTCCAATACACCAAGGCAAATATGTGGAGGACATTTGGGGGAAATGTGATTGTCCATGAAATGTAGATCGGATTTGGGGAACTTGTAGCTCTTTTCCTTGGACCCTACTAGTTCTTAGAGGTTGTATTTGGAGCGGTTAGTAGGAAAAAGCATAATATGCCCAAGAATATTAGCGTTGGAGCCCCTATGGTTTGGGATAAAGGATAAGGGGTTCTATGAGTTAATGGGTTTAAGGGTTTAGGAGCAAGGGGTTAAGGGTAAAGGGTAAAGGGTTAGGGCTTATGGGATTTAGAGGTTAGGGGGTTTAAGGGTTAGAGGTTAATGGCTTAGTGGTTAAGGGATTTAGGGGTTAATATTAACCATCAAGGGCTTACATGTCAGGGGATTTAGGGGTTAAGTGCCTAAGGGTTATGTTATTTAGGCGTCAGAAGGTTAAGGGGTTAGGGGTTATGGGTTAAGGGTCAAGGATTAAGAGGATATGGGATTAGGGTTTATGGGGTTCAAGGATTCTAAGTTAGTGGTTAGGGGTTAAGGGGTTAATGGATTTGGGTTTAAGGGATCAAGGGGTTAATTTGTTATGAGTTATGGGTGTAGGGATTAAGGGATTGTGGCTTTGGGGTTAAAGGGATAGGGACTTTAGTGGTTATGGGTTAAGTTCGTATGGGTTGTGATAATGTGGCCCCTAATCCCCTTGTCACAACTATTGGTGCTTCCCCTATCAATTTCTCTCATTGCCTTACCTATGGGTCCCCTAGCCCCTATGCCATAAGGCCCTAAGGCTCCTTCTCATTATCTAATGTTAGGATTATAGATCTCAGTAAACCATGCTCGAACCTCTCACTTCTACCCATCCATGCTACCCTTATGTCCCCTTGCCCCGCTCAATACACCAAAATAACCCCCTCCCCCAAAATTCGTGAGAATTGAACATTTGGAGGCGATCATTTAACAACAACTTCACAACTACTCCATTTATAATGGTGTCTTGGAGCTATTAGATGTCATTTCATTGAGCTACAGTGATAGGTGAGAGCTATGCATAGCTCACTAAAGGTGTATCAAGAGACTATTAGTCTATTGGCTATATAATTTGACTCTTTTATTGTAACTTAGCGAAATGGAAAAGATGTGGAGACAATCTCCATTCTTCTTCTTTCACCGGGCCATGTAAAATAAATGAATCAAATAGTCTCAACCCCTTGGAGAAGGAAAGTTGAGAACAATAATTAGCATGAACAAACAAAGAATCCAATGAGTTAAGCTTAGAGGGGTCTCCCTTTGTAAAAAAGCATCCATAAGCTTGTTAGAGTTAGTATGAATCTTTACTAGAGGTTGAGTAGTCTTCACATCACCAACCACATCCAATAGAAAGGTACCAACCCCTACAATAAAAATGATGTCTCCAAATAAGGTGTAGTTAATACCAATAATATCACCTTATGAATCTATTACAATATGATTTGGAAAGTATGTTTCCATACATGTGTGAAAGAAAAAACCCATTTAGTTAGCAAAAGGAAGTCTTTTTTAAGACCTCCAGAAACCCACTTGAAGGAGACAAGAAGGGTTTGAAACCATATAATACAAGTCGATCTATGAACCCTATTTCTGATGTTTTCTATGCATGTGTTTGTTCACTCGGTTTGACATGTGATAGACAATATATGAAGCCTTTTTTTCCACATATCATCTTCATTAGATATCATGTTGCTAAGAATGAAGTGTCTGGATTAGAGTTAAAGTTCATATTTTAGTTTGTTGTCTTTTTTTGTCTTTTAGAGTACAAATCTTTCTGGTATATTGTGCTAAGGTAGTTTAGATTTCAAATATTCAAGGAATATGTGAGCTAATATAAGAAAATATTGTAATATTTGAAATAACATGATGAACTATTTAGCACAATTTATGGTGTTGGATTGATTGAGATGTTTATTTTTGGATGGATGGATGTACATCTCTTTAGCCAATAGACAAAACTCATTAAGCATTGTTGCAAGTATGTTATTGACATGTTGAAGTGCCATTGATACTTAGAGGTAGAAGATTTAGACTTGTATGTTTTCACCTATCCGGCTGTGATGATACCTTGTGGAGGTAAGCAAAATTTCCATTTTTTAAACTTTTGGATATATTCTATATGCTCTTGAGAGAATTTCAACCTTTTAAATAAAACTACAAACAAATGTACATTCATGCAATAATTACTAATTGATTTGGGGGTGACTCAAAAAATTGTAGCATGTTGGCTTGTTGAATTTGTTAGTAAGTTAATTAGGGCTTGATAAATTTGTAAGCTTCAGTGGGATTTATTGCGGTTGTATGTGTTTTAGAGAAGCGATTTTGGAGTGGTGGTTGTGCTTCCTTTATTGAATTTGATTTCTTTGGTTCTTCTTCTTGTGCATGCCCACTGTGGTATATTCTCGTTAGTGGTTAAGGGGTTAGGGATTGGGGGCTTAAGGGTTAGGGGCATAATGAATTAGTATTTAAGGGATTAGGGATTGGGGTTAGGGGAATAATGAGTTAATGGTTAAGGGGTTATGGATTGGGGGTTTAGGGGTTAGGGGATTTAGGCGCATTTAGGGGTTAGAGGAATAATGAGTTATTGGTTAAGGGATTAGGGATTGGGGGCTTAGGTGTTAGGGGATTTAGGCGCAGTTAGGGGTTAGGTGAATAATGAGCTAGTGGTTAAGGGATTAGGGATTAGGGGCTTAGGGCTTAGTGGATTTAGCAATTAAGGATTTTAGGGGTTAGGTTTGAGGGGTTAATGGGTAAATGGTTAAGCATTAACTGTTTAGGGGTTTAGGTGTTAGTGGTTTAGGGGTTTAAGGGTTTAGAGGTTTAGGGTTTAGGGGTTAAATGGGTTAGGGTTTTAGGGGTTTAGGGGGTTAAATGGGTTAGGGGTTGGGAATTAGGGCTTAAGGGGTTAGGGGTTAAGGGTTAGACGTTTAGGGTTTACGGGGTTAAATGGGTTTGGGGGTTTAGAGGTTTAGGGGGTTAGGGGATTTAGCAGTTAAGGATTTTAGGGTTAGGGGTTAGGGGTTAAGGGGTTAGAGGTTTAGGGGGTTAAATGGGTTAGGGGTTTAGAGGTTTAGGGGGTTAGGGGATTTAGCAGTTAAGTATTTTAGGGGTTAGGGGTTAGGGGTTAGGGTTTGGGGGTTAAATGGGTTAGGGTTTTAGGGGTTTAGGGGGTTAAATGGGTTAGGGGTTTAGCATTTAGGGGGTTAAATGGGTGAGGGGTTATAGTCATTTCTTAGGTGAACAAGGCACAATTTAGTTGTAGTAACCGTAACTTGGTCAAGTTGTTATATTCAAGGCAAGACTTGGTTGGGTTCCTAAGTTCCAAAAAAGTAAGGGTAATTGTGAGGGCATGATAACTAAGGAGTGTCAATGTGTGCCAAGGAATGAAAAGGCATGCTAACACATTCCAGAAAGTGTCAATGGATGTTGAGGACTGTTAGGGAGTGTTAGGACATTACAAGGGAGAACCAGGTCAAAATGCATGGAAATGAACGAATAAGAGTGTGTGCCAAGTAGTGTCAACGAATTCCAAGTGTCTCAAGGATAAAGTGTGTTAGGAGAAGGTCAGAATAAGACTTGTAGGAGGTAAGCCTATGGTTACATAAAGGGTTGGAAAAATTAGTTTCAGACAAAGGGAAACTTTGGGCTGGGCACAACATCGATTTTCCAATGACTTGGTTGGGTTCCCAAGTCACAAAAAAGCAAGGTTATCTATGACGACATGAAAGCTAAGGAATACCAAGGTGTGTCAGGGAATTCCTAGAAGTACTAAGACATGTTAGGCAGTTCCAAGGCATGATAGGCATGCCAAGATGTGGTAGGTGCCAGGGTGTGGCATGAACACATGCTAGGGAGTGTGAGGGCCAAGTGTCAGGGAAACACAAGGGGGCACTAGTTTAAAATGCATGGAAATGAAGTATAAGCCAGTTCCAGGTGTGTTAAGAAGGGAGCAACACGGTATTCTAGGAAGTGCCAAGGCATGTTAGAGTGCTAGGGAAGCATACAAAATTGTTCCAAGTGCCTAGGTGTGCCAATGTGTGCTAAGGAGTGTTAGGGAGTGCCAGGAAAACATAAAGAGGCACACTAGGTCAAAATTCATAAATGAATGAATAAGCATGTGTGACAAGGAGTGTTAACGAGTTCTAGGTGTCACGAGGAGGGAGTGACGAGGTATGATAGGCAATACTAAGTCATGTTATAGTGTCAGGGCGACATGCATCCAAGATTTTATATATTCACATACGGGACAGTCACAAGATGTCAACAAAATCACATACTTATCGAAATCCTCAACCAACAATATGCTACATTGCTTCTTAATGTGCTTGCAACTAGGTAGGCATCAAAGACAATCATTGCAATGGGTTAAGGGGATCTAAGAGAGAATTATGCAAGGAGTTCCTTCTAGCTAGTAAAGGACATTGGTATTACTATTGTTAAAGGGGGTGGCCTACAAGGATACATTGGTAGCTATTGATGCAAGAGCATAATTTCAACAATTTATTTCAAAATTTGTATTTGTCCTCCATAAGGTCTTAGAGATTTTTGGAAGAGGAAGTTGGTTTCCTTGTTGCCCTATAATTTTGTAGAATTTCTAATTTCATATTTGAGATAGGAAATTTTAGTAATTTTAGGCATAAGTTAAGATGTTTATTTATTTATTTTAAGGCCTCCTAGTCATTAGGAAAGTTGAGTCTTATGATTAGGATTAATTGTGGCATCCTATGTATTTTTCAAACTCCAATACACCAAGGCAAATATGTGGAGGACATTTGGGGGAAATGTGATTGTCCATGAAATGCAGATCGGATTTGGGGAACTTGTAGCTCTTTTCTTTGGACCCTACTAGTTCTTAGAGGTTGTATTTGGAGCGGTTTGCAGGAAAAAACATAATATGCCCAAGAATATTAGTGTTGGAGCAGTTATGGTTAAAACACTAGATTCAAAGTTCAAATCCCCTTGAGTTGCCAACCAAAAAATAATATTTTTTTATCTATTTATTTATTAAATTTTTAGAATGTGGTTTAATGAAAAAAGAAAAATATAATATAAAAGAAATAAATATGACATGATTAAATTTCATGTGGTTTGAATATCGATTTTCAAAAATAAAAAATATAATTTTATCCACTATCCACTCATGGATATTTCAATGCAAACTTCCCAATGCTAATGATTTTGTCTTAATTGCTAACTATCTTAAATGGGTTTCGTCTTAATTGTCATTGTCTTAAGTCGCCATTGTCTTAAATATAAAGTTTTGTCTTAAATATTTTTGTCTCAAAGTGCTTTTGTCTTAAATCTAAAATTTTGTCTTAAAATATTTTTGTCTCATATTGTTTTTGTCTTAAAATATATTTGTCTCAAACTGCTTTTGTCTTAAATATAAAATTTTGTCTTAAAATATTTTTGTCTCAAATTCGTTTTGTCTTAAAATACTTATGTCTTAAATTTTTTTGTCTTAAATTTTTTGTCTCAAATTGTTTTTGTCTTAAATATAAAATTTTGTCTCAAATTAATTTTGTCTCACACTATTTTTGTCTTAAATTTTATATTTAAGACAATTCAATTGATATTAAATTTTAATATAAAATAACTAAAATAAAAAGTGGCTTTTTAAGACAAAAGATTAAATGTTTTAAAATGCCCAAATGCCCTTGGTGTAATAGTGACTACGTGATTTATTTAATGAAAGCTAGGCGAAGTATTCTTTCCTTACCTTAATGGTTTGGAATACAAGAGAAAATAAAATGGATTACAGGAATATTTACAATTGCCTGACATAATGTTGTTAAATGTGAAAGAAACAACAGTCAATTAGTCTACGAGGTAGATTAGGGGCTGTCGTTTCCAGGCAACGTTTTAGCCCGGATTCCGGCAAAGATTTTTAAAAAATCTCGCAAAGATTTCATCAGAATCATGTTTGCAGTTGTTAAACTTAAGTATTTTGAGTGCCCTAAGGGATTTTGGTAGCGCTGAATCCATTTCCAACCTCAAAAATGGATTTCAAACATTGCAAGTACCTGATTTCTTGAATTTAAGTTGCCCGGATTCCGGCAAAAAACTGCCGTCCGGGCTAAAACGTTGCCGGGGTAGACTACTCCGTAGATTAGTCTTCCTCTAGGTTGGAACCAGAGAGGAAAACAATCATTTTCCTCGAACAGATGGTTTGTACCAAGAGCACTAGAACAGATTCCGTCCTCGCTAGTACCTGTCCAGTCATTGAAGAACTAGAAATTTAACCGCCATATATGAAACGGTCGGAGCCAAGAAACAACCATAAAGTAACATTCCAAGCCACGATAGATAACTTAGCCATAAAAAATATACTCCCTTCTAGTATCACATACATGTGGCATAATAAATAAATAGCCAAGACAAGTCATAAGTAACTCACAGGAAAACTCCATTCATACTATTTAAACCTTTCAATACCAAGAACAAGTGTATACAACGAAGGTATTTCACAAATTCTGAACATAGGAGGCTCCATCTCTCCTAAGTTAATGGGAATACATAACAATTACCCTACATAAATATGTCTCAATTAATTTTGCAAGATAATCCTTAAAAGAGGTGGAAACCCTCGGTATACAAATATTACAACACCCATGTTTATGCCAGACAAAGAAATCCTTAACCGTCGAGTAATCTTTAAAACTGCCTTAAGGAAAGCAAAATGTCCAAGAAGCTGGAAAATGCGAAGTTTTCAAACAAGTTAAGAATGACCCATGAGCTGAACTGAACTGCTGGAGGGCAGCGGTAAGAAGCGACGTCGAGAATGTACTTGTTTTCAAATGAAACGATGTTGTAAGAAAACGAACTGGGAGAATCCAAAATCACAACAACTAATAATTTCAAACCCTAAGTAAAGGGAGGACTTACTTTTGAAATTAGTTTGCTCAAAAGGAGCAGTGAAAATATGCATGACAAACCCTGGTAATAAAAAATAAAGTAAGACACCCAGGGTTTCGTCATAGCAAAATAAAGCACCGGAGAAGATGGAAACTCATACTGAAAACAATGGTTGCATTGTGTAACCCTTCATATTAAACATTAAATAAGTCACCACCATGATAATTATGTCTCCGAACCCAAAAATAATTTGAAGACTTGTACTATAAGTGTTGCTTTGGAGTGAAACAAAGAAAAATGTGTTGATGTGAGATCTAGGGTCATATGCGTTACCTTTCCAATGTGGAGATATTTTATCACTGTACTAAATATTTGTCATAAAGTTAGAAAATATATTTATTTATATATAATATGTTGTTTGAATATTTTTTAAACCTGATAATAATGCACATACGTAGGGGGAGTGCTTTTGCTATTTTTAACTTACATGATGCTCAAAACTTTTGTGCTTTTGTTATTTTACCTTATAATACGCTTAAAACTAGTGCGCTTTTGCTATTTTAAACTATTTTGTGCTTTTCTTATTTTTAACTTATAATACGCTTAAAACTTGTGCGTTTTTGCTATTTTTAACTTATAGACGTTTAAAAAATTTCACATACACTAACCAATAACTAAATACTCCAACGGAATATAGATTGTGTTTCTCGGACGTTTCTTTTACTAATTATAGTTGTATTGTTCATGTAATAACAAATATAGATGTGCTTGTGCTGTATTGTTCATGTAATTTTGGTGATTTTATAATGGCATTGAACCATTGGTTAACTATTTGTTATAAGAACCAAATCATCAAGAGGCCTAGAGTCTTATATTTGGTTTTATACTATGGAAAGAATGTAATAATATATTTTTTTAGATAGAAAGAAAGGAGTCTAAGTTTGTTTAGAATTCATTTTTTTTTAATTTACAGGAAATACTTTTAATTACACCTTATTGCTCAAAGGATTGGGAAGTTGATGAAATGGTATCTTCAATCTTACAAAATCTTAATTTCAACAGAGCAATCATCCATTATTTTTTTGTGTCCACTTTGAATAGGTCATTTGTTGTCAATTCTAATTATACTCCTCCACCTAGTCATTTTGTTAAGTTGAAATTTGACAAGGCTTTAAAGGGAAATCATAGGTCTTGTGGGATTTGGGGGTATATTCAGGGATGAGAAATATGTTCCCTTACGAATTTAAGCAATGAATTGTGGTTTCACGAGTAATAATTTTGTAGAGTTTTTGGCCTTAGAGAAGGGTCTCCAAATAGATCTTAGAGAAGGTTATAAGTCATTGCAAGTAGACAAGGATTCTTTACTTGTTATTCAATGTGTTCAAAGACTTTTACAGGGCCACGCAACTTACAATACCATCCATAGTTGGCGACTAGAAGGAGTGGTGTCTAACATTTTAATTCTATTGGAGCAATTTGAATATGTCCTTTTCGAGCACAGGCGTAGAGCTGGAAATGGTGTGGTAGATTATCTTGACAATATGGGTTGTAATTTTAAGGATATAGACATCGATATGCTTTTACCTCTACAAGATTGGGAGGAAGAGATGAAACGTATAAATTCTCTTCTTGAGTTGGACACTGTATCTTTTGGTGACATATCCCCGATGGGGGGTGTGAACAAAGATATTACCACGTCTTAAAATGTCAGTCGTGTAACCTAACAAGTGTTTTATCCTGGTCATGAACATGTCAAGGGGACAATTATATACATGGGTGACAACAACTCACATCGCCTCATCATAATTGCATGGGCGCCGGTGCATTGGAGTGGAGGTTTGAAGGTATTACTTGTATAATGGGATGTGTTACTTCTACTAACATGATTTTTCAATATCTGGAGGGATTGGTTCATCCCTTTGAAGATTTGGGTTATGTTTGTTGTGGGTTCGTTAATGGAGGTTTGCACCAGGTGAAGAATTTTTTTCTCAATTTGTGTGCCAGACATAACACTTGTCCTATCCAAGTCCTCCTAAGGCATGAAAACTATTAGTTAACCTTGAATTCTCCTCCATCATTTCACTATAAATGCATGGGATATCCTACAGGGTGGTGGAGGTATGATGTGATCTAGGGTGATGGGGAGGAGAATTCCTTAGCTTGCATTTTATGGTTCTAAATGGTATTATGCATTGAAATTTTAGGTAGTTTGAATACTTTATGGGCTGAATTGGGGACTCAAAATTGTCCCGAGGGTAAAATGACATATGTTTCAGACAAGTCCACAAGCATGAGGATTACAATAGGGGGTAAATATTCTTCATTTTGTTCTTGCACAATGCTGCTACAGGGTCGATCTTCAAATTGGTCGTGGTTATACGTACCTCAACACTCCAAGGAATGAACTCTACAGGTATCTCATTTAATTATTTTGTCTTGGTCTGTGGTGGTTCGTATCCTGGAAATTTCTCCATCCAGTTCTACTGTGAGAACGCTCTCTTTAATTTTAGAAGGAATATTTTGGTTTTGGTAAAGTCATGGCTCTTGTATTTCTTACCTTTGTTCTCAATCTATGGTTTTTGTCCAACCTCAGTATTTATTTCATTACCTGATTCAATCGACCTGTATGCATAATACATATTCCTTGTGGGGTTTTAAGAGGTATTTTTCTATACTTTGTTAGTTTTAAGTGGTACTATTTAAGTCAAGTCTCTATTCGTTATTTCTTGCCAAAGGGTTACCCTTGTTGGGTATTCGGGAGGACATGCTTTTTCACTAGTCAAGGGTCAAATACTCTAAATTCTATCGTTCTTGTTGTCTTATTTGTCCTCCTGTTACCCAAGTCTCTATGGACTATTTGTATCTCTTTGTAACCATGCCTCCTCAACAGAGAATCACAAGTAATAGAGGTGGAGCAAATAGTTCAACCCCTCAACGTTGAAGGTTGTTTCGATAGAATTCGATGTCGACTTATTACGATTCAGTTCCTCTTGAGGTTCAAAGGAAAATTTTCCACCTTGAATCTGGGGAATTTCGTGGTCATCTTTACTTCTATGATAATAAGGTGGGTGCAGAGGACCTCCAATGGATCTCTGTCTCTGGGAAATTAAGTAAGAGAAGACTGCACTTTCTACATTCTATCACAATGTATCAACATATGGATTCCCTCTTTCGTCTGGTACTCCGAGACAAGAAAGTGTACAATTATAAAATATTTGCAGGGATAAGGGGACATTAAGTGCCTTCTCAGGAATGTACGTTTTTCCCTGGATGACATAGTCTCACATTTGCGTAGAGTTGAGAAATATGTACTTTTGGAGTCAGATTCCGAGGACATGAAAAATCTTCTCATTGTTGTCAATGATCCACTAATAGATCATTCTCCATCATCTAATACCTCTCCTTATTCGCAAGTTATTATATCAGACTAATGAGGGCTTGGTTCGTTCAATTTTTTTTTCTATCCTCATTCACAGGTTTTTATATCATGGACCTTTGAAGGCTTTCTCATTGACTCTCTTGGGTATATTTGCACTTAATCTCTTTATTTGTTTTGAATCAAAGCTTATTTTTTGCATAGGGGCGGAGTTGTATTTTAAATCCACTGTCAATGCTCTCGTATCAACTAAAGGTGTGTTTTTGTTAGAAATGTTGGTTTCATCGGGTGGCGATTGGTCCAATGGATTGGTGACTAGCTTACTCTCTCATTGTTGTGTCAGAAGTTGTTTCACTGGACGCCTCTTGATATAATTGTTTTTTCTGTTGAAATGGCACAAAGAAATGGCACCAAAAGGGGGCTTCTGATTTTATTTTCCTTTAATTAAATTTGATGAGAAATTGTGATTTCATCTCATGACAACTTGTATTAGTTAACTGAAATAGGAAGACATAAATATCTTAGGAAATTCGAGTTGATGGTTAGAGAGGAGGCATGTATAGTTCACCAATGATCTTAGGGGCTCCAGTTACAATTATTTTTGAGTTGTAATTAGCTAACTCAATTAATTGAGTTAAAATCAGTTTAACTAGTTCTAACTAAGAGATGAGCTAGTGATACGTAGAGTGAATTAAATCTGATTTAATTCACATGAAGTGATCAATTAATTAACAGATAATTTTCTATAAATATTTGTTGCATGTCATTTCTAAGGAAGGCCCAGTTAATTTTGAGGTTAAAAGGATGATAACTATCAGTTGTATAGTTATAAAATTGTACAAGTCACGTATAGAGTCGTTACGAAGCCTTGGATGAATTGCACAATCAATTCTTGGGAATTTCATATTTAATATGGCAACAATTCCTCCAAGAATGTGTGAGCAAGTCTCATCAGACTGAGGCTGAGAATTGGTTAGGTATTTGACTTATTTCTCCTAGATATGAGTAAGATAGTCAATAGAGTACAGAGGTTTCTCAGTGAGAGAAAAACATGGTATTATTTCATGGTCTTGAATTTATACAATATACACATAGTGGGGTTTTGAGAAGTTTCTTTCCCCATATACATCTTGTGTTGTGCCATTGATTATTTCTTTCTCTTAATTGTTATGTGATTGTGCGATCGTATTTGGTTTCCCGAAATTGTCGATGGATTTAGAATTCTGTTTTAGTACATTAAAATATCAAATTGAATCCCTTGGTTATATTTTCTACATTTTCTACAGTGATTCGAACTCTTACGTTTATGTTGGAGGGGCTCTTACGTTTATGTTGGAGGGTTTTTTTACAACTGCAGGGCATGGAGGTAAATGATGTTAATCTCCGATCTTTTGTTTTCATAGTCATGATGTTTAGTTTTGTTTTACCTAGTTAGAGCATAGTACTCCTAGGTTAGCTTTTTTTTTTCCTAAATCTATGCTATCAATGCAAATCTTATCTTTTACTAATAGAAATATTTTTCACTGGATTACAAAAAAAAGGAAATTGACTAGACTAAAATAAACTAACTATAATAACTGGTGAGGGACATGGAGATTAATGCTCTCAATAAAATATTCCACAATCTAAAATAGTTAAGTCAAACCCTCTTTTTCACTTAGCCCTTGGCCAACTGCTTAACCATTTAAGTATGCCAAATCACTTCATTTTGAGATAACTATTGATTATTTCGAGAAAATTTATTTTATATGTAAGGGCCCACTCATTCGTTGTACTTTTAATCTACATATGGCTACGAGGGTTCTATGTTAACCTGCAATCAATTTCCATCTAACAAGATTATTATGTTTTGAAAGAAGTGAATCAATCGAATAAGCTCAAATTGAACAGAGATAGCTCTTGCATAAGCCTGTTATCACTCGTGGAGCATTTAAAATGTGCTTGTTGCTGCTAGAATTGTGAGCAACAAGTGTCAATCCTTTCAATTGTCATATTGAAATAAAAATTCCCATTTTCCACTATGTGTTTCGAGTTTCCATGGCATAATTTTCACCATAAAATCCCTCTGGTGGGGAATAAGCTTAAAATATTATTGTCAGGTATATTGGAACAACCTTTGTGTATAGGTAGTATTGTGGGTCAGTGCATCTGTTGGATGGATGAATGATCAGTACAACATATAATTACTTTTTTGTTCAAATGGTGTTGATTTAAGCATGGATTTTACACCATAAGTCAAAGTAAAAGAAATAGATCAAAAGGAAAAAAACACTAAAACTAACGAAAAAGTATTCAATCCTACATGCATGAAGTTGCAACAATCCAAATTGCTTCAATATTCAAATGTGGTAAGTGGTTGTTTAAGAGGGAATATACCAAGGAAATAAGTATATATTCAAAAAATAAGATGTCTCTTAGCTCATATGCCCCACACACTTTGAAGACCATTTCTAAGATCACACCCATTAAGGTATTGTGGGATAAAATATTTGTGTAGGAATTCACTAGCAAGAAGGATATGATTAAGTAATAGGCTACTTGTGGGAGGATGGGAGTGAATTCGCTATAAATATTTATTGCATGTCAGTTCTAATGAAGGCCCAGTTGAGTTTGAGGTTAAAGGGAAGATAACTATTAGTTGTATAATTAGAAAATTGTACAGGTCATGTATAGAGTCGCCAGAAAGCCTTGGATGAATTGCACAATCAATTCTTGGGAATTTCCTATTTAATAGGGCAATAATTCCTCTAAGAATGCGTGAGAAAGGCTGGTCAGATAGAGGCTGAGAATTGGTTAAGTATTTGACTAATTTTTCCTATATCAGAGTAAGACAGTCAACAGAGTGCAGAGGTTTCTCAGTGAGAAAAAACATGGTATTATTTCATGGTCTTGATTTTATACAATATACAAATAGTGGGGTTTTGAGCAGTAGCTTTCCCCAGATACATCTTGTGTTGTGTGATTGATTATCTATTTCTCTTACTTGTTATGTGATTGTGCGATCGTATTTGGTTTCCACAAATTGTAGAGGGATTCAGTATTTTGTTTTATTACATTACAAGATCATATTGAATCCCTTGGTTATATTTTCTACATTTTCTACAATGGTTCGACCTCATACACTTATGTTGGAGGATTTTTTTATAACTGCAGTTCATGGATGTAAATGATGTTAATATTTGATCTTTTTCTTTCATATTCATGATGTTTAGTTTTGTTTTACCTGTTTGTAACATAGTACTCCTAGGTTAGCTTTTTTTTTGTTCCTAAATCAATGTTATCAATGTAAATCATATTTTTTACTAATAGAAATATTTTGCACTGGCTTAAAAAAAAAGAGGAAACTGATTAGACTAAACTAAATTAACTATAACAACTAGCGAGGGACACGAAGATTAATGCTCTCAACAAAATATTCCATAATATAAAATAGTTAAGCCAAACCCTCTTTTTCACTTAGCCTTTGGCCAACCGTTTAACCATTTAAGTATGCCAACTCACTTCATTTTGAAATAATGGTTTAGTATTTGGAGAAAATTTATTTTATACATGAAGGCCCACTCAATCGTTGTACTTTTAATCTGCATACGACTACGAGGGTTTTGCGTTAACTTTCAATCACTTTCCATCTAACAAGATGATTATGTTTTGAAAGAAACGAATCAATCGATTAAGCTGAAATTGAACTGAGATAGCTCTTGCGGAAGCATGTTATCACTCGCGAAGCATTTAAAATGTGCTTGTTGCTGCTAGAATCGTGAACAACAAGTGCCAATTATTTCAACTGTCATATTGCAATAAAAATTCCCATTTCACACTATGTGTTGCGATTTTCCATGGCATAATTTTCACCATAAAATCCTTCTGGTGGGGAATAAACTTAAAAGATTATTTCCAGGTATATTGGAACAACCTTTTTGTATAGGTAGTATTGTGGGTCAGTGCATCAGTGGGATGGATGAATGATTTGTACAACATATACTTACTTTGTTTTCAAATGGTGTTGATGTAAGCATGGATTTTACACCATAACTCGAAGTAAAAGAAATAGATCAAAAGGAAAAAAACACTAAAACTAATGAAAAAGTATTCAATCCTACATGAAGTTCCATGAATTTGTAACAATCCCAATTGCTTCAATATTGAAATGTCATAAGTGGTTGTTTAAGAGGGAACATACCAAGGAAACAAGTATATATTCAAACAATTCGATGCCTCTTGGCTCATATGCCCCACACACTTTGAAGACCATTTCTAAGCTCATACCCATTAAGGTAATGCGGGATAAAATATTTGTGTAGGAATTCATTAGCAAGAAGGATATGATTAAAGTAATAGACTACTTGTTTGAGGATGGCAGTGAATTTTTGAAAACATTCCACCCACATTCAACATTTGAGGTTTTGTGACACTACTTTGTCTACTACAACTAGACTATGCTTCTTCACTTAAAGTCTGCCCATAACTACATCTTATTTATGGTTGGAAACTATCTTCAATATAACCAAGTTCATAATAGTCACACCTCGAACAATGACCTTAAAGCATCCCAAATTTATTACAATGAGCTAAAATTTGGTACAATTTATAGGCATTTAACCCAATGATGGACAATAACATTCTGTAGACATAAAGAATCCACAACATATATGTATGGGTGACACTCGAGAAAAAATTATTAACTATTAGAATGAATAATTTTACAAATGTGAAAAAGGGGAGTGCAACCTCCCACCTACAACTCTATTAAAGATGTACAAAAAACCCAAATAAATATTTCCTACAACCTACTACTCAAGTGACTTACACAATCCAACCTCTAAAGCATAAGAAAACCTAACTCCAAAAAGTCCTAATTCTTCCACCATTCAATCAAGCAATCTACAAATATTTTCACAATATCTTTACCTAGACTTAGCACATTTGAAAACTCTTTGTTTTCTCTTTGCAATCACCCCTTGATTGAATTTCTTGGTCTTCAATGATTTATCACTTTGTTGTGTACTCCTTATATAGGAGTCAATGCCTATTTCATTTCATGAAGGTGAGGTTCTTTCCATTCTACTTGTTCTCCAAAATGAACCTAAACATGCCAGTTTTCCTAGCTTTTGACTCTACACTTTTAAAGATTACTCATGCCTATCAATTTCTTGTGCTAAATGGTGCTTTCGTGACCTTTAGTGACTTGTTCCTAATGGTTCCTTTGTTCCCTTTAGTGACTTATGTTGAGGTTCCATTCACCCAATGATCATGCATACAATGGTTGCTTGTGCCTTAAGATTCCCTAATTGACTGTTGGAAACCCAAGTCTTGAAGCACCCAAATTCTTGGGTTCACATGCTACTTAAGGTACCAAAGTTTATAAAGCTAACCAAGTCTCTTTCTAGTTAGTTTCCATGTGTTCTACATGCCTCGTAGATAAGGTGTGGATAACTTGCAATAAACCAAAATTGCCCCACTTAACCAATATTTTTTTCAATATTTTCTTAGTGTGTCATATCATTGTATGAGGTTGTTCATTTTTTATTGTGCACCCAACCTTCATGTAAGAGAAATGGGTAAGCTTATGATGTTCCTTGCCATTTTTTAGGCAACTTAAGCTAGCTCATTGAGCCAAGTCTTGTTGCATCCCTCTATGTCAACCAATGATTCTAGAAGTGATCATATAGTGAAGGTGACTTGAGCCACTAAAGGCTAGAGCCTTAGAACCAACTATTTAATAGATGTAGCTTGCACCCTGAGTCCCTTCCCATAAATGAGCAACCCATGGCATATTTCCCTTCCTCTCATCTATGTTCTTTTGGAAGTTATGCACATACATATACTCAAATATCTATAATAATTTAGTGATGTATTTCTAGTACCTCTTTACAAGACATATTTACTTATCTATGTCCATGGTTCTTAAATATTTTAGAGTGTCCTATCATTTTGCATTGTTCTTTTTCATATATATAGCACCCAACCTTCATGCTAGAATGCTCAATAAGATTGGAATGCACCTTGTTATTGTGCAATGGAATTTAAGCCACTCTTTTAACCAATCCTTTTTCATCCCTCTATGTTGGCTAATGACTAATGAAGTGGTCATGTAGGGAAGGTGATTGAAGAAATTTAATGCTAGGACTTTAAAAATAACTATTTAATATATGTAGTTTGCACCATGAGTTCCTTTTCACACATGAGAAACCCATGGCATCCCCCTCTTCTTCTCATCCATGTTCAATTTAAGAAGTTATGTAAAAACAAATATTCAAATAAATATGAAATTTTATGTGATATATTTCTAGTTTCCCTTTATGAGCTTATATTTATTTATCCCTATCCAAGGCTCTCAAAACTTTCATAGTGCTAGATCTACTGCAGTTTGGTACATAAAGAAAAATGGCAACTACATTTACATATTTAGGAAAAATTGGTACTCAAATAAATATGCTATCATAGATAACTAAATTCAAAGCTAATGTCATATTGAAGGAGCACAAGAAGGGTATGTTCCCCACATATCCTCTCACCATTTGAAACAATACATTGGTAGGCATTGGATTTGCAATGATTGAGGCCAATTAAATCAACTTCTACATGTTATGGTTTGGTATTTTCAATTTCGATGGCCCAAAGTACAAAATACTCAGCCATTTCAAGTAACATAACCTGACTTGGCCATATTGCTACCAAATTTTTTATGAGGAAAGCTTGAGCATTGACGAGCTCTCAAATTTCATACAATTTAGATGCAAAACAAGAAGTAGTAGTTAGATAAATATTTGGGTCAAATTTGGTAATGTTTGTCCAAAAAGAAGTGGACCCATTAGATCAACGACTATCATCAATGGGGCCATAGTGTGTGCTAATACATCAAACAAAGAACCATAATATTCCAAGTGGCACCAAGCTATGTGAAGACAACGGTATATTTAAAACATAATTGAAAGGAAGTACCCTGCCTAACACATCAACGATAGGGAAAGATTATCCATCTGTGCAACACATCAGGATTCCTAAATACATGGAAAAAATTGAGATAAGTGATTAACAAAATGTAAGTGATTATGGGATCCCACTAGAAACAAGCAAACTAAACTGTTGAACATTAATATATTGGGGGAAACAAAATTTAATGTTGATTGAGGTGTAAGGGATGGAAACTTGGTTGATGACTTGTTGAAGGATCTACCTCCAAACATTGATGCGGAAGATCCATGCACATCTTAGAGACATTCACATTTGAAAAAAGAAAAGAAGTTAAAATGGAGAAAAATAACACACAAAATAAAAAATGATAAAGGTCAATTTGTGATTGAGACCATACAGGTCATGGTTAATACAATAAAGAAAAAATTGGTAACATGAGTACCTATAACAATAGCAATTGCATATAAACTATCAAAGAAACTATCCTTAAAATGATAATTGAGAGAAAACAACATAAATAACATATTAAATTAATCTTTAAAATCAAATTTCTTACGTCAAGGAAACCAAATACAATTTAAGTGAGTTTGTCTTCTTCACTTATAAAGATGAAATTCAAATTGTGCCACTAATCACATCCATGCTAGAAAGAAGTATACTACTAATATTATTGTTGTTAAAGAACAATTGAAACATTGCTTATCTAGAATGGAGATTAACATATGCAAACTGAAATGAAATGAACTAAACCAAATTGACGCTAACATCAAGCATGTTAGAGAAAATCATAAAGATACATTCAAATAATGAAATTAACTAAACCAAATTGGCACTAGCATCAAGCATGTTAGAGAAAATCATAAATATACACTCAAAGAGATGGATCGTTGCAACAAGATAGTGGGGTACATAGTTTATGGGGACATAAATTACCATCATTTTAGAGAGATGAATTCATTCTTAAGAGTGCACTGGTGATTATGGTGACCATGCTTTATAAATTAAAGTAAAAGAAAAAACAGTGTTGTTAGTAAGTCTTATATTTACAATTTTACTCTTACATAAGTGTTAAGAAAATATAAATAATGGTGAGAAGTAACTTCTAGTAAATATATGTATTTACATCTCATCCCTATCTATTTTTTATGCAAAAATTTTCTTAAATTATGGTGAAAAGTAACTAATGTTAAATATGTAAAAATTAAATATCATAAATTATATTAATAAATACTAAACTAATAATAGTCTACCAACAAATTAATAAAATTGATTATCAAATTTAACATATTGATTGTTAAAAGCCTAACTAACAAATCTTTTAAATTACAATAAATTTGTATTACAATATTAAATTATAAAAAAATAAAAAATTATTAAATGAAAATATCCGAAGAATTTAGTGAGTGAATTTATTACTGAGCGAATTTATTTTTATATTTAAAAATATAAAAAAAAATAACCTCACCAGAAAACGAGGACGATGCTTTTTATTTTAAAATTTTCAATATCATTTTAATTTTTAAATGATGCGTTGTTTGAATCATGTACTTCTTTTTATTTTTAATCATGTACCCTTATTTGTAATGTACTTTTTTATTTTCAATATTGTTTTAACTTCTTTTGATGATGTGTTGTTTTAATCTCGTGCTTTTTCATTTTTAATTTGTTTTGTAAATTTCGATAAAATAGAAACCGGAAACGAGTGTTTTCTTTCTCATTACAAATTATATCTTTCCGATTACGATACTAAACAAATATTGACGATTCAATTAAATGGTCTTTCCTTTTTTTTTTCCTACATGACGCTTAAAGCTTTTGTGCTTTTGCTATTTTTAACTTGTAAGAGGCTTAACCACTCGTAATCAAATGGTCTTTGCCCTTACTTTTTCTGCTTTTGCTATTGACGCTTAAACCTTTTGCGCTTTTGCTATTTTTAAATTATAAGACGCTTTACACTAACTAACGGAGTCGTCTAACGAGCCGGAGGAATTGCCCGGACGGTCAAAATTGGCCGGAATCCGGGCCAAAAAAATTTAAAAAATCTCGCAGAAACAGTGTTTGAATTCTGATTTTGACATTGGAAATGGATTCAGCACCATCAAAAACTTGTAAGACACCCAAAATATTAAACTTTGATAGTTATAACATGGATTTAGAAAAATTCCTACCGAATTTTCTGAAAATCTTATCGGAATTTCATGATTTTCAGGGCGATTCCTCTGGCTAGTTAGACTACGGCCTAACTAAATACTCTGCGCATGTGCTTTTCCAACGTTTTTTTTACTAACCAAATATAGATGTGCTTTTCCAACGTTTAGTTTACTAATTATAGCTGTATTGTTCAGGTAATAACAAATATATATGTGCTTGCCTGTTTAAACCTGCCGGCGTTGCTTTTATAGCTGTATTGCTTTTTGCTATTTTAAACTGTTCCAGATGCTTATAAAATCTGTAAGAAACGCTTTCAAATGAACCTGAGTTTGCTATTTTTGCACCTCAATTAATATTTGGATTTGTCTTCTCTATTCGTCTCCAGTCGCTCTTGTCTCCGAAAGCATAGTGGACGTGGGTAGGATCGCTGAAGGCAAAAAACAAGAAGACAGCAACTGGGCATTTTAATTACACAGCAATTTCAAATTTTAGTGAACACCAAAATATCATGTTGACGTTGTGGCAAGTAAAACCATTTTTGGAAGTTTGCAGAAGCTGCCATGATGCCAACATCTCAAACCGTGAGGAGGGAAGTACGCAGCTTTGCAGGATATGTAGAGGTTTGCCGGTAATTATATACTCTTACTCGCCATGCTTGTGGCCACAGCGGCAAATGATCAACGTGAAGAGCTCAGGTGATCAAAGCTTCAACCCAAACCCTTCACTCACGGTTCTCTCTTACAATCTGTTAGCAGACATTTACGCTACTCAAGATCGCCATCGTCTCTGTCCTTGGCAAGCACTTGAGTGGGCATATCGGAGTCAGAATTTGATACAAGAAATATTGCAATATCAAGCTGAGGTTATGTGCCTGCAAGAGGTGCAATCCGACCATTACATGGAGTTTTTCTTGCCTGTGTTCAATGCATATGGTTATCAGGGGTTTTACAAGAGAAAAAATAACAAATACAGAGCACTGGTAGATGGTTGTGCTACTTTTATTAGGCGCGACCGATTGGAATGTGTTGAGCAAACTACAATTGAGTTTGGTGATTTAGTAGAAGATGTACCTGCCAAAATGTCTTCAGAACCTGAAAAGTGGAATGAATTAGCAAAACGACGATTTTGTAAGGACAACATAGCCCAGGTTATGACTCTGGCTTTCAAATCTGAAGACAAGAAAAATTGTCATGTTCGCATAGTGAATACACATATTCATTCTCAACCTGCAAACAGCGACGTCAAACTATGGCAGGTCAATTACCTATTGACAACTTTGAAGGAATCGGTCCTTATAAAGCAACAAAAGGTGAATGATGATCAGATTCCCTTGGTATTATGCGGAGACTTCAACTCTGTGCCAGGTAGCGCTGTCCACTCCCTGCTATTAAATGGTAGCGTTGATCCGAGTCGTGAGGATTTGAAGGTGGATCCATGTGGGCTTTTGCAACCTGCAACCATGTTCCAGCATTGCCTTCCACTGGCCAGCGCTTATGCTTCTTATAATTCCGACTCTCCACTTATGGGGTGTGCGGAAGAGCCTAAATCCACCACATTTGCATGCGATTTCAAGGGAACTTTAGACTATATATTTTATAGTCGAACTAATTTGGAGGTAGAGTCACTGTTGGAGCTTATTGATGACACTGCAGTCGGGCCGAACTTTTCACTTCCTTCGTGTTTTTGGTCATCTGATCATATTGCACTTCTTGCAAAGTTTCGGTGGTGCAGCTCCTCCTCATAACACAGAGCAACTTGACGGAATCTGCAACAGACTTGACTCTTTAGCTTTTGAGCATGAGGTTTCAACCCAAGTAGCAGTTTTCTTGACGGACTCTTTAAATAGAACGGCAGTTTTCTTGACGGACTCTTTTAAAAGAACGGCCGAGTCTTTAGCAGAAGCTGGAGATCGTTAAATTTTGTGAAGGGTTACATTTTGTACGGCTCATTCTCGTGCTGCCTTGAAGAAACATTTGTTTTAAATTTTATTGATTTTGTTGAAGACCTAAATCATGAATTATTTGTTGGAATAGAATTTGTTGGAAGACGTCAAATATAAAATTCCTTGCAGCCTTCCTTTTTGAGATGCCGATGTCTATATTTGTCCTTATTCAAGAAGATCAGGGTGTAGAGGTTATCTTTATTGCTTGTTACAAATTCTGTTCAACAGAGTGTGGGATATAAATATAGAAATCTCTATTTTTTTCTCAAAATAAACAAAACAAAACATGAACAATTTCAAGAATAAAGATCAGAAATTAAAGGATAAAGATAAACATCCATAAATGTGGCATGGTGGAACTTTGGAAACTTATCACTACGTTTCATATTATTCTTTAAAAAAAATGTTAACAGATAATTTCGTATAAAGTAAGTACATAGAATCACAGAAAATTTCATTGTTTATTTTTGTAGAAAAAATCTCATACTCGGTCACAGTACATATTCAGATCTCTTAGTGAGCTTAGCACTTTCGATATTCATTATTCAATATTCGAAATTCGAAATTTTGACTCTTATTCATGTTTGAGATAATGTCTCATATAATTTGCATACTACAGATTAGGGATTGGTTTGGTGTGTTGGAGGATGTTGAGAGATTCTCTCAACTTCTCCCTCCAAGAGTGGAATTAGTTGGATCTCAGCAGCACTATAAATATTGTAAAGTATTCATGTGATTGAATATAGAAATTATTATTGTGTGTTATTCCTGTGTTCAATGGCTCTCTCCAATTTATAATATGGTATCAGAGCAGGTTCTGGCTTGAATCCCTCACAGGATGGCCAGGAATATGTGAGTTTCTAGACAATCGATTCTCTGTACATAAGCGTGAGAGTGAAGTGTTTTATGTGTTTTATATATTTGTTGCTTGATTCCAATGTTCTGTTCGTCGTTTTATTTTTTGACGTAATGAAACAAGAATTGCAATGATTTTGTGACTGTGAGGAAGCGGGGCAGTTTGTTGTTCTTCCACCGGTTTTCTTAGAGAGAAGCAGGGACCTCTGGCATCGACCCAAAAGCCGCAAGCGGCACGATCTGAGCGCTTGACCATTGAGCCCCAAAATGGGGTGGCGATGAACCGCAATGAATTGGAGGCCACTGGCTATAGTCACGCTGACCAGTCTTGTACTGGCTGGACGACAAGGGCCGAGACAGAGCATCGGGAGTACTGGCAGTCATTTTCGTATTTTCGTTATTTTGAGCCTGCATTTCATCGTCGTTTTCATTGAATCTGAAGGTCTTATGAAACTGCGTTAAAACATTCGGTGCAGCCTCATTCATTCGGCCAACTCTTCATTCCAATAAAAATTTCTGCGTTAAAACATTCGGTGCAGCCTCATTCATTCGGCCAACTCTTCATTCCAATAAAAATTTCTGCGTTAAAACATTCGGTGCAGCCGGCAATGGATTGGAAGATGATCCTCAGGCATTTGCGCACGCATGGGAGGCAGCTTGCAAAGCGACGTACAGAACTTTGCTTGTGCCACGCGGTAAAACGGATCTTTCAAATTTTCTATATTGTTAACGATTATGAGGTGGGCATATGCTCAGCGTTTAATGTTACTGGAGGACATGGTTTGAAGGAGTTTTCCTCTAAGGAGATGATGATGTCCGGTGGGAGAATGTATGGTGGGCCTAATGTCCTTGTGATGGGCAACAAGAACATTTCCCACTCTATCGACAAGAACATTTCCCACTCTATCGATCCAATGGAAAAGAAGAGAAGACTGACTGCTAAGCAAGTCCAGTTCCTGGAACGAAGCTTTGAGATCGAAAACTGAGTGGCAGATGGTGGCGGCTTTAACGTTAACGACAAGTTTCATACCATCGGTGCAGTGGCCAGGTATTCTACATATGAATTACATGTTGATGGGCTTTGAAAGTGTGATGGCAAAGGTGTAGTCTAAATCCATTAATTTGTTGTTGGACGAAGTTCACTGTGTGAGCAATGCGCAGCTATATATTAATGTGTATGTATTATGATTGTAAAATTTTTATATTGCAGAACCAATTATTGAATAAATTTGCATTATTTAAATTAGTCATTCTCGACGTTCTTTGGTGCCGAGAGAACAATTGGCTAATTTGATTGTGTGAATTTGTTACATGCTGATGGATCTTGTTGTTCTTCGGGGTTTCAAGAGCATCGGTTACATGTTATACAATGAGATCCTTGTGTGTAAAGGTCACTTTGTAGGATTAATCACTGATCATATTCTGTATCCAGAATATTTTCCTATAGACTGTTGAAATTTATTCTTCGGGGTTATTTCACAGATGGAAATATTTCCAAAGGATAGTTCAGTGTCGAGACTCTTCTTCGGGGGTGTCAAGAATCTTTGATCTTACAAATTCAGTATTGCTGGTCAGAAACAAATGTATTTTAAATGGGTTGAATGGTAGCTCGAAAATGGTGGAGAAAAGAGCATTGTCTATGAGATCTCAGAGTGGGTACAAATGTTAATGAAGACCAGGGCAGACAAATGTTTGTATTAAATTAGTGTGTTCTCCATTTCTGTAATGTAGGCATTAAGGGGGGGTGTTTGAGATAATGCCTCATTTAATATGCATACTACAGATTAGGGATTGGTTTGGTGTGTTGGAGGATGTTGAGAGATTCTCTCAACTTCTCCCTCCAAGACTGGAATTAGTTGGATCTCAGCAGCACTATAAATATTGTAAAGTATTCATGTGATTGAATATAGAAATTATTATTGTGTGTTATTCCTGTGTTCAATGGCTCTCTCCAATTTCTAATAATTCATTTCTAGTGGATTTAATGATCATTCAACCATCTGGACGTTTGAATAGAATGGTATGTGATCATTTTTTTAACAACAGAGGATTATATCATGAGCGATATCGGTAATACAGAAATCGTTAAAGGATTAATCATTAAGGAAAGGTACAAAGTTTGAAATCATTCTTATGATGAGGAATTCGTAGGAGAAATCAGTAACTAAATATAACATATTTCAATACATGAGAGCAAAGGTGATACCTCCAATTTAAGATATGTTTATTGTGAGCAGTCATTCTTATTATGAGAAATTCATATTAAAAAGAAATCAATAACCAAATATATCATATTTCAACATGTTAGGAGAGCAAAGGTGATACTCTCAAATGATAATATATTTGGAAGGAGGTTAAGTTGATGGCTTTATTTATTAAGAGAGGGTATTTTTAAAGCATTTTTTTAATGATAAAAGAGCATTTTTAAACATTTTTTTAAAGACAAAAAAAATTGTTAAGACAAAAGTTTGAGACAAAAATATTTTAAGACAAAATTTTATATTTAAGACAAAAATAGAAAAAAATATATATTTTAAGACAAAATTTTATATTTAAGACAAAAATAGACAAAGCCAAAACTTTATATTTAAAACAAAAAATTGTTTGAGACAAAAATATTTTAAGAAAAAATTTTATATTTAAGACAAAAATTGTTTGTGAGAAAAATATTTTAAGGCAAAAGTTTATATTTAAGACAATGGTGACAATCACAATTAAGACAAACCCATTTAAGACAGTTAACAATTAAGATAAAATTATTATCTAACACTTGCAAAATTGACTCTGACAATGCACCCTAAGTCCGCCAACTTGCAAGCTACCATTGTCCTGAGCTTATATCAAGTTCGTTATTTCACTTACCATTCATGTTATCTTATATAAAGACAATGATTTGTTGGACACTTCTTCTGTCCCTTAGATCTTTGATTAGAAAACTTGTTTGTAGTTGCATTTGGGAAGTTTGCACAGAGATTTGACAAGTAGATAGGGAATAATTATATTTTTAATTTTTGAAAATAGATATTCGAACCACATGAAATTTAATCATATCAAATTCTTTCTTTTATATTTTTTTTTTCATTAATTATTTTTAATTAAATATAAGTTTAGAATATGCTAATTATATTATTTTTTAATTAATTATAAAATTAAAATAATTAAATATAAGTTTAGAATATGCTAATTATATTAATTTTTTTTAATTAATTAAAAAATTAAAATATAACATTTTGAAAAGTTAAAATCTTTTAACTAAATTTTAAGTATAAAATTAAATGTATATTTATTTGAAAATTATGTTAAAAATTACATAAAAGTAATAAATTAAAGATAATTTAGCCCATATGGTGTAGAGCAGTTCGTGATGGGGTGCGCGCTCCTTATGCAAGGTCACCAGTTCCAAATGGGTGGGATGGGTGGAGGAAAAAATGGAAAGATTAGGATTAGTCTAAACTACCAAAAAAAAAAAAAAATAAAGATAATTTGATTTCAAAATAATTGCAATATACATATCACATTTTAAAAATATAAAAATAAATAGATACAAATTGTTATTTTTGATTGGCTTAATTGGGGGGATTTGAACTTTGAATATCATGCTTTTACATAATACTTAACAGAGTGATTGTCAATTGAATTAAACTACAATATGCGAAAAAATTTAAATTAGATATCATTTTTGGGATTCAGCTGCCTTAATTTAGTCATTCATCTATATGACCATTTCCATGAGAGGTAGTCGTAACTGACTAATTTCTCATGATTTATTTAGTCATTCATCTATATGACCATTTCCATGAGAGTTAGTCGTAACTGACTAATTTCTCATGATTTTTTAATAGTCCACTTAGCACTCATTGCATTGGGTGATTTCTCATGATTTTTGAATAGTCCACTTAGCACTCATTGCATCGGGTGATGCTGAAAGGGGTGAAGAAGTGGGATTGAAACTAGTGAAATGAATCACATAGTGTCAATCATCACTTCCAGGGCTTGCACCTAGTAACCAGAACTTCCCCGGAGGTCACCCATCCCAGAACTCCTCTGGCTCAAGCGCGCTTAACTGTGGAGTTTACCCCACAATCAAGCCCACTTAGCTTGCTCCCCCATTTGCAAAACCTTAGCAACTATTGTGCCTCATGAACCATTCAAAAAGAGATCCCTTTACTCTTAGTATTTTAAGTATGAAGGGTTTCCGCAGTGCATTATATTAGATATCATTTTTGGGATTCAACTGCGTTAATTTAGTCATTCATCTATGACCATTTCCATGAAAGGTAGTCGTAACTGACTAATTTCTCATGATTTTTGAATAGTCCACTTAGCACTCATTGCATCGGGTGATGCTCACAGGGGTGAAGAAGTGGGATTGAAACTAGTGAAATGAATCACATAGCGTCAATCATCACTTCTGGGGCTTGCACCCAGTGACCAGAACTTCCCGGGAGGTCACCCATCCCAAAACTCCTGTGGCTCAAGCGCGCTTAATGCAATGTGGAAACCCCTCATACTTAAATTTAAATTACTTCAACTAAAAATTTAATATAATGATAAAAAGAATTTAATATATTTTGAATTGTTATATATATATATATATATATCAAAACCATACATAAAGAAATCCAAATAATTAAAATACAAATTCATCAATATTTGCATTTTAAACCTTCTTTTTTTCTTTCTAAATGAAAAGTCTTATACTCACATCTCAATGCATAAACTTTCTTTTTTTTCTCTTTTTAAATGAAAGGTCTTATACTCACATCTCAATTTTTTTTTACAATTGAACAAATATATCAAAGAGTTAAATAACAATAATTTAATTATTTTTTAGATAATATTTTAGTATTTAAATTTTTTCTTATTGTAAAAAACTTTCCAGTAATTTTGTAAAAAATGCAAAATGCAAGATATAGTTTAGTATTTTTTTTATTTTAATTTATTGTTAGGTATTAAGTTTTTGGTAAATATTCTCATTTAGTAATTAGAAAACCATGAATACATTATTAAAAAACTAAGTAATTTTACTAATTGGTATATTTCAAACTAGACAATAACTACTATGTGATCTATCTTAATTACTTAATAGAGATATATATAAATAAATTATGAAGGAGGTTGAAACAATACCTTTATCATAAACTTTAATTTAACCTAAAAATCCATTTACATGCCCCTATAGTCACCCACATCGGAGGTTGACTTAGTGCACTCAGATGACCCATCACCATAGGTTTGTGGTGCATTCTTACTCATTTCATCTCATCGATTTTCTCAATTTGAAACTACATGATTCCATACTACACCTCACTTTTTATATTTCACTATTATTAAAATTCGTAATTTTAACACTAATTGAAGTATGTATATAATAATTTCATACAATTATGCCTTTTTATAACCAATATGAAAATGATATGAATCAAAGTGATGTTATAGAATCAACAACCCAACTAGCCTAAGAGTTGTCAAATATTCAAATGTGTTACAACCAATTGAACTCTAGTCTCGTATAGCAATTTAAAAATTATAAGAGAACAGAATTCATACAAACCTATCCCCAAATTTCTTGTTTGATTTACTGCCACCGATAACAACTTTGTCATAGATAAAAATTGTTTCACTTGATAGAAGTAGTAAGTACTCTCATATGCATGCAATGTATGAAGAGTTAAGTTAAGTGAAGGAAATAAAGTTAAGTCTACTATTAGAAGTCAATTAAATCAAAGTTAGAAATTTTATGCCTTGGAAAAGATAAGTTAAGGAAAAGAAAAATGTAGATTTATGTTAAAGTGAATTTAGAAAAGTTTAGTTAAAACAAATTCATAGTTTGCATGAGGAAAAAAAAAGTTGAGTTTGCATGATTCCATATTTATAAAGTTTAGTTTTTATATACTCATGGTTGGGTCATTGTAATTGCAATAAGAATAGATAATAACAACATCTTGTTTGATGCATGTAGAACTTCTTTATTCAAGCATAAATTTTTGTACTTATTTGTCTAGTCTTTGCATGTTTATCTCTCCCTCTAAATAACAAGTGGTATCACAACAAGGTTTAGAAAGGTTTCAAAGAACCAAAGGAATTAAGAAGGTCGTGAGCTACTTCCACTAAGAGCATTGGCTATTGTGAGTAGCCGACAAATCAAAATTTGCATCCATTGTTCCAATTTGCCCGTGGCAGCAATAGCTACATGACTATATTGCTTCTTAAAGCAGGCTTGTTGGATGGACTCCATTTCAATCAGTCCACTTTTTGTTTCTTGTATCATTAGAATGTCCATTTTGCCTGAGGTAACTTTGGATTTGAGGATCCTCCTTTTTGTAGGGCTATTGAGTCCCCTTATATTCCAAGATGTGCAGATCATGATAAAATATTGGGAGTTAGGGAAAGAACCTTTACCTTGCCCGCTTTAATGAGTTCAATGCCGAGCTCTTGGAGATGTTGGATGTTTGTTTTCCTTCCTCTTCTTTTTGGTTGCCCTTTGGTGATCTAATGGTTGGCTTTAAGGTTCACCTTCATCCCTCCAGCTTGATTTTTTCCCTTGCTTTGCTGTTCTCTTTGTTTTTGGAAGTTTTGTTGCAGAGTATATGCTTCTTCGATTCTTTGGAGGTAGTCTTCTGGTATACCCTCAAACCCTTTTGGGGTTTATTCCTTTGCGATCTTTTGCATGTCCATTCCCATTAGGATGTCCTCTATTGCTTTTTCCTCTGAGGTAGGTAGGTCTTGTGTAAAGTCCATCTCATTTTCCTCCTGAGTTGCTTGTTCGGCTTGAGAGAGAATGCATGCGTTTTCCATGTTTGTATCCATTTCCTTGTTTTGTCCATTTTTTTGCTCCTTGTTGTTGCTATACTGACCGGTTTCCTGTGTAGAAGGAGCAAGGATCTCATATCTATTTTGATGGACCTGATTTGGTGTTTCTCTTCCTGTGTTGTTCCTTCTGCTTTGCCTCCTTTTGTGACTTACTTTGATGAATCCTTGCTCGTCCTTCATGCTTGATGGACTTTCTTTCGGAGGTGGTTGGTTCTGTGGGCAGTCTCTAAATAGATGACCATGTTCATGGCATTTTCTACAACGAAATGGTATATGTTCATAGTCCACTTCTTGAGTCCAGGTTTCGTCTCAGAAATTTAAGTTGATGGTTGCCGGTGGGGCGCTAGAGACATCAATATATGCACAGATTCGAGCATATGAAATATAATGACCATTTTTAGTACCCTCTGACATCTTGATGTATTCTCCCAGACTGTTGCCAATGGCTTGTAGCACCGAGGGTGCCCAATAATCCGTGGGGAGAGAATATAGCCTGACGCAGACTGGGACTCGAGTGAAGTCTTATTTTTCAGGAGTGAAGTTCTCCTTCCAGAATCACATGTACAGACCTGCTGAGTTGAAAAAATACGGACCCCCTTCGAAGATTCCGTCCTTGTCTTCCAGGAGATCAAAGACTATGGTGAAGAAACCCTTCGATCCAAGCTAAAGTTCTATTGCCCCTTTAGGGTTCCATTTAGCTTGGATCTAGCCTTTAAGGGCTCTTTCTGAGGGCCAAATTCCCATAAATTTACATATGATGGCATGTTCTTTCGTGTACTCTATGTATACTTCTATATCCGGATCTTGAATGACTATTTCTGGGATTTCCAAAGCTTTTGGATGGCAGACATGCGTGCTTTGTTGCTTATCCTGATGCGTTACCTTGGCCTCAGAGTTTTTGTTACCCTGGTTCTTTGACAGGTATGTTGTCTGATCCAAGTCCCCTATCTTGTCTTGCTGACCACTTGCAGAGGGGATCTGTTTGGGAACGTGGTTCTCTTTATCTTTGTCTTGACAAGGGGAGTTCGGACGAAGCTCCCAATCTGACCGAGGGGAGGCTGAAGAATTTGTTAAGCACATGAAGAATGAGAGGTTAGGACTGTGGGAGGAGCCCACAACCTGTGCTTTGAAAGAGGGCCCCGCATGGCGAGCAGTCTGCTCCATTGCAGATGCCGCAGAGGGCAGGAGTAGTGCAAGGCCACAGGCGCAGAGCCTGCAGCAAACCTGGGTTGGCCGCAGAGGAACTCGAGGGTTGGGCAGGAGCTAGGGTTTCCGCGTAGCCGTCGAAAAAATGTGGCTTCGGCAATTTTGTTATATGTCCTTTCTTTGCGTTGTTTTTAATGGCCTGAGCCTAGTAAAATTATTTACCATTCTCCATGTCCTTATACGTGTGCATAATGTGTATTTTGAATTTCTAGAAAATTGGAAATATTAGGAAGCAGCTCATAAGAGAAGGCACCAGAAGAATTGTGAGAATTTAATTTTCGTGAATACCTACATTAAGATAGTTCTTGAATGTATATCAAATGTCCAACTCCAAAGCAAAAATATAACTCTTTGAAGCACTCAACTTGCTCCAAAGCAAATAAATTTGCAACATACCATACATCTCAACCATTTAACAATATATGCACAGAAAGGTTGCTTATAACAGTCCAAAGATGTTTTATTGGGAAGTTTAACTCTATTTCAGACCACTTTTTCATAGGCAAGTTAAATCTCTTGTTAGTTTAGCCCTAATTTAATGAATTTTGTAAACTATTACTAAACCAACCACAAGAAAAGAACAGTATGTAAGCAACATCCAAAGAAGATACTAATAAATTTAAGACAACTAGAAAAGCGCCAGATGAAGCTCTGTTACAGTTCCACCATTTAATTCTCAATCAGTTTCAGGTCGGTCAGTTATACAGAGTAAGCAACATCCAAACAATATATTTATAAATCTAAACTAAGTAGGAGTAAATTAGTCGTAATGAACCACCACAACAAAGCTTTGAAATTTGAATCGAGACCAACAGTCCAGTTTTCGCAAAATATCTTGTTGTAGTTAGTGACCATTGTTAAATATACAAATACTAAGACGAGTGCACCCATACTATAACATAGTAAGAACATAGGTATGGAAAATAAGCATGAGGAGGTTTAAATTCCAAGTTGGCTATATCAGGAGAATTGTCTAACACAAGTTGGTGATTTGTAAGAACTGTGGGATAACAAGCAACCAACCAGTGAAATGATACAAAGTAGAAAAAATTAATGCGCTTTTTAAAACATAGTGTTATTCTGAGACACGAAGTATCTAGAAATTCCAGAAAGCACACCAAAAAAAATATTTGTTTTACATCAACCAACCCTAAAATTTGCCAGTTGCAACCAACGAATTACATCCGAAAGGAAAGAATAACATGTAGCTAAAGACAAATCAATGTACCATAGAAACCTAACGGACGAGTCTATGTTTCTGTGATTTCTTAATTTTTTTTTAATGATTTTTTTAAATATTATAAATAAAACTCTTTATTCACTATTTAACCCATATTTGATTAAAAAATTATTTATTAAAATATTCTATTTGTATTTATTTAATTATTAATAATATATATATATAAAATTAGCCTCCTTTAATAAAATAAAATAATATATATATATATATAATTAATAATATTTTTTAAACTATTCAAAAATTTTAAATTTTAAATTTTTCTTAAATTTTTAAAATTTTCCTAATAAGTAATTTACTAACGGCTAGTTTTAACAGTTATTTCCGGACAATGATGCATCCTCACTATTTATTCATTAATATAGATTAGCACCTAGTTTTAACAGTTATTTCCGGACAATGATGCATCCCCACTATTTATTCATTAATATAGATTAGCACCGCTATTTCCGAGTACTGATGCATCTCCACTATTTATTTTACTAACGGCTAGTTTTAACAGTTATTTCCGGACCATGATGCATCCCCACTATTTATTCATTAATATAGATTAGCACCGCTATTTCCGAGTAATGATGCATCCCCACTATTTATTCATTGACATGGATTAGAATTTAGCTTCTCCACCTTGTGCTGAGGATGAACCACATTAGTTGGTTAAAAACTTCGACCAAATCCTAATGATGTGATTAACCGGAAAGACATTCATCTACATTATGGATCACAAATTCTTAAATCTAACTTTATAGGTTCTTCAAATTTTTAATCCATGGAATTGTTTTCCCTTAGTGATTCTAAAAAATAGTTTTCAAATTTAATCTAAAATAGATTAAAATAAAATTATGAATCAATTAATACTCTTATAGAAACAATACTTAAAAAATTAGTGAAATAGTAAACATCCAACACATATAATATAATTATATAACTATATTAAAGTATATGCACATTTTTATTTGACATTTTTTCATTGTGTTGTTCTGGAGCTGTTCTCAATCCAGTATGTTATATTTGACATTTTAAAAAAAATTTATATGCACCCATAATTAAAACATTTCAACTTACAATTTTTTCACTACTTAACATGGAGATTAGTAAAAATGGCGTGCAACAGATCCCCTAGTCAACTTCCAAGTTATAGTGTGGATCATCCCCTAGTCAACTTTCAAGATCCCCTAGTCAACTTCCAAGTTATAGTGTGGATCATCCCCTAGTCAACTTTCAAGTTCCACTGTGAATGATCCGGAGCAATAGATTTTTCAAAAGAGTAGTGGTTTAAAGGTTTTAATTTTGATTTACATTTTGTCATATGCAGTGTTTACAGTTTGTAGTTACAGACTTTAGATATTTAAAGTATAGTAGGAATAATATCAAACTCTTTTAGACTTTAGAATAGATTTTTCAAAAGAGCAGTGGCTTAAAGGTTTTAATTTTGATTTACATTTTGTCATATGCAGTGTTTACAATTTATAGTTACAGACTTTAGATATTTAAAGTATAGTAGGAATCAGAACATTCAAATTACAGTTTATAGTTTGTAGTTACAAACTTTAGATATTTAGCATATAGTAGGAATCAGGACATTCAAATTTATATAGCTCCGTTTGACAATATTAAACTCTTTCCGTTTTGGTCTTTTGAAGAAAAATAATGGGAAAAAGTCCTCCCAAGCTTAAAAAATATGGAGATTAGTTTAAAAAAATATTTTTTAATACGACAAAGAAATGTAATTTATTTACTATTTGATATAGAGATGATAGGAAATAGTATAATTGATATTACATGAAATGAAATTCCATTCCATTTATAATATTTAAAACAAAAAAATATTAATGATAAAATTTATTTATTGTTACTATAAATAAAATATTGCAATGCTCCTATTAAATAGAATAATATTATCTATTTTATAGAAAAAAATAAGTAATTTAAATTTAAAAATAAATAAACATAGTTTTAAGTTGATATATAAGGTTATTATAGAAAATTTATAAGTAATTTAAATTTAAAAATAAATAAACATAGTTTTAAGTTGATATATAAGGTTATTATAGAAAATTTTAATATTAAAAATATGTAAAGACATGTTTTTATTGTATTAATAATTTCTTTCTAATTTAATTATTTTATGATTATTTTATAATTCAATGGGTATATTTAATATGTAATATTTGTTATTTTTTTAATATATAATATTTTAGAAAATATTAATAATAAAAATAATAATGTATGAATAAAATAAAAATATAAAGGCCATATTTTAATATGGAGAACATAAATTATAAATAAAATATTTTTATGTCAACTTCATATATATTATATTTATAATCTACTAAGGGCCTAAAAGAATTAAATCTTTTTTGCCTAGGAAGATTTGCATCTAAAAGAATAAAATCTATTATATTCTTTTTTCTCTGGGAAAAGAGATTTGCATCTAAAAGAATCAAATCTCTTTTCTAAGCTCCTGAAAGAATCAAATCTCTTTTCTAAGCAAGGAAAAAGAGATTTGCATCTCAAGAGATCAAAGAAAAAAAGATCCCTCAAGATTTATGTAGGATCCAACACATTGTCACACAAGACCTCTCCATATTTAGAAAGATGTTAAACCCATTGTGTTGTAGTTCATAGTAGATGAGGGTGGCAAGTTCATTTTGGCATTGGATCTCCTTTTTTTCATGAAAAAGTGGTATGTTTCATGCAATGTCTCAATTCTAATGGAAGCCAAGATGATGACAACGCTTTGTCTCTCATTGAAATATTGATGCAACGTAATTTCGACGAGATGTTACTTTTACGGACCTTAATCCCCGTACTCCAGTTAAATGAATTAAATTCCTCTCATGTCTTTTTTTCGTAAGTTTCGATGGAACTACATCATTGACATGTCCAATATATCACCTTGATTAAAGCAGGGAATTGAACCGATGACTTGACATCAAATAATGCATTAACAAAACACCTGATCACCATCTATCCAAGACAATAGACCCTGTAGAGATGTCATAATAAATGAAATAGTCATGCATTGCATGTCATAATAAATGAAATGGAGGGACTACATCATCGACATGTCCAATATATCACCCTGATTAGGGCAGGGAATTGAACTGGTGACTTGACATCAAAGGGTGCCTTAACAAAGCACCCAATCGCCATCTATCGAAAACAATAGACACTATGCATGTCATAATAAATGAAATAGTAATGCTCCATTATTCTTTTTTCTCTGGGAAAAGAGATTTGCATCTAAAAGAATCAAATCTCTTTTCTAAGCACCTGAAAGAATCAAATCTCTTTTCTAAGCAAGGAAAAAGAGATTTGCATCTCAAGAGATCAAAGAAAAAAAGATTTGCATTTGATAAATGTGATTTAGTAAATATTGATAGCATTATCATTTAATGAGCCCTAAAAATCCCCATTAAGATGAATGTGATTTAGTAAATATTGATAACATTATCATTTAATGAATTTTTATCCTTCAGCAAATAAAATAATAATAATGCCACATTAACATTATTTAATATGCTATTTCAGTAAAGTAAACATTATTTACTATTAATAATATATTAAAATGCAGAACATTTTTTATGCTCTGTTAATTTACAAAGTTAAATGTCCTTAATTATTAACATATATTAAAATGCATATAACAATTACCATGATCAATATAAACATAAAGCGGTTCAATGAAATGAGGCATCTACGTGATGTGACCATTGTTTTGTTTTTCCTTCATATACGTGAAGCATTCTCATGAACATTTGCATCTAGTCCGACGTATAGCCTGCCCAAGACAAAACACAAAATTCAAAGGAAAAATATCAAAGATGTGTACAAAATGTCAAATAACACAATCAGTGTTCAATCACAACTCAGATGAAAATATATCCACAATCATTGTTCATTCACAACTCAAATGAAAATATATCCGCATGTTATTGTTATTATATATAAAAACAAAAGATAATTCATATATCCACAATCAAATATATCCACTTGTTATTATATATAAAGACAAAAGATAATTCATTTATCCACATGTTATTGTTATTATATATAAAAACAAAAAATAGGTTTATCTCTGATTATTGAATTTTTTAATGAAAATATATTCCATGTTATTATATATATAAACAAAATGAGGTTTATCTTTGATTATGAATTCTTATTATTGAATGATTATTGATTTTTTATTTATTTATTATCTAGATAGGAGTGATTATTATCCTCCCCACCAAAGTTTAATTTTCACAAATACAAATATTTAACTTTATTTAATGACTTCGAAACTCATTAAATCTAAATAATTAAACTTTATTTAATGACTTCGAAACTCATTAATTCTAAATAATTACTGGAGAACCTAAACATAATGAGCTCTTTACCTAAAGATAATGATTTGGAAACTTTTATCTTGGGTAAATAGTTCATCTTGGTGACGGGAAGGAATGATTATCCTCCTAGTCAGTTTAATTTTCAAAAATGAAAACAATAAACTTTTAAATCTAAATATAACTGGAGAACCAAACATAATGAGCTGGTTTTATTGTAATGACCGAAACATGTATTTTCCTCTTTTATAAAAATATTCTCATGGAATATATATAAAAGAGTAAACTTCAATGAACAGGGTGAAACATAGAAATAGCTCAAAAACAGTGGTAAATTATTCTTTTATTTGTATGTGTCTTTCATTTGTTTGTATGAGTGTCTAATCATTTTGAATTGTTAAGCAGCAAAAAGCTACAACTCTAGCTTTCACTTAGATCAACATATTTGATTTTTTACATAGATTTATTAACCACCAAAAAAATAGATTGACTGTCACCTTGGCTGTCACCACGACCTCTTGTTCACTGGCACCCAAAATGATTGACGCGCCATGCTAGAATGCTCTGCATAAAGCCACGCCTATGGTTCTCTCCAACCTTCTTCCTCCCTTCAATAAATTGAGGAGATTGCTTTTCTCCCAGTGCTAACCTCCTTTGTCCCCATTCTAGAATTTTCACCAAGTATGGAAGCTCCTTTTTCCCTCCTCTCCCGTTGTGCCCATTCTACCAAGTATGGTTGTCCCCATTCTACCAAGTATGGAAGCTCTTTTTCCCTCCTCTCCCGTTGCTTAATGGGATGGCCCCAAAAAAGTGAATCAATGACCCTTAGTCAAAGCAGGTATGCATGTTTTTGCTACTGGAACAATAGGTTAAGCAATTCATTACACCTATGTTGCTTCTAGAGGCAATCAGTGGATAGTCAACAACAATGGATTAGGAGAATCAGACTGAGTGGTCTACTAGGTATCCCATCGATAGGTCAATTCAATGGGAATAATCAATTGATGTGTAGAATAAGACAGAATTCAAGGAGTTCACTATGCACCCTAACCAATATGACTGGATCTCATATTCCCCACTCCAAGAGAGTTGGTTACAACTTGATTGCACTCTACATAATGATTGATGTGCAGAATAAGACAGAATTCAAGAAGTTCATTATGCACCCTAACCAATCTGAGTGTATCTCATAATCTCCACTTCAAGAAACTTGGTTACAACTTGATACAATTGATCTACATAATGATTGATCTGCAGAATAAGACAGAATTCAAAGAGATCATTATGCACCTTAACCAATCTGACTGGATCTCATATTCCCCACTTCAAGAGAGATGGTTACAACTTGATTGCAATCTTCATAACGATTGATGTGCAGAATAAGACAGGATTGAAGAAGTTCATTATGCACCCTAACCAATCTGAGTGGACCTCACAATCCCCACTTCAAGAGACTTGGTTACAACTTGATACAATTGATCTACACAATGATTGATCTGCAGAATAAGACAGAATTCAAGGAGATCATTATGCAAATATTACCCACCCTAATACCCTAACCAATCTGAGTGGATCTCATATTCCCCACTTCAAGAGAGTCGGTTGCAACTTGATGCAATCGATCATAACCAATCTGAGTACTTACCAATCTGCAGAATAAGACAGAATTCAAGGAGATCATTATGCAAATATTCCCCACCCTAACACCCTAACCAATCTGAGTGGATATCATATTCTCCATTCAAGAGAGTTGGTTGCAACTTGATGCAATCGATCATATAACCAATCTGAGTACTTACGCAATCAATCTGTATGTGCAAAATAAGACAGAGTTCAAGGAGTTCGTTATGCACCCTAAGTAATCTGAGTAGATCTTATATTCCCCACTTCAACAATCGTCTACATAATGCCTCAAAATAAACATCGATGGATCTGTCGTTTATAAAATGTGCAAGAGTGATTTTCCATTGCCTTTCTCACCTAATAGTCGACAACATTGGTTCCTTGTTGGTCTATTGAAAATTGAGGTTAAAAGAGAAGAATTAAGTAAAAGAATAACTACACTAGACCTTGTTAAGTCCCTTGCTCAAATTCTACTCTCCAACACGTTTTGGCTCCTTGAGGATTAATCACTCAAAGACGTCTATGCATAACTGTCCCTTTCCTCTTCTCTCTTAATTAAATAATGTTCTGTTCCAATAGAAGGATTTGTTAAGAAGCCCTGCAATCCATTATTCTTCATTAACTTTTCAAAATTAAAGGGCTTAAAGGAAATACTGAACTGGCAACCATAAACCATCTTAATATTTTCACATTTTAAAGGGCTTAAAGGAAATGCAGAACTAGCAACCATACACCATCTTAATATATTCACACCAACATAACCTCAAACTTGCATGATTATGATCTATGAACATTTATAGCGAATGGAAAAAATAAGCATAGTACCGTTCTTTTCTAGTTGACCAAACAAATAAATTGCAGGGAAAACCGTAAATCATTCCTAAAAGCAGCGCTAATAAGGGAAAAAGAAGGATTGTACCACATACTTGAGGGGTTTTGGAGAAGAAGGTCGGATAAAGATATGCTTTCTTGAACTTGTCCAGAAGATTCATCAACCAATTTGCCATTTGAAAAGTGGAGGGCCCTGTCCTTCGTTTGGAAAAATGATGGCACTTCAATGTGAGGCAATTGCAGTACTTCAAAGTGGGGAATGGCAGACGTTTCATCACGAGGCAGTAGGGAAGCCCTGTAATTATGGCTGCTATGATTTTGGGTTATAGAGCCTCGGAAGTTTCCAAAGTTTCCAGTTATCATGCCTCCTATTAATCTGAAAGGATTGCTAATTTGCTTCCTTATCAGCAGAGCTGCTGCCAACTCTGAGATACGCCATACCATATTTGATGCGACAATGAATCCCAGGATCAAATGAGTAAGCTTGTTTTGCTTCTTCACTTTCCTGATTTCTTCCATCACCTCTTCATTTTTGACCTGCCCGCCAATTTCATTTTTTACCTGCCGGCCGATTTCATCACTGCCATGGAGTTCTGTGTCAGAGTTCCTGTCATCTGTTGCTAAACTATTTTCACAGTCCTTTTGACCTCTCTCTGCCTTCAACGAATTCAACTGCAAGAAAGAAACAGAACAGATTTACTTAAGTGAGGTGTGTTGTACAGCCTGGGTCCTAGGTGTGGAAAGGATGATCCTTCATCTCTTCATAAGTGTATTACTTCTTGTTTAAGTACATTGAAATCTAGGCTGTACAGTGATAGCAGTGAACATGGACAGTAAGACGGACCTATATAAACCCAAGTCTGACGTGTGTTGTACGGCCAGGGTCCTGGGTGGTGAAGGGGTGATCCTTCATCTCTTCATAAGTGTATTACATGTCAAAGTACAATAAATCTTTAACATTAAATCTACACTTGTACAGTGAGTGCATTGAATATGGACAGTAAGGCAGACCTATGTAAATCCAAGTCACAGAAATGGCAGATGTCTCAAATTTCAGAGCTCAATTGGCAACTTCTACATCTATATCAGGTCGGTTGAACCATGGTGCAGTAGATAGGAGGGAGTTTTCATAGCCCTCTAATTTTGTCGCAAAATTCCCTTCAGTTGCTTATATTCGGAATCCGGAGATACATGAACTCAGGGTTCTCATTAATCTGAAACTCTTTGAGAAATCTGGATGAATTCAAAATTGGGCAAAACCTGTAAAGCCATCTCTCCACAAAATGGTAGTCAATTGTGAGATTCTGATGATGCCTGACTGAAATTTCTCCCAGCTTATTATCATATCTGTGACCAGAAAAGGGAGTTCCTTTGCCCTGAGATCAGCTTACTCTTGGGTTTATCGCTACTGATAAACAAAGCTCGATTCTCAGCACATTCTGTCAAAAGGGATATGCTCCAGGAGACTAACCCTACTCCAAACCTATAAAGTAAGGATTTTCTATTTAAAACAACAACGATAAAAACCAATCCTCCGAACAAATATCAGACCCAGGGTTTCTAGGGGTTTCAGAGATGCAACATTTTCCCACGAGTCAGTATTACCCTAGGCCAGTGATATCGTTGCCCACAACCATAGAACTGTGTCAATCTATCCATACATACATACAGAAACCATTATGGGTAGCAAAATGCATGCATACAGAATCCATTCTGTGTAGCAAGACAAATGCATACATAATCGACTCTGGTTAACAGAATTACTGAAACAAAAAATTATGATAACGAAGAATTATTCTGCCAACGACCTAATTTATATGTATATGTTCTGAAAAAACAGGTAAAACCATGAAACAAAAAATTATGATAACGAAGAATTCTTCTGCCAACCACCTAATTAATATGTATATGTTCTGAGGAAACAGGGGAAAACCATGAAATTCAATTGAAAGACAGCGAAGGCTCACCTGGTCCAGCAATCTTAAGAGCAGGTCTCTGTCTTTCTCATCGCTATTGTGTTTCGATTCGGCGTCTTGTCCATGAGGATCATGTGACTTATCATTACTGAGTAGACGACGGAGAGCCAATTCTATTAATTCTAAATCCCTCTGTGCCGCCCTGTTTGTCATTACAGTCCTGCTTTGAGTATCCATGTGATCTTCTGTACCTGGGCATTCGTTGCTTGCCATTGCTCGCAGAGGAACGGATAGAGAAGATGTGGAGAAAGAGTATATGGAATATTTGCTTGCTAGATGTCGCATTCGAGTGATTGAGGATCCTTACTGCGTGGCATTTGCGTACAGCGACAGACAAAATCAAATCTAGTTTTTCATCGGTGTCTCTGATCACTGCCAGAGATTACCCCTTCCTTCAAACAAAACGTAACATGTCGATATTGTCAGGCTCTGTTTTATATTTATATTACGATTGCGTGTCTTTTCCCACGCTTTTTTTTAGGATTTACAAGGGAAAAGTGTACTCTTTTCTCTCTCTGTTTTTATACTTTCAGGATGGGATAGCGTGTCTTCAAATATTTGAATGGAGATTAAGCAAGATTTTTTAAAATTATAATTTGACATATATATAAGTTTTTAATGGTTTGATTTATAAATTTAGTTTTAAAGTATTATTTAAAATTATTTTTATTTGGTTGAGAATTTATGTTTAAAAAATAATAATTCAACTTATATTTATAATAATTATTCTATTTAATTGTTAATATATAATCAAAATATTCATATAATTCAAATTCAATAATTTGATTAAATCATTTTTTTGTATTTTAGTTGGTTAAAAAAAAATATTAAATGTATTTATTATATTTAGTAAAACCTAAATGTATAATTATTGAATTAAGTAAATAATAATACTATAATTATTATATTTCATATAGGTATAATTAAATGTTTTTGTGGTGGGATTAATTTATGAATTGAGAAATTATGATGTATAAGCATTTTAATCATTAAAATCATATAAACATTTTAATTATTAAATGATTAAATCATTTAAGCTAAGTTATACGAATTCTTATTTATTTTTGGATTTGTGTCCACTGAATTTGAAAGAAATAATTATTTCACATACTTAAAAAAAAACACCCAATCATCTACCAAAGAAACACCTAATCATAAACAACTTCATGAAAATTTTATGTTAAAAAATTTAAAATTTATTAAAATCAATTAAAATAAAAGAGAAGTGGACTTGAGATCTTAATTTTCAATTTATTGGAGTAGGTGAAGATGACACTATTCACACTATGAATATTATTAATTTTTGAATATTTAATTTAGAAAGTTATGAAATTTATATTTTAAAAATAAATTTTTATATGGAAAATAGGTTAGATTTTAATGTACATATTTTATTCATTTCATTAACTAGACAAATAATCATTATATTAACTTGTAAAACTGTATTTCTATTATTGTAGTCTATGAAAACAAAATAACTATCCCAAAAATATAAACATACACACAAGAGTTTTATTAAATCTTATAATACATAAAAATTTATGTACATAATATTTAATTCCAATTTGCAACATGTTCAAAACTTTACATGTTCAAAAATTAAATCTTATTTTCAAAATATTTATAATATTTCACTTATAAAAATTAATATAAATTTGAAATAATATAATTCACAATTTATTAAATATAAAAACTAACATAATATAATATTATAATAATTTTAACTTAACTTTATAAATCTATATAAATCTATATTTTTTAATGGAAAATAATATTATGTTTTTATCTAATTTTATCATTTAGTTTTAGATTTTTTGAAAAAATGTTAAATAATTAAAATTAATGATCAAATTTCATAAAGTTAATATTGGGTAAATTGCTTTAAATAATTACTAAATTCAAAAATATAAGCTATTAATTTTGAATGCACCACACATGATTGCCTCTATCTTTATCTTTTTACAAAGATTTAAACCAATTTTGCTATGAATATAATCCATTTAAAGGGTAGAACTTGCTTTTATATATATATGAGACACAATATACAATTATATATATGAGACAAAGTGTACAATTATAATCAAATGTTATAATGATAAAGGTTATGGCCTACATAACAATGTAACAAAAGAAATGTAAAAACTCAAAATTTAGGGATTTAATAAGGGGTTTTAGGATTAACATGGGCTTGTATAGGGATTAACATGCCTCTCCCCTTCAAACAAATGTTGTCCTAATCACTTGATTAACTTTGGGTCTTTTTGCATGGATGACTCATCTTCCCATGACGTCTCTTCCACTGGCAGGGTCTTCCATTTGATGATATACTTAGCATTGCTTGATTCCACAACTACTTGATCGTTATTTCAATGATTTTTTTTGTTTCAATATCATTTTCCCTTCTTCATTAATATCGAGTAAAGTGGTTTGGACTAGGATCTTGACACTTATTAACTTCTTTAAGAAACAAATATGGAATACTAGATGTACACGTGAAGATGGAGACAACACTGATGTGTAAGCCATACTTTTAATATTTTGCAACACCTTATAGGAATCATAATACCTCTCTGCTAATTTATCTAGATACATATGCCATGAACCAACCTTTTTTGTAATCATCATGATTGGTGAAGATGAAACACTTTGGTTAGGTTGAATGAAGTCGGCCTCTAAGATTTCTTGAATTATATGCTCAATTTCACTTTTCCATGCACATGGATACCTATAAGGCCTAATATTAGGTGGTACATTTCTAGGTTACAAATGAATAGTATGGTAGTGAAATTGATTGGTTCAAAGACCTTTAGGCATATCTTCAAATAACTTGGAATGATTTTTGATAATTTTAAATGGATCCATTGGAGAAGAGGATTTAGTTGTTTGAACATCTAATGAGCACACTTGTGCAATTTCACTATAGCATCCCTTTTTTAGTAGTCTTGTCATGCTATTAGAGTTTATCACTTTACAGGGTTTCCCTTGGATACCTCTAAACTCATTTTCCTTGTCCTATGAGGAAAATATCATGAAAATATCTTGAAAATTAAGGGCTACTATTCCCAATGATTGTAACAACTAGAACCCTAATACAACATTAACACCACCCATTTCAATTTCAATCACGAGCTATCCAATAAATCCTACACCATATTCAAATTAATACCATCACACTTTCATAAACAATTTATGACACCTCCATCTACAATCATTACTTGAAATTCTTGTGCTATAAATACAAAGTAATTGTGAAGTTTTTCCAATTTGTAATTTATGAAGTTATGGATAATACCAGAGTCAATCAATGTTGTTACCTTTCTCTTTTTGATGTATCCTTCTATCTCGAGGGTTTATGGAGTATTGATGTTGATGAATGTATGACAAGATATTATTAGAGTAGTATCTTCTAGCTCAATATCCTATGATGGCTCCAATTCTTGTTTTTCTTCTTCTTCATGGTTTATGTAGAATAATTTCTTCTCACCGCATGTATGTCCCTTATTGTGACAATTCAAACATAGTCCTTTTAATCTTATTTCATCCATTTGCTAAGGTTCCAACCTTGTCGGGTTGAGTGAAGTTATGATAGGAAGGAATATACCCCCTATAGTTGTTAGTAACCACTCTTCTACTAGTCATGTTTTTTCTTTCGACTTTCCTTTCGAGATTGAAAGCATGCATTAGGGATTTAGGTTTAAATAGATGCACATCATGTTGGATTCTCTCCATTAAAGTTTCCATAAAGAGGTCTAACAAATTGTCCTCTGGAATGCATTTTACCCTAAGACTCAACTTTTGAAATTGTTGAATGTACTTTATAATTGGACTTGTTTGTTGAGTATTTACCAAAAGACCAAATACTATGTTGCTCTTGATATCCCCATATCATTTCCTTCGAAAAAATGGACCAAAATACAATAAAATACTTTTTCCTTTCACAAAGCCATTGATTCCATACCAATTGATCTTAATCTAAATACATAGATAAAATATTTACCTTTTGTAACTTTGTCACTTAGTGTACATCAAATATCTTATTGTTGCCACCAAACTTCCACATATCATTCTTTAGAATGAAGCAGTTCCTTATTTCTAAGTTGAAGCCTTGAAGATGTGTACCTTAGATTGAAAAAGCATTATTATGGTTCTAGTGATTCAATAATTGTGCTATCAAATCATGATAAAATACTTCCCATATATGATTAAGTTTCAACAAATTGTTCTTCTTATTTTCATGATTCTCTGATATCTCCATATCTTTTCTAGGAAGCCTCTTGGAGAGAAACTTTCCATATTTTTTACTAATCCTTGCACCTATAACAACTAAATTTCCAACTTAAATACTCAGTATTGGAGATATTCTATGTATTTATGAGTCATGGATAATCTTTCTTGAAGGTTTAAGTGGTGACATAACTTTTGAAGCGCCCTCAAGAGCCATGAGTGTAAATAATAATGTTCTTTATATTCTCTTTATCGCAATTTTTGATTCACCAAAAACATATCTATGGATGGATAACCTTTGTCTTGATATATCTTTGAAATGTGTGTACTTTTGAATCTAAAATTTTTGCATGTAGTACTTGTTATCACCTAGCCATTTCTAACTAGGTGGATCGAAATACACCATGTAGGATTAGTTTTACCATAGTAAAATCACTTTTACCATAGGAAATAATTTAGTAAACCAATTTTATTGAATTATTTATGTTTAAAAAATAATAATAATAAATAAATAAATAAACTCGAGAATAATTGAACAAATCATTATTTATTTAATTTTCTCTAGAAATAATTATTAAATCATTATTTGATTATTATTTCTTTACACATTTAACTTGATCACCTTGGGATAGTTAAAAAAATCAGTGTTTATTTATTATTCTTTATTCTTATTTTTGGAATAATTATTAAATCATTATTTAATAATTATTTCAATTTCACATTTTTCTTAATTCTCACAAAGTGGTTAATAAATCATTTTATTTGTTAATTACTTCAACCATTTTCTAAATAAAGATGTTTTACCATTTTGAATATATTTTCCCTCTCCAAAAAATATAATAAAGTATTCTTAACGATTTTATTTGGATTTGGTCAATAATTTATTATTATTTTCAAATTCCTTGTTTAGCTCAATACTTTGTTATAAATGAGAGGGTTTTCCATTCATTTTTCGTCATGCTCACTATCATCATCATCATTATCGTCTTCTCACATTTGATCCCTCACTTGAGTTCTATTTTGCTTTTGGTTTTTCAGCATATTGAGAGAGAGAAACAAATCGCTAAAGCACAAGGACATCAAAAGGACCCATCCGACGGAAGGGAATTTACAGGCCCATGTTGTAAATCCTCTTCACGAGGTGTTTCAATAAAAATATCATTCATTTAAAGCTTCTATTGGGTTATTACACTGATTATTTCTTGTTGTTCTACATTTTGGATTGCATGTGTTCTTTTACTGCAGAGTTTTCTTATTTTGTCATTGTAAATCTGAAGTGTAAGCGGCCACATCTTGTTTTTAGGGTCACTTGTCACCAATGGCTTAAGTGAAACATTTTTGGTACATTTTTCCGAAATCTTTACACTAAATGATCACCTAGCCATTTCTAACTAGGTGGATCAAAATACACCATGAAAGATTAATTTTACCATAGTAAAATCACTTTCACCATATGAAATAAGTCGTAGTCAAACTAGACTGCTTTTTTGCCCTGAAAATCATGGAAATTCCAGTAAGATTTTAAGAAAATATGGCAGTGATTTTTATAAATCCAGGTTATAGCTATCAAAATTCAATATTTTGGGTGCCTTAGAGGTTTTTGATGGTGTTGAATTCATTTCCATCATCAAAAAAATGATTCAAACATCGCTACATCAAGATTTCTTAAAAAAAAATTGCCCAGATTCCCGCCACTTTTGGTCGTCCGGGCAATTCCTCCACCTTCGTAAACAACTCCTATGAAATAATTTAGTAAACCATTTTTATTAAATTATTTTTGTTTGGAATTAATATATATATATATATAGATATATATATATATATATATATATATATATATCTATATATATATATATATATTTATATATCCATGAGAATAATTGAATAAATCATTGTTTATTTAATTTTCTCTAGAAATAATTATTAAATCATTATTTAATAAGTATTTCTTAACACATTTGACTTGATCGCCTTCTGATAATTAGATAAATCATTATTTAATTATTATTCATTATTCTTATTTTTGGAATAATTATTAAACCATTATTTAATAATTATTTCAATTTCAAACTTTTCTTAATTCTCATAAAGTAATTAATAAATCATTTTATTTGTTAATTACTCCAACCATTTTCTAAATAAAGATATTTGACCATTTTGAATATATTTTATCTCTCCAAAAAATATAATAAAGTATTCCTAATGGTTTGATTTGGATTTGGTCAATAATTGTTTATTGTTTTCCAATTCTTAGTTTAGCTCAATCCTTTGTTATAAATAAGAGAGTTTTCCATTCATTTTTCACCATGATCACTATCATCGTGACCACTATCATCTTTCACATTTGAGCTCCCACTTGAGTTCTATTTTTCTTTTGGGTTTTATGCATATTGAGAGAGAAAAACAGATTGTTGAAGCACAAGAACATCAAAAGGACCCATCCCACGAACAAGGATTTATAGACCCATGTTGTAAATATTCTATTGGGTCATTACACTAATTATTTCTTGTTGTTCTAAATATTGGATTGCATATTATCTTTTTACTGCAGGGTTTTCTTATTTTTTCATTACAAATTTGAAGCATAAGCGACCACATCTTGTTGTTAGGGTCACTTGTCACTAGTGACTTAAGTGAAGTGTTTTTGGTACACTTTTCCAAAATCTTTACACTAAAAAATATCGACTCCACTGGTGTATTAATTAATATCCTTGGTGATTTTCGTTTCAGTGTTTCCCATCATTTTCCTAGATATTTTTAGCCTCTCAATTTCTATTTCTATATCTCCTTTGTTTTCTGGGAAAAAAAATCAGTTTTTGTTGGTTTTCTGCATCTCTTCACAAGTCACAGATATTATCCAAGAAGAAGGGGACACAATCTGGGTGAGATCTATCGACTGAGGGTTGTGGGAAAAAAATGCATTTTTTTTCTCATTTTCTACATTCTACAACACACATTTTGGCCCATTTTATGCATTCCAACACACTTTTCAGGTCACCATCTGCATTCTATCATTTTTCAAAATTTTTCAGATTTGCCGACTATGTTGCGTGTATATTGGGAAGGGTTTATGTTCTTTCCAAATTCATCCCTAGGCCTATATTATCTTATTAATTTCTCATTGAGGAAGGAGAAATAACCCTAGGGTTTAGACTGTACCTCCATCTTTTAGGAAGAGATTTATTGTTGAAGATTCTTGGGTACAACAATTTCAACCATTGATTTTTAGGGTTTTTTCCACTGCGTTACAACCCTTTTGGATAGGTTTCTTAATCATTTTACTCCCTCTAGAGTTTAGTGTTGTCTTTACCCCTTAGTATCCCCTTGTGTGTCCTCAGTTTTAGAGCTCCTTGCCTATCCTTTTCATCATTTTCACCTCTGATTTTTGTTGATTGTCTACACCATTTTTAGCACTCTAGTGCCTTTAGATCGGAGTCCCTTAGGAATTTTATCTTTTGGTCATTTATGTGTCCTTGAGTAGTTTGTTTTCCACTTCTCTCTTTTCTTCTTATTTTCCTATTTGGATGGGGGTTTGTGTGCTTGGATTGGTTGTTATTTTACTGTCTATTTTCAACATTATTTATAATTTTTAGAACTTTATTTTCAGCAACACATGGCATCATAAAACATGCTCAATTAAATCATACAATGAACACACTTTTCACACGCATGTGCACACCCTAAGAAAACATGAGTTTGGTTAACACCGCCAAGAAAAGACTTCAAACAAGCCACATACTAATATTCTAACAGGCATAGATTAAGCCTGCTTAGGAACCAAGGCCAAACAATTTGTGTAGATAGGTGTAGGATCGTTGGGATGGGCTTCCAATAAAACCCATAAATCACTTACGTTGAGACATAGAATTTGACATATTTTGGAGCTTAAAATCCTTCACCATCCCATGGTCCAAAGCCATAGTGTGTCAGAAAGTCGATTTAGAGGAGGTTAATCTAGGTCATCATGCGAGAGGTTCTCCTCAAGGCTACCCAACCCATGGTGGGGAATCTCATGTGTTGGTTGATCACCAATAAGCTCAAGACTCGAACAACCTCATGGGACAAAGGTAACTGTATTGAACAATCATAGGAAAACACCCTATAGGACTGGCTGGGGGAAATAGTTAGTTTTTTTCCCTACCTTTCTTTAGACATATTTCCTTGCGGGGATCAGATTCCATCAATTAAGAAGTATGTTTGAAGGTCATTTGAAAATGTATATTTAGGACATGTTTGAGGATTTAGATCACCTATAGGCTAGAGGTCATTTTTCTTTGATAGGACGTATTTGCTTGAATTAGAGTAGCATTTTAATATAGTTAGTTTACACATGGCACCATTGCACTAGGTGTTTTCTTATTATTTGTTGCTATTTTTCTCCTATCATCACCCTTTAGTCTACTGATTCATCTCTGTTTTGACATCATTATTCCCCCTAGGAATTTGTCACAGAGACTTCATGGCCTTTTCCCCCAGTTTCCTTTAGGACATCTTACTCCTCCATGTCGAGTTAGAGCTCATCCTCCTAGGCCTCCATTGAGTCCTCATTCTAACTCTAGTTCTACTGATTCTTCAAGTTCTTCCATTGATTTTGCATCTTCTTAACCCTACACTGCCACCATGACAAGCACCAATGTGGGTGCGGTAAACAAAGGTGGTGTTCATCTAATTCCATCAGTAAAGACTCCATTTTTCTTCACCTCTTCCAACGTACCCTTACTAGATTTGTTTCCAAGTGGTATGTGGACCAACCACATGCCTCCAATTCCACTTTCAGGACTCTCGCAAAAACATTTCTATCCTATTTTTAGTTACCTCTTCGTTATGACACCGATACTGAAATCTTGACTTCTTTCCATCAAACTTCTGCCACCTGCCTATCTGACCATGTCCAAGAATGGCACTGAAGGAGCATCTATACGACCCCTGAATTCAAAGACTGTGTTTATATCAATTGGTTCCTTCGAATGATTTTGGCCCCCATAGGTAAAGATGTTGCCTCCCACTTCCCCCATTTTGATGAGAAGCACTCCAAGTAGCTTTGAAATATGACCTGATCTATGCATAATCAGGATATGTTTATATTTTTCTTCTCGTTTTACCTCAGCCTGGTGTTGCTAATTTGCTAGGGGCATCTCATGTCGCCGACGGTATCATTATAACCATTTCACACCCCAAACCTTCACCATATGCTCCACCTTTGATGAGTTATGGTCAACCCCAGTGGGGGACCAGTTCCTCTTACACTTATCCCCCTCCCGGTCCTTCACATGAAAATACTTATCCAGGTCCCAACACATCATATGCATTTTCCCATCTGCATTATCTGATTCCAAGGCCAACATTTGCTTTACTTATTTATCCTAATGTTTCCCCATCTCCTTATTATCCTTACGCACTACCTAGTGCTCCAGCCCCACCGGCACCAATGCTCCACCTATCGTGCCTCCTCCACCTATGCCACAACAAAAACCACCTCCTCAAGGTCAAGTGTATGCTCTGCAGAGCGCAACTAGTCCCCCCAGCCCCAAGAGACGAAACAAGGGGAAGGGTAACTGAAACCAACCATCAACAAGAAATCAGGGCAACGAAGGTCCACCACCTAATTCCCTCAGGTTGACCAACCTAGTCCTGCAACCTAGCAACAAGGAAAACAACCCAAGCAAAGAAATGATCTTCGAACAAACAAACCTTGTGCCTTTTGTGGAGTATTTGGCCATGATACTCACGAGTGTCCCATTTTACCTCAAATGTGCCAATCATGGGAAGCTCAAGGAGTTGATTCTAGAGGACCATAACCCATTTCTCCCCCTCCTCCTCCTCCTGCTTCATCACAACCAATTGTTTTTACCAATCCTTTTTCTCATCAAGGATATATAACTTCCCTACCCACATAGGATAATGCATCCCCTCAATCTTCACAATATGGCGAGAAAAATTACCATATGCTCATGATGAATTCCATGAACTCAACACTAAACAAATCAACCTCTAGACTCGGTCATGCTAATTTGAAAATCCCCCTGCAAAGTCAACAACTCATTCCCAACCTCAAATTTCCACTTAACCTCTATTGCCGCTAAATGATACCTTACAGATCCCTCTGCCTAAGGTAGAGGTTGTCCCTATGATAAATTAAGGTCTATTACATCAAAAAACTACATATTCTAAAGCCGCCCATACCTATAGCATAGTAGATGACTTGGCACAGTCTCCTACTTCCATTTCAATGTTGGAAGTCCTCTAGACGTGCTCGTCCCAATGAAAAGCTCTACTCTCTGCTTCGAGAAATGTGAATCCCTTTGATGATCATTTGATTGTCTTTGATGTTGAAAAGGCATAACATCCCCCCCCCCTTCCTTCATTTGTTTCTTTTCAAATACTAGTTTCCATAAATGATGCCATTGTTCAACATTGTATCATAGACGAAGGTGCCTCCACCTATGTGATAGCCTCTAGTGTTTGCAAGCAACTTGGTTCACCTGACCTATCCCCATCCACCATCACTCTTTGTGCTTGGGACCATCACCCCTCGCAACCCCTCCTTGGTTTATATCACAATTATCTAATTATTATTGCCGACAAGGCAATCTTACGTTATATCGAAGTCATTGATGCCCCATTAGATTATAACATCCTCTTGGGTTGTATTCATACCTATTCCATGTCCAATGTCGCATCCGTTGTTTTTCTCAAGATGTGATTTCCTCACAATGGAAAGATCGTCACTATCGATCAGTTGACTTACTACAATCCTCAGTCTTAGACCTCTCCTCATAGCACTATCTCATCAATAACTGGCAATAAGACTATCCCGTCCTTCACCAATGTTTCCCCTGGAGTCTACAAATATTCCATGTTGCTTGGTGCTTATTATGACCCACCACCTACCCATTTTTAGCCTATATTTTCTAGTGTTTGCATGCTTAAAGCATCACGGGATTCCAACGAGTGCTCTGGTATGCCTTGCAGCAATCCCCTCTGCAACCTCTTGCTACCTACTCAACCCATCCTTCAAGTACAATTCCTCTAGGCCCATTTCCTTTTGTTGGCATCTCTCCCGATCCTTTTAAGCCTAAAACCATTTCCCCAGATCTTAACCATTTTGGAGTAGTTACCCTAGTTCATTACCCCTTAGGACACATACCTTTCTTGTTCCCACCACCTAGAATATTTTCCACCCCTGTTAACCCAATATGGTACATTTAACCCCCCACAAACAATCCTCCTAATGAACTCAAACCTTACATTGATTTGAACCTATTTCAACCTATTGTTCCTACTCCTTCCTTTACTTTAGTTCCACAACAACCTCAACAGGAATCCACTCTTGTTGTGAAAGCATCTGGCGAGGGGGGAAAAGAATAGAAAAATGGAACCAAATAGAAGGCACCCTAAGACACTCTCACTTCTCCTAAGCCACCAAAGTCCACTCCTCCATGCACTTTGTGTGATGTTGTTGGGCATGCTAGAAATAATTCTCTTGAGCTCTCCCATACCAAGAATGTGGTCTCTAACACCTTTCCTAACTCTAACATTCCTGAGTTCCATGTAACCTTCCCCGAGTCAGCTAAGAATAACATGTCCTTATGCATGAATCACCCCTGTGCTTTGTGTGATAACTATGGCCATTATTCCCATCATTTTCCCCGTGATCTCGAAGATTTTCGTGATTCACTTCAAGTCCTCCACGAGTTAGACAACGCTTGTATTGCTTCCACATCTTCTCTACCTGCAAGTCATAGCCCTAATGCATCACCAGGACATGAGTACTCTCAACCACCCATCATGATCCCTCCTCCTGACGTCAAGATGATGGATAGTTCTACCCTTATTCTATACCCGTCATCATCCATGGTATCAGTGTATTGGGAATCTCTTAGAGTTTCCTAATTTGATTATGTCAAACCTTAACACTTCGGTCTCAACTTAGGTACATGTCTCATATACTATTCATATGCCCACCCCTTTTGACTATGCGTATGTGATCCTTGTCTCTCATGAAGATGCTTCAATTATTTCCTCCTCATGTGGTCCTTCTTCCTACAGTCCCCCCATATTTCAATATGATGAAGACATCATGGAAGCTATGACCACCCCTGCCTATCCTTGTGACAATGTGCACCATTGTGTGTACTTCCTTCTGTAGCAAACCCACAATCAATATGGTGTGGAATCCAAAGACTTCATCCATGGTGAGGTCGATTGGTTTAAAAATCTCATTCCTGCACCATATGCTTTTGAAGAAGGAAACGTAGCTAACATATCCTCTACTATCAAAATTAACATTTAGAATAAACTGGGGATCGAATAAAGCATCACTTTGGGGACACAATGCACCCTTAAAGAAATTGATACTTACACTAAGTTATTCAAATAATTCCATGATGTTTTCGCCTGGTCTTATTCTGAGATGCCTAGACTTGATCCCGCCATTGTTGAACACCAAATCAACACATGGTTATGTCATTCTCATCTACCAAAAGCATAGACCTATCCATCCTTCCAAGTGCGAGGCTATCAAATCCAAAATCAATAAACTCAAGCAGGTTGGTTTCATTTACCCCATTGAATACACCACATGGGTTTCTAATCATGTTCCCATCCTAAAGAAGCAAGGCAATATTTGTGTCCGCACAAACTTTCATGATCTGAAAAAAAATTGTCCCAAAGAAAAATTTCCCACACCTTTCCTAGACAAAATTATTGATGAGTGTGCGTTGCACGAGGTTCTTTCCTTTATAGATGGATTCTCTGAATATATCCAGATACGTATTCGTTATGCCAACTAACTCAAAACCTCCTTTACTAGTTTATGGGGAAAATTTGCTTACAGGGTCATGCACTTTGGCTTAAAGAATGTTGGGGTCACTTTTCAGTGTGTCATGTCTTACTATTTTCACGACTTGGCTCATATTATCCTTGCATATCTAGATGATCTCACTACTTGTTCCTGGCTTCAGTCGTAACACCTTCATGATTTGTGTGACATATTCCTTTGATGTCGCAAGTATAACATTCACCTCAATCCCCTTAAGTGTGTCTTTTTTGTTCTTGTTGTCCAACTAGTGGGCTTCATTGTGTCCAAATATGGCATCACTCTTGACCCTCTCAAAGTTAAAGACATTCTTTAAATTCCTCCTTCTCACACCCTTCGCCAGTTACAAAGCCTCCAAGGCAAAGCCAACTTTCTTTGTTGGTTTGTTCTTGACTATGCCACCATTGCTCATGGGTTTCTTTGATGCCTTTGATATAACATCCCATTCATTTGGGATGCCCAAGTTCAACAATATTTTGATGCCCTCAAATGTGCTCTCACTTATGCCCCCTTGATCATTCCACCTAACTTTGAAAGTCTTGTATATCTCAGCTTCCACTTATTTTTTCATCAGGGTCTTAATACAAGAAGATGGTTCTAGAAATGAGAATTTCATATATTATGCCGGTAATAACCTTAATGGTCCCACTGTTTCCTATTCCCATGAAGAAAATTTGGCATTGGACGTTGTGTTCTTTTTTCAAAATCTTCGTCATTATATCATTACACATACCACAAAGGTCATGACCAATTCCAACCCCATGGCCTTCCTCTTGAGTTGGTGGATCATCAGTGGGAAATATGCCCATTAGATCGTTATCCTTCAGGAATTCGATCTAGAATTTGTCACACCCAAGAGTAAGAAAGGTTTAGCCCTTGCTGAATTCATCTATGAATTTCCAATTGGTGCGCTAGATACACTGGTAAATGATGACCTTCTAAACGAACTATTATTCTCAATAACCTTGGATGATCCTTGTTATGGAGACATCCTTACCTATTTGTGAACCCATAAATTCACCCCACATCTTAACCATGATGATCGACAACATATTTGACATCAAGCCCCATGTTATATCCTTATCGATGACGATCTTTATCATCACGATGTTCATACTGTCCTTCATCATCATCTCACCCACGTTGAAGTTGTGCAACTGCTTAATGCCTTCTAAGGTGATGCTTGTGGTGGTCACCTCTCTCGTATGGCCACTTCCCAGAAAATCATGCACAGCAGATAATTTCAGCCTTCTCTCTTCAACAATTGCATTGAGGTAGTCAAACATTGTCCCAACTGTCAATTATATGCCCCTAAGGCTCGAGCTCCACTTGATCTCCTCCATCCTATCATCGCAACCAATCCTTTCTATAAATTGGCTACTGAAATTATGGAGTGCCAACCCCCATCTGCTAATAACCATAAGTATATTATTGTGGTCATCGACAGTTTCACCAAATGGGTTGAAGCCATGCCATCATTTAATACATTGTAGCTAACATAACCCTATTCTTCTTTAACCATGTTATCGCTCAATCTAGGATTCTGAAGCAATTAGTTTTCAACCATGGCCGACACTAGAAGATAAGATATGGCATGAGCTATCCTCACTGTTGGGCTTTGAACATCAATATTTATCATCTTATTATCCCCAAGGTAATGGCCAAGTTGAAGTTGTTAATAAAATTCTTAAAACTATGCTTTAATGAACGATGAATAAACACAATACCAACTGGCACCTTATACTCTTCCTTGTGTTGTGAGTGTATATAACCTCTGTGAAAACTGCAACCAGGTTCACTCCTTTCCACCTTGTTTTTGGAAAAGAGGAAGTCTTACCAATTGAGTGTGAAATCCCCTCCCTCCACCTTGTTTTCAAACTCCTCCCAAACACCCAACCTTTAGTACAAATACTTAGCATGCTTGAGTGCGCCAATGAAGATTGTCATGTTGCATTGCAAATTGTTGAAGCGGCTAAAATCCTCACCAAAGCTCAATTTGACTATAAAGTCCACCCTCGTACCTTTCATGAAGGCGACCTTGTTCTTATCTATGACCAAGCTCATGATGTCCTAGGGCATGGGAAGTTTGAACCATTATGGCTTGGTCCTTACATCATTCATAAATGTTTGGGAAAGGTGGCATATCTTTTAGGGGGTCCAGAGGGAAAAATATTCCCTAGCCCTCAAAATGCACTATACCTAAATAAATTTTAACCCTGAGAATTCCCATCGAAGTGCGTGTCTTTTTTTCTTTTCTACATTTAGGTAGCCTACATTCCCCATCATCTCATTCGTTTTCTTCTTGTGTCTTCCAGATGAATCCATAATCCACACCACATATCAGTTATGTAGATGGTGTGAGTTGCTTCTCCAGGAATCTAGCCTCAATAGCTTGTGCCATTTCACCCCTTTACATTCTTTATTCCACTCCAATGACGTCTGCATTGGATCTACCACCAATAACTAGGCCGAATATGATGCAGTGATAGGTTTTTCATCTGATTCCCTTAACCATTGCATCCTTCACCCTCATGTTTGTCTTGATTTATTGCTACTTTTCATGCAATTAAACATCGTTTATCATGTCGTAACCCTACCCTATTTAGAAAATATCTACGAGTTAAGATTTTGGAAACACGAATTTGAATGCATTACATTCATTCATGTTCCTGGAGCACAAAATAACTATGTATATACCATTGCAAATAACATTCTATATTGGAATTTATCACATGCATATACAAGAATGAATCCATAGCATAAACAAATGGTGAGCCACAATCATCACAAAAGGTGCATAATCATACTATGTATCATAACATTCAACATATAGTGCTTGGAGTCCACTACTCTACATACATACTACATGCCCATAGCATTTTACATACAAAAAATATGGGACCACAGTCCCTATGCCTAATCACTGTCCTCTGGGGGATCTCGTGCCAATGGCTCCATTCCAACCACCTGTAAGTCTCGAACTTCTTGACCGGACATAGCTACGCGCCTCATGATGCCTATCCATTCAAAGGGAAGCCCAGTGGACACATTTTTATAATGATCTTCTAACTCATTCCATCCATGCTCTCTCACCTCGATCAATAGTAAGTCAAACTACGATGAAGATCCTCTAGTAGCGCATCACTATCTGATCTTTATCATGATGTCGAACCTCTATGATACACAACCTGAGGTATTATGGCTCGTCATGCATATCTTGTCGGCCTCACTGGTTCTATATATGCATGCCACAAGTTTGGAAATTACTACCACATACATTCATTTTCTAAAATCTACATGCAACCAACATATAGCAACTATCACATACCATCTAGACTCCATGCTCGTCCTATTGGAAGTGGTAATTCAAGATCTCCCTCGTAGTTCATTCCACTATATGGATAGTCATCTATGTACAGTGGCATCTGGTCCCAATGAGTGAAGAAATCAGGTTGGAACACTCATATGACTCCCCCTCCTCCACCTCTTCGTATTAGCCACCCCCAGCGGTGAATCCTCGGCTCCTACGGGACCCCATCATGGATTTGTACATTTGGACGAATGGTAGGGATCTTCTCAAAGAAGAATAAGCATAAAACTATCCTTAATGAAAAAATATCACTGTTTTGTCACTTGCATAGTCCCAACTGTCATTTCAATTATGGCAACATCATATGGGCCTACCCACAATAGATCCCTACCAGTACACTCTCCACAAGCATCATCTGACCCCCAAAAATGTAATTAAAGGCATGACTACCCATGATCCGCACCACCGCTACAGTTGTAGCTCGTGTCTCAACTCTCTCTAAGTCATGAATCTGGATGGTTGTACCCTTTACACAAGCACTAGGTACACAATGATGCTCCACAAACTCTCCTATATGCCTCCCAAAAAGAAATACTAGATGTATCTCCCCCACCACCCCCAAGGGTGGAAATCTTGTCATAAAGTATATGTTCTAGATAGTAATCTCGATCATGTGCCTCTGTACCACAAAGGCCTCTTGATCTGGATCCTAGTAGCTCACAATCATGGAAAATAGTGGCTCACCAGCCCTCACCAATGGGTTCTCCAAGAACTGAAGGAACCCATATCGTGCCATATTCCCTCTAACTACTTGGTTCCCCTGAACCTCAGGATGAAGAATATGAAAATCTCATTTTCACCATACTAGCTTTAGGCCTGCAAAATACCATCACGTTTTTTCGTTTCAGATTCAAAAGAACCCACTTCTGGTTCTCAGTCTCAGCCCACCAGATACCTTCAGACTATTTTTCCCCTCAGTCTGAAACGTAATTTTTCCCTTCAAAATTACATTGGACGCACTTTTTGCCCCATTTTCAACATTCCAGAATGCATAAAAGAGGCAAACAACTACATTGCGACCGTGAGGAATAGTAGGGGTTTCTCCCAACAAGATGAAGCTCTAATCTGAAAGTTTAATCCACCAAAATTGATGAGTAATGTTAGGCCACCTACCTGAAACTCGAAAATATGAATTATGATGGTCACTTTGTCAGCTAAGATCTCCTCAAGATTTAGAGCCTTCTCCTTCTCTCCAAATTCTTCAAAATCTCACTAAGCAAATGAGTTGGATTTGGGAGCATGAAGCCCTTTTATAGAAAAAACCTATTTTTTCCATCGCCCATTGTGACCAAATCATAGATTGGTTTCACGAATATCCAACACCATTGGAAGTATCTCACCGATTTCTATAATGGGTCTTCTCTTGTTTCTTGTAATTTGACACTTCACCAAGAGGCCATTTTTTCCACGAGGTCTCACTTTGCCGCCTATTAAAATAAAATTTGTTCATATGAGCCACCTGTACTCTGGTACCAATTTACCTTTGTACTTGTTGACTCATGTGTCAATTTTCTTCTTGATTAACCATCATTTACTCATCTTTTTATGGTCCCATTGGGCCTCCCCCATGTGGTAGCATCATCGAATCACCCTTATTCAGAGCATCAGAGATGAGTCACCCTTGCATCTATGGAGTCTATTCTAAGTCCCAACGAGTCCAGTTGCAATGTTCCATTAATATTTGCGTCACATTCATCCCATTTTTCTCATATTTTTCCTCCAACTATACTACTCCATATTTGAAAAGCCTTCCTTTGAGTATTTGACCATCCCCTCTGGAATCGAGTCGGTCGTTGCCAAGCCAACCATGCATATTATGCTCTGAAAAGGGAAGTCGTCAGTCCACCAGTCATCTTATTTAATTCCATCATCATCCCTGGTGTTAATCCGCCAGTCACATTACTATGATCCCTCATGCCTTTGTTGAGGATTCCTTGTGCCTCAAATCAGGTGGGCCCTCTTCTATCAACATCAAAACATTTATTCTAGGAGAATGATTTAGAGGGCAGTGTACCTTGGTTTTATATTTCATCACTGTTTTGTGCCTCATATCAAGAAAATGGAATCATGAATTCCTTTTGAATTGGTTGTTTCTCGCGTACTCGACTCCAGTGCATCATTGCACGATTTAAAATCATACACTTGATGGTCTGGTGATCCAGCATATTGTACCAGTATTCCCTGTGTGTGTGTGAGATGTTCCATACCTCATGAAGGGGTAGCCCTTCATGTAGCCCCCCACATGCTCGGATGACAACATATTATGATTTAGGCTCATATGTAGTTCCATATATTTGACTAGTTCGGCCTCAGCCGCTTGCAACACCCACAGTATGCATGTCTCCTTCAGATTGTCCATTCAAATATTCATACCCCTTCTCTATTCAAAAAATCTTCTTTGGTTGTGATCCCCCCCCCCCCCCCCATGTCAGCTTGAGGGGAATTATGTATCATGTACTAAGATGTTATTGTATTCAGTCTCGACCTCTCTTTCTAGGCACATTATGTATATGGGACTCATTGTATCATTGTATTAAATTCTAGGCCATTTATGCCAGCACATCATGTATCATGTATCATGTACTTTGTATCTCAATCCCACATAGTTGGGCACACAATTATTATTTGTACTTAGTAATCTCGGTGGGTATGGGTAAGCCTCCCCTACCTCATTTGAGATCATGTACTCGAAAATCAAAGGAGACTAATATGAGTTTAGTAGGTCTCACCCCCTCCATTCCTCCATCATTCCTTGCATTGCTTCAGTCGTCTCTCTTTCTCTCTCTCTCTGACTCCCCTTTGGTGTCTCATGGAAGTGTAACTTATAACATATTTCGGTCATACGATTTTCTCCTAATGCTCGTATGCTGGGGGGAATCTGTTATCACCTAAAAAATGATCACCTAGACAATTCTAACTAGGTGGATCGAAATATACCATGTATGATTAATTTTACTATTGTGAAATAAATTTCACCATAGGAAATAATTTAGTAAACCATTTTTATTAAATTATTTTTGTTTAAAAATGAAATAAAATAACCCATGAGAATAATGGGATAAATCATTATTTGTTTAATTTTCTCTAGAAATAATTATTAAATCATTATTTGATAATTATTTCTTAACACATTTGACTTGATCACCATGGGATAATTAAATAATTCATTATTTATTTATTATTCCTTATTCTTATTTTTGGAATAATTTTTAATCCATTGTTTAATAATTATTTCAATTTCACACTTTTCTTAATTATCACAAAGTAATTAATAAATCATTTTATTTGTTAATTATTTCAACCATTTTCTAAATAAAGATATTTTACCAATTTGAATATCTTTTCCCTCTACAAAAATATAATAAGTACTCCTAACGGTCAGATTTGGATTCGGTCAATAATCTTTTATTATTTTCCAATTCTTAGTTTAGCTCAATACTTTGTTATAAATAAGAGGGTTTCCCATTCATTTCTCACCATGAACACTATCATTGTCACCACTATCATCTTCCCACATTTGAGCTCCCACTGTAGTTCTATTTTTCTTTGGGTTTTCTTCATATTGAGAGAGAAAAATAGATCGTTGAAGCATAAGGAAATCAATAAGAACCCATCCCAAGGAGGTAGATTTAAAGACCGATGTTGTAAATCTTCTTCACTGGGTGTTTCAATAAAAATATCATTCATTTAAATCTTCTATTGGGTTATTACACTGATTATTTCTTGTTGTTCTACATTTTAGATTGCATGTGATCTTCTTACTGCAGGGTTTTCTTATTTTGACATTGCATATCTGAAGTGTAAGTGAAAACATCTTGTTGTTAGGGTCACTTGTCACTAGTGACTTAAGTGAAGCGTTTTTGGTACACTTTTCCGAAATATTTACACTAACAATACTTTGATATATATTATTTGCAACTCCATGTGTCTGACCAAAATTGTTGTGCCAAATGAACGCTATGGTAGCTTTCTTAAAAATTGATGATTTTTGGCCTCTTCCCAATAGCAAATTCATATAGTGTGCCACATGTAAAAAATTTCAAATATGATTCTAAAATTATTACGTGAGGCACCTTAGTATTACTCTGCAAAATCCAACCTCTTGCATATGGGAGGTTGTAAATATATAGAGGAGTAGGGTAAGTTGGGAGTTCTTATCCAATTACCAATCTAGGGATTGAGATCCACCTTTTATGGAGGGATAGGATAAAAGGATAAGGGTGAAAACTCCAAAGTAGGGTAGGATAGGATCCGAATTTTTTATCCAAGGTAAGTGGTTGAAACAACTTCTGGAAACTCCTAGAAGGGGAAGCTTTCAGAATCCCAATCATTCTCCAATATTTCTAGAACCAACACAGGTACAAAGGTGAGAAAATTTTTGGTGATCAAGGTTTTCCACAGTTGAACAACTTGTAGGTGAACACATTCTAGTAGGCATCCAAGGAGCGTTGTTCCTAAAACTGGCACAAATGATGCAGTTTAGGGCTGAAACTCTGGGGAATGAAAGGAATATGCTTAGGGCTTTGTGCAAGATGGTGACAAGGGGGAATAGGATATTTATTGATCCCATTAGGAGGCTCATTGATTGGATGTAAAAAAATGGCCTATAACATCTATATTTTCTTCATTTTTCCTTAATTTTCCTTCAATTTCATCCTCATGCAATTATGTGACCTTTCACCTTCCTAATTTTCTCCTATTTTCCATTATCTCATAAATAAAATTCCAATAAATGCCACTTTTCCTTTGCCAATTTCCATAACCATTAACTAATTACAAGTGATCCCCATCACTATGTTTTTTCCCAACATTCAGCTTGGAATACCTGTCCCATGACCTTTGTCTTATTTTTTCCTTTATTAAATTTATTACATGGATTTTTAACTAGGGTTGTTACACTGTCCCCTGTACCATTCCCTTTGAGGATATTATTACCTTCATTGAATCCATTTCATGTGGCTGAAGAAATTCAACAAGAATGTGGTTGAATTCTCAGAAACTCTAAGTTCCCTAAGCCCAACCTTTCAAAATTTTAGTGCCCTTCATAAGCTCAAATCCAATCCCAACATTCTCATTTTAAAAGCTTACAAAGGAAAATTTTCTGTTATTAATTCCTCTCATTACCATCATAAGATGTTTGATCTATTGTCATCTTCCTCCTATAAGCATTTAACTAATAACCCCTTCAACCATGTGACCAAAAAAGTTGCCAAAGCCATCAAATCTTCATCCCTTTACCCAACCATCCAAAATATTTTAATTCCCCTTAACCCCATTACCCACGGGATTTATGGTTAGCCTAAAATTCATAAAAATAGCATTCCCGTGAGGCCTATAGTTAGTGCTATTAGAGGCCCTACCCATTCCCTCTCCAAATTCCTTGCCCAAAATGTTCATCCCTTTTATGGCCTCTCTTCCTTCTTCATTAAATACTCCTCTGATTTCATCCAACAAATCAAGAACCTCAATCTCGATGAAAACGACGTCATGGTTAGTTTTGATGTTGTTTCCTTATTCACCAAAATACCTTTACAAGAATCCATTGATCTCATTTCCAAGTTGTTTAACTCTGAAACACTCAACCTTATCAAAAATTTCCTTACCACCACCTTTTTCACCTTTAATTGGGTCTTCTATGAGAAAACCGAAGGCACAACCATGGGTTCCTCCTTTTCACCCATTGTCGCTAACATTTTTATGGAACACTTTGAAACCTTATCCATTGAGACCTTCCACTTAAAACCAAAATTTTGGAAGCAATTTTTTGATTACATATTTTTTATTTGGTTCCATGGTCTTCCTAAGCTCCAAGCCTTCCTTTATCATCTTAATCACATTTCCCCTCACATTGATTTCACTAGGGAACTTGAAGAGAACCACACGCTTCCCTTTCTTGATTTTCTTGTCTCTCGCCTCCCTAATGGCTTCCTATCTCACCAAATATACCAAAACAAAACCCATATTGATAGATACCTTCATGCTAACTCCCACCATCATCCAACTCAAAAGTTTGTTGTGCTTAAAACCCTTGTTTCTAAAGCCATTCATATCTCCTCTCCTCAATAATTTCCCAAAGAAAAATCCCATCTTACCAAAGCCCTTAAATCCAATGGTTATTGCACATCCTGGATTAGAAAATCATTTAATTATGTTCTCCACCCCCTACCTAAAACCCATTCCAATACCTCTCCTTCAACCAAGGTAACCTTACCCTACATACAAGGAGCTACTGATCATATTTCCAAAATTAATTTTAAAAAGAGCATTAAAACCTTTTTCAAACCCCAAAAAACCCTTAGCCAACTCTTCATATTAGTAAAGGACAAAAATGACCCTATGCAAGGCTCTGGAGTCTATGAAATACCTTTCTCCTGTGGAAATTCTTACATAAAACAAACTAGTAGATCCTTTAAAGCTCATCTCAAAGAACATATGGCTGACACTTACCACAATCACATTGTTAAATATGTCATCGTCGAACACTCCCATAAGACAAATCATCTTATTAGTTTTGATAAAACCAAAATCCTAGCATCCGCACCCTTCCATTCCAACCAAGTCATTAGGGAAGCCCTTGAAATTTAAAATCACCCTAACAACTTTAATCATGATGATGGGTATTATTTAAGCCAATTCTAGAAACCTACTATTCATTTCCTTTCCTCTAAACGTCGCCCACTTAATTCACGTCATTACCCCTCTTAGCCCCCTAGCCCTCCTTACTTTCTTCCATCCCCACCCATCATCTTTCTTTTCCCCTGTGAATATACTCTTCCATCCACCTATAATTGCCTTCAATTTAATGTAATTTAATTATTATATAGTTTAATTTAATTAAATTATTTCTTCTCATCGAATTATTTAATTTAGTTTAATTTTATTTCTCTTTCTTTCTTCCTTTTAATCGAGTTCCCTTTTCCTAATTAATTACTTATTCAATATCAAAATGATAAATTAAAAGTCCTATTTGTATTAATGATTCTTTTAATTCTTGATTTTAAATTCTTATCCTAGTTTTAATAATCATTATATTTTTTGACCAAGTTTTAACGATCATTTCAACTAATTATTTTAAATTATATTCTTTTGACCAAATTTTAATAATCATTTTAACTAAATTCTTTTTTCCAAGTTTAAAAACATTTTATAATTTAATTCATATAACCATTTATTTTAATATATTTTAATAATTTAAAATTTTAAAATAGTTTTAAGTGATAATTTGTTTTCCTATCTTTATTTTTAACCAATTTAATTAATTTTGGCCATCCTCCAAAATAATTTAAAATAATTTAATTATAATAAGAATTCTCTTTCTTTCATTCAAGTCAAATTTATATAATTTGTTATCCTTAAAAGTAACAATTATTTCTACTTTTGAATATATTTAATTCTTTAATAATTTATTTATTTATTTCTATTTTTAGATTACTCCTTAATTAACCTTTTCATATAAGTAAAAATTTTACTTTCTTATTATTATTCAAGTCAAATTATTTAGTTTTTAATAAAATTGAATTTAATCATCAACTCATTCCAATCAGGTTCATTTAATATCCTCAAACCTCCACCATATCCTCAAACTCCTTTGATTTATGGTTAATCCCAAGGCGGGACCAGTTCTTCTTACACCTATCTCCCCCCCTCAATCCTTCGCATGCCAACTCTTATCCATGTCCCAACACATTATTTACATATTCCCATATGTGTCAACATATGTCAAGGATAGTTGTTGTTTCACCTATTTATCCTAATGTTTTCGTGAATTCTTATTATCCTTATGCCACACCTAGCGCTCCAATCCCACTGGTACCAACGCCCCAACCTCCCATGCCTCCTCCACCTCTACCACAACATCAACCTCCTCAAGATCAAGTGTATGCTAAGCAGAGTGCAACCAATCCCCCCAACCCCAAGAGAATAAACAAAGGGAAGGGTAACCATAACCAACAATCTCAAGGTAATTAGGGAAACCAAGGTCCACCACCTAATGACCCTATGGGATACCAACCTAATCTTTCAACCCAGCAATAGGGTGGATAACCCAAGAAAAAAAACACTCTTTGAATGAAAACACCTTATGCCTGCTGCAAAGTGTTTGGCCAGTATACTCATGAATGTCCCCTTTTACCTGAAATGTGATAGGTATGGGAAGCCTAAGCAGATACTTATAGAATACCTCATCCCATTTCTCCACCTCCTCCCCCTCTTGCTTCATCACAACTGACTATTCTTACCAATCATTTTCCTCGTCAAGGATAATAACTGCGCAACCCGCATAGGGTAATACAACCCCTCAACCTTCACAATCTAGCTAGAACAATTACAAGTTCCTCATGATGACTTATGATGAAGTAAACATTAAACAAATCAACCTCGAGACTCGGTCATGTTAATATGACAATCCCCCTGCAAAGTCAATGACTGATTTCCAACCTAAAGTTTCCACTGAGCCTCTTTCATCGCCAAACGATACCTTACAATTCCCTCTACCTAAGGTAGAGTTTCCTGCCAATATCCTCAAAGTTCCATTGTGTTGAAATTTTACTTCTTCTAAAGTCGCATATACCTATATCATAGTAGATGACTTGGTGTAATCTCCTGCTGCCATTTCAACGCTGGAAGTCCTCCATACGTGCCAATCCTAATGGAAAGTCTACTATTTGATTGGGGCGTTGTGTATCCCTCTAACGATCGTATGATGATATTTGATGTTAACAAAGTGGAACATCCCCCCTTCCCTCATATGTTTCCTTTCAAATACCAGTCTCCATAAAAAACATCATTGTTCAGCAGTGTATCATAGATGAAGGCACCTCCACGTATGTGATGGCCGCTAGTGTTTGGAAACAACTTAGTTCATCTGACCTGTCACCATCCACCATATCTCTATGTGCTTGGTACATTCACCCCTCGCAGCCCCTTGGTTTATATCACAACTCTCCCATTATTGTTGTTGGTAAGACAATCTTAATTGATATCGAAGTCATTAATGCCCATTTAGATTATAACATCCTCTTGGGTCGTAGCTACATCTATGCCATGTATGTTGTCACATCTATTATTTTTCACAAGATGTTATTTCCTCACAATGAAAATATCGTCACTATCGATCAGTTGAATTTATATGACCCTCAGTCTCAAACCTCTCCTCGGGCCACTATCTCATCAATGACTGGATATAAGGCTATCTCTTCCTTGACCGATGTTTCTCATGGAGTCTACAAAGATTCCACCCTGTTTGGCACTTATTATGACCCACCGCTTACTCCTTCTAAGCCTAGCTCTTCCATATTTTGCATCCTTCAAGTGGTATGGTATTCCTTCTCAACAACCAACTCCTTTATAACCTCTTGCTTCAAACTCATCTAGCCCCTCATGTACAATTCCCCCTAGCTAGTTTCCTTCTGTTAGTATCTCTCCCAGTTCTTTTCCAACCGGAACTGTTCCTTGAGTTATCTCCCATCCAGGAGTAGTTCCTCTAGTTTATTTCCCCTCTTTTCAGATACCTTTCTTGTTCTTTCCACTAGGAATATTTTATACCCCTGTAATGGCTACATTTATTCTTCCTAACATCACCTTGGGGATCCCAGTCTAGTACATTGATCCTCCCGCAAACACTCATCCTAACCACCTCAAACCTTATACAACTTTGACTCTCGTTCAACCCATTGTAACCACCCCTTCCTTTTCTTCAGTTCCACAACAACCTCAACAATCCATTATTCCTATTTAAAAAACATCTGGTGTGGGGGGAAAAGCCCAAAAAATGGGAACCAGATACAAGGCACCCAAGGAAATCCTTCTCCTCCTAAGCCCCCAAAGCCTTCTTCACGGTGTGCTTTGTGTGATGTTGTCGGCCATGCCACAAATAATTTTTCTGAGCTCCCTCATATTAAGAATGTGGTCTCTGATACCTTTCCTGACTTCAACAATATTGACGTCCATGTCACCCTAACCAAGTTAGCTAAGAATAACAAATCCTTACACACAAATCACCTATGTGATTTGTATGATAACTATGGACATTACTCCCACCATTTTCCCCGTCTCGGATATTTTCACGATACACTTCAAGTGCTTCACGAGTTAGATGTCACTCATAATGCTTCCACATCTCCTCTACCTATAGGTCCTTGCCCTAATGCATCGCCAGGATAAGAAGTCTCTCAACCACCCATCGTGATCCCTCCTCCTGACGTTGAAATGAAAAATAGTTCCTCCCTTATTCTCTACCTATCATCATCCATGGGATTTATGTATTGGGACTCTCTTGGAGTTTCTAATTGTGATTATGTTGAACCTACTTCAGAGAACACTTTTGTCTCAACATCGGTAGATGTCTCAACTACTAGTCATTCGCCCACTCCTTTTGATGATGTGTACGTGAACCTTATCTCTCATGAATATTCTTTAGGTAGTTCCTCGTCTTATGGCCCTTCTTCCTCCATTCTGAACATCGTTCATTATGATGAAGATATCAGGAAGCTATGACCACCCTTGATTATCCTTGGGATTATATGCGCCATCATACGTACTTCCTTCTGTAGCAAACCCATGATAAATATATTCTGGAGTCCAAAGACTTCATCAATGATGAAGTCGATTGGTTCAAAAAACCCTTACTTCGAACCCAAGAATTTGAACCACATCCACCTTGTGGTAATTGCATTGCCACACAATGTTTGGGTAAGGGGGCATCCCTTTTTTGAGAGTCTAGGAGAAGTAATTCTTCCCAACCCTCTTAGTCCATCTGGTAGTGTCAAATCTAGTACCATTATTTGTTATGAAACCAGCTCCCAAAATAGAAGAAAAGAGAGATCAACACCTTAAAAATCATCCAATTCGAGGGGGAAACCTCCTTTACATTACACAAATGAACAATTATTGGATGATACAAATGTAAGAACCTCATTTCTATATATAGGATTCCATGGGGTCACAATATAATCCTAGCCCACCTAACAATAAAAATGTAAGGGCAAAACAATAACAATAGTGGCTTTTATGTGGCACAATAATAACAATATGGGGGCTACAGTGGTACAAATATAACAATAACGGGGCTACACTAAAAGAAAATATAAGGGACTACACTAATAATATAGGGACTTAACATGCCCCTCTCCTTCAAAAAAGTGTTTTCCTCAATGCTTGAGTAGCTTTGGATGCTTCTATATAAAATTCTCATCCTCCCATGTGGAATCTTCAGTGGGTAAGTTCTTCCACTTGATGAGATACTATGAAATTGATCGATTTTGTAGTTATCGAGTTCTTATTTCCGTGACTGCTTTAGGTTCCAATATTATTTTTCCTTCCTCATCAAGTTTTGGCCATATTGTTTGAATTAGAAGTTTGTCACCTATAACCTTCTTTAAGCATGAAACATGGAAAACTGGGTGCACTCGAGAAGAAGCAAGAAGCTCCAATTTGTATGCCATAGTACCAATACTTTGCAACACCTTGTAAGGACCATAGTACTTTGGAAATAATTTATTATCCTTCTTAGCTTGCTTGAGGGAAATTTGTTTGTATGGTTGTAGCCGTAAAAATACCCAGTCTCCTACATCAAAACTTCTCTCATTGCGATGTTGATTTTCCTATTGCTTCATTCGATTTTGTGCCAAATTTAGGTTACTCTTTAAGAGTTGAAGAACTTGTTTTTGATGCTCGATGTGATCTTCCACTGCTTGAACCTTAGAATTTTCTCTTAAATATGATGTGATGGACGGTGGATGATATCCATAAAGTGCCATAAATGGGGTCATTTTTTCTGCAGTATAGAAGGAAGTGTTATACCACCATTTAGCCAGAGGTAACCACTTGACCCATTGTGTGTGTTTATCAGATACAAAACAATGAAGACATCCCTCCAAACATTTGTTCATTATCTTAGTTTTCCCATCAAATTGCGGATGATAAGATAAGCTATGAGCTAGTTGAGTACCCAAACAAGAAAATAATTTTGTCCAAAAATTTCCAGTAAAAATGGGATCTTTGTCGCTTACAATAATCTTTGGGTTTCCATGTAGCGTTTGAATTGTTTCCATAAATTCAGTAGCAACTATACTTGCTTTAAATGGGTGAGATAATTCACAAAAGTGTGCATAATTGGTAAGTCTATCAACTATCACCATGATGACACTCTTTCCTTCGAACTTAGGTAAAGCTATGATAAAATCCATTGAAACATCCTCCCAATGTTGATTTGGAATGGATAAAGGTTGTAGAAGACCTGGGGTCTTAATTGTCTCAACTTTATTTTGATGGAAAACCAAACATTCTGCCACAAACTTTTGAATATCAGATTTAAGGCCATCCCAAAAAAATTCTTTCTTCACCCTGTGGTAATTTTAAAAAAATATTGAGTGTCCTCCTAAGGTAGAGGTGTGCAATTCCAAAAGAATATTTTGTTTTAGTTGGGAATTATTACAAAGATATAAGTTATCTTTGTAACATAAGGAATCATTTTTCCAACTAAATGTATCAGATGTACTAGGGTTTTGCTACAACTTTTGAATGAGTTTCTACAATTCTTCGTCATTCTTCCATTCATCCCTTGCTTCGGTTATCCAATCTGGTTGGATAATATAAATGGCACAAAGCAATGGTTCCACTTCTTCATCCTTTCTTGAGAGTGCATCTGCAACAACATTTAGCTTCCCTTTTTTGTATATGATTTCAAAGTCATAACCCAACATCTTTGTGACCCATTTTTGTTGTTCTTCTGAAGATAGTCTTTGTTCCAAAAACTATTTAAGACTATCATAATCAGTTTTTATCTTGAAGTGTCTTTCCATTACGTAAGGCCTCCATTTCTTTAGTGCAAGTAGTATTGCCAACATTTCCTTCTCATAAATAGCTTTCTGTAAATAATTTTCTTTGATTGGATGAATTTCAAAAGCAATGGGTCTTCCTTCTTGCATTAAAACAGAACCAATTTCATTTCCTGAGGCATCACATTCAACAATAAAGGTTTTTGTGAAGTCTGGCATAGCTAAGACCGGTGCTAGGCACATTGCCTCTTTAATATGTTCAAAGGCCTTAGTTGCTTCAGGATTCCATGAAAATAGATCTTTATTCAATAATGTTGTTAGAGGTTCTGTTATTCCCTCATAATTCTTAAAAAAATTGCAATAATACCCTGTTAACTCGAGAAATCCTCGCAATTGCTTTATGGTTGTGGGGAATTTCCATTCCTTAATGGCTTTAATTTTTTTAGGGTCTACCTTAACACCCTCCTGAGATATAATATGACCCAGATATTACACCTCTTATTCTCTAAAGAAACATTTGGAGGTTTTTACAAATAATTGTTTCTCCTCCAATAGTTTGAGTACCTTGTCAACATGTTGAACATGATCCTTCCAATACCTATTGTAGATTAATATATCATCAAAAAATAATAACACAAATTTTCTAAGGAAGGGTTTGAAAATTGAATTCATCAACCCTTGAAATGTAGAAGGTGCATTGGTAAGGCCAAAAGGCATGACCAAAAATGCATAATGACCCTCATGAGTTTGAAATATTGTTTTCGTAATATCTCGAGTCTTCATTCTAATTTGATGATATCCTGAATGAAGATCCAAATTGGTAAAATAAATTGCTCCATGTAATTCATCCAATAATTCATAAATCACAAGAATGGGAAAATGATCTTTAATAGTGAGCTTATTGTGCTCCCTATAATCCAGACACATGCGCCATGATCCATCCTTCTTATGCACCAATACTACTAGAGCAGTGAAAGAACTTTGATTGGGTTGAATTATACTAGCCTCTAACATTTCTGCAATCATACGTTCAATTTATCTCTTTTGGACATAAGGATATATGTAAGGCCTAATATTTGGAGGAAAAATTCCTGGAATCAAATGAATAGCATGATAATGATCACGAATAGGTGGGATTCCTTTGGGAGTTTCAAACACCTTGGAATGATTGTCCAAGACTTTTTGGAGATCTGGAGAAATAGTTGATTTTGATGTTGGAACTTCTAGTGATCATAATTGTGCAATTACGCCTCGTTGTTATTTCTTCAGAAGCTTTGTCATGAAATTAGAGCTTATTATATTTCCCAGCTTCCCTGCAATACCCTGTAATTCAACTTCCTTTCCTTCAAAAAAGAAATTCAAGAAAAGTTCTTGAAAATTAAAAGTTGTTGTCCACAAAGTCTGTAACCATTGTAGTCCTAGTACAACATCATAACCTCACATTGGAATGGAAAGAATTGGACTATTCAATACATATTCCCTCATTTTTAGCTTGATATTATGGCATTTTCCAGAGAAATTTATAGTTCCTCCATTTGCAACCATCACTTGACACTCTGGTGCTGGGTATAGGAAGAAATTCAATTCCTTGGCTACCTTACAATGAATAAAATTATGGGTACTACCCGAATCAATCAACACTATTACCTTTTTCTTCTTGATATGTCCTTTTATATTGAGAGCTTGAGGAGTGGTAATTCTTGCCAATGCATTACAAGATATGGTCAGACTCATTTCTTCTTTCTCTAGGGTTGGTTCTTGGTGTATATCCTCTTCTTTTGAATTTTCGTGTTCCTTTTCTTCCTCCTCTTCACAATCTATGTAAAATAATTTCTTCTCGGCACTCTTATGACCTTTAGTGTATTTGCTATCACAACTATAGAAAATCCCTTTTGCTCTTTTTTCTTCCAATTTTTGTGGTTTCAACCTTGTAGGTTGTGGAAGTCTAGGAGTAGAAACACTTCCATAGATGTGAGTGGTAGGTTTCATTGTCGCCATAATTTTACATTCAATTTTTCTTGCCAACCTGAATGCCTTCTCCAATGAATCAGTTTCCCAAAGGCAAACCTCATGTTGGATGTTATCCTTTAAAGTCCCTATGAAGACATCAATCATGTGTTCCTCTGGAATATCAATTACCCTTATATTCAATTTTTGGAAGTCCTCAATGTGCTCCACCACTAAACCTTTTTGTTTGAGATTTATCAATTCGCTAAAGAAGGTGTTTCTCTTTGTATCCTCATAATGCGCTATCATTTCCTCCATAAAAATTAACCAAGTGACAATTTTTTTACGAGAGAAAAGCCATCGATACCATACAAATGTATTTTGTTCTAAATATAAAGTTGAAATGTGTACCTTTTTTGTGTTTTGCACATTATTGATATCAAAATATTGCTCCATCTGTAGTATCCATGTTACAGGATCCTTGCCATCAAACTTCTTCATATTGATCTTTGGAATATGGTGGGTATTCAATCCAACCTTAGAGTTTTTGAAATCATGATTAACATTTATTTAGTTCTCGTCATGAGTTTCCTCTATTATCTTTTTTCCATTAGGTTTCATTTATTGTATCAACTTTGTCAAACCTTCCAAGTCTGATTTTAGATCATTCTTCATGTCTTCCATGTTGTCTTTCATTTTTTCTTCCATGTCATCCATCTTATATTCCATGCCATTCTTCAAATCATCCATATTAGCTTCCATGCCTTTCTTCAAAACTTCCATTTCATTTTTTGTTGCTCTTTGCGAGTGCGAAAGTTGTTGCACTTGCTCTTATACTTTTGATATATCATGTTGCACTTATTCCTCTTCATGAGTCATAGTAGAGACTTATGAGGGCTTAATTGGTGTTGAATTATTTGTAGGGGGAATTTAAAAAATAGATACTGATATCTATGCTTCAATATGTCCTTGGAATCACTTCAAACTGATTTTTCAAACAAGACTTATGCAAATTGAAAAACAAAATACACACATTTTTCTTACTTTTTAGGAGCTCGTTATTGAAATTGATGTATCTCTGTAATTTTGAATCCCTAATATTTTATCTTCAGTCCTTTAGTAGCCCTCTGAATCTTCTTTCCAATGCCTCAAGTTTGACCTGAATTGGATTCTTTAAGAAAAAGTTATGCCCAATCTCCCACAATGACCTAATTATGGATTGGTTCAGTAGATTGAACTTGTACGACGTGCCATGTGTCACTGTTTCATCCTTCAGCTCTGAAATTGATATAAAAAAAACTACAGTCTATGTATTGTTGGCCACGCTTTACATAATTCCAATCTGATGCTCAGAGAGAGAGTTATGACGATTTTCCCAAGGTCACCTCTTTGAGATGAAATTTAGGAGCCTAAGAAAACCTTAACTTCCACACATCATATCTCCGAAAATATTGCGAACCAAGATTTGAAATTTTTACACGAAGTTCCAAAGGATTTCTTAACAAATGGGTTTTTTTTTAGCTTATGAACCTTCGTAGAAAAAACATTATATAAAAAATTCCACGATGACATGTTTGAAGCATCGAAACCCTAGAATCCAAAGCTCTAATACCAAATGTTATGAAACTAGCTCCAAAAATAGAAGAAAAGAGAGATAAATGACTTAGAAATCAGCCACTTCGAGGGGGATACCTCCTTTAAATTACATAAATGAACAATTCTTGGATGATACAAATGAAAAAAACCTCCTTTCTATATATAGGATTCCATGAGGCCACAATATAATCCTAGTCGACCTAACAATAATAATGTAAGGGCACAAAAATAACAATAGTGGCTTTGATGGGGCACAATAATAAAAATATGGGGGCTACAAGGGTACAACAATAACAATAAGGGGGCTACATGAACAAAAATAAGGGACTACACTAGTAATATAGTGACCTAACATTATTCTTCCCCATTTAGAAGAACATCTAGAGTCTCATATCACTTCAGATCACTCCAGGGATGATCCACTTAATAATTCCTCCATATTACATCAACAACCTAGTCCCTTAGACATTGGTGTAACCCAACCATTATGTCATCTAGGATAGAATCAGTTCATTATATCTGAAGCCACCCTTTGGTATAGTGACACCACTTATGTGAACCTATAAATTCAATCCATTTGATTCATATATGTAGTTCCAAGTGAGATTGGTAATCCACCATTTCCTTTCTCATACTGCACCGATCATACATTCTTCCCATAGGAAGACAACCATAAACAATAAATGTAAACCATATCATCTAAATGCATCTAGAGTCCAATATTCTAAACACATTTGGCATGTCCCTAACATGCTACATCTATCCATACCAAATTGGGGGAAACATCTGCCCCTACATCTACTCATTATCCTCTACAGGATCTTGTGTCATTTGGGCCGAATGATTTAATCCCTTATTTGAGTACTTGGAACACAATGGTGCTCCCCAAACTCATCTAGATAGGGGTCATCATTCCCACCTGATCATTCCCCTCCATCATCATATGTTAGGGGGAAATATCCCATGCTTGGGGGCATGATGGCCCATGGCCACCTTCTCACTTGATTAACATAAGTCTTGGCCTAGACCCAGCGATCTAGGTATGGTCGATTATCCTTTCATTTCTTGGATAGTTTTTCCTATCGTCCTCTCCGGTGAGCCATATACATAACACATATCATAGATGTTTGATACAATATATTCAAATATTCTACGCTATGCGATACCACACTTACCGCACGGTCCCCATCTTTGACTTGGTTAGTGGGGATGATTCTAGACCTCCTCTAGTAGTTTATCCATATTTCCATTTATTTCATAATTATTTACTAGGAACCTTCCTTCCAAGAAGCATTAAGATCATTTTTAAACAAGGTAACCTATCTGAAAGTCACAGATCCAAATTCTGGCGGTCGGTTTGTCTGCAACAAGCTCGCCAATATTTAGGGCTTTCTCCTCCTCTCAAAATTCTCCAAAAACTCACCATGCAAATGAATTTGATTTTGGGGAAAGAAACCCTTTTATAGGAAAAACACTAGTTTTTTTCTGTCATCCATTGCGACCAAACCGTAACTTTGTTTGATGAACCATAGACGCCATGGGAAAGCTCCCAACAAGCTCTATAATGGGTGTCTCTTTGTTTTTGGTAATTTGACACTTCACCATGAAGTCATTTTTTCCAAGAGGTCTCACTTTGTCGCCTATTAAAATCAAATTTCTTCATATGAGCCTCTGATACTCTGGTACCACTTTACCTTTGAACTCGTCGCCTCACGTGTTGATTTCCGTCTTGAGTAACCATTATTTACAAATTTTTTTATGGTCCCCTCTGGGCCTCGCCCATGTGGCAGCATCATTGAGTCATCCTTGTTCATAGCATCAAAGATGAGTCACCCTTGCATCCATGGATTTTTTTTGAGTCCCATTGAGTCTAGTTGTAGTGTTCCATATTTGTGTTTCATTCATCCCATTTTTCTCATATTTGGCCTCCAGTTATACTTCTCCATAAAATATTTGTCCGCAATGAGCTCATAAATATTTAGGGCTTTCTCCTTCTCTCCAAATTCTCCAACAACTCACCATGAAAATGAATTGGATTTTGGGGAAAGACACCCTTTTATAGGAAAAACCCTATATTTTTTTGTCACCCATTGCGACCAAACTATAGCTTGGTTTGATGAACCATCAACACCATTGGAAATCTCCCACCGAGCTCTATAATAGGTCTCTCTTTGTTTTTGGTAATTTGACACTTCACCAGGAAGTAAATTTTTCCAAGAGGTCTCACTTTGCTGCCTATTAAAATAAAATTTCTTCATATGAGCCTCATGTACTCTAGTACCACTTTACCTTTGAACTTGTTGCCTCACGTCTTGATTTTCATCATGGGTAACCATTATTTACAAAAAAAATTATGGTCCCCTCCACACCCCCCCTCCCCCCCCCCGCCATGTGGCAACATCATCGAGTCACCCTTATTCACAACATTAGAGATGAGTCACCCCTACATCCATGGAGTTTTTTTTGAGTCCCATTGAGTCTAGTTGCAGTGTTCCATCCATATTTGTGTTTCATTCATCTCATTTTACTCATATTTGGCCTCCAGCTATATTGCTCCGTCTTTGAAAATCCTTCATCCAAGTAATCGACCATCCCCTCTTGAATCGAGTCAATCACTGCTAGGTCAACCATGCATATTATTATCTTACAAGGGAAGTCGCCAGTCCACCACTCATCTTGTTTCCTTCAATAATTATCCCTGGTGTCAGTCCATCATTCACATTACTATGATCTCTTGTGTCTTTGTTGGGGATTCCTCATTTCATCAACTCTGGAGGGCCCTCTTCTGTCGACATCAACACATTTATTCTAGGATAGTGGTCTAGAGGGTGGTGCACCTTGGTTCCAACCTTCATCATTTCCTAGTGCCTCAGATCAAGCAAAGGGAATCATCATTTCCCTTTGAATTGAGTGTTTCTCGTGTGCTCGACTCCAACTCGTTATCGCACGATCAAGAATCATACACTTGATGGTTTAGTGATCCAGTAGATTGTCCCAATATTTCATTTTTGTCTATGATATGTACCATACGTCATGAGGGGGTGGCCCTTTAGGTAGCCCCCCACATGCTTGGATGACAACAGATTATGATCTAGTCTTAGATGCAGCTTCGTAGAATTGATTGGTTCGGCTTCAGACACTTGCACCACCCACAATATGAAAGTATACTTTATATCATCCATTAAGATTTTCGGAGCCCTTTCCTGTTCAGCGGGGCTTCTTTAATTATTATTCCCCCTCACCGTGTTAGCTCAAGGGGCATTATGTCTCATGTACTCAGATCAACAAATGTTATTGTATTAAGCCATGGCCTTTGTTTTTCCAAGCACATTATTTATATGGGACTCAGTGTATCATTGTATCACTTTTTGGCCCATTGATGCCAACATATCATGTATCATGTACTTTGTAGCTCAATCCTACGTTGTTGGGCACACCAATATTATTTGTACACAATTATCTCGGTGGGTATGGGTATGCCTCCCCCACCTCATTTGAGATCATGCACTCCAAAATAAAATGAGACTTATATCAGTTTAGTAGGTCTTGCCCCCTCCATTTCTTCATCCTTCCTTATCTTGCTTCAACTCTCTCTCTCTCTCTCTCTCTCTCTCTCTCTCTCTCTCTCTCTCTCTCCCCCCTTCGGTCTTATGAAAGTGGCACCTACAATGTATTTCGGTTATATGATTTTCTCCTTACACTCATACATTGAGGGGGAATTTGTTATCACTCGAAATGGTCACCTAGCCATTTCATACTAGGTGGATCGAAATAGACCATGTGGGATTAATTTTACCATAGTAAAATCACTTTTACCATAGGAAATAATTTAGTAAACCATTTTTATTAAATTATTTCTCATGAAAATTAAAAATCCCCATGAGAATAATTGAATAAATCATTATTTATTTATTTTTCTCTAGAAATAATTATTAAAACATTATTTGATAATTATTTCTTAACACCTTTGACTAAATCATCTTGGAATAATTAAATAAATCACTAGTTATTTATTATTCCTTATTCTTATTTTTGAATAATTGTTAAACAATTATTTAATAGTTATTTCAAATTCACACTTTTCTTAATTCTCACAAAGTGATTAATAAATAATTTTTATTTATTGATTACACCAACCATTTTCTACATAAATATATTTGACCATTTTGAATATTTTTTCCCACTCCAAAATATATAATAAATTATTTCTAACGACTATTTTTTTATTTGGTCAATAATATTTTATTATTTTCCAATTCTTGATTTAGCTCAATACTTTGTTATAAATAAGAGGGGCTTCCATCCATTCTTCACCGTGATCATTATCATCGTCACCATTATCATTTCATGACATTTGAGCTCCCACTTGAGTTTCATCTTGCTTTTGGGTTTTGAGAGAGAAGAATAAGATCGTTGAAGCAAAAGGACATCAAAAGGACCCATCCCGCGAAGGGGGATTTATAGACCCATGTTGTAAATCTTCTTCACTAGGTGTTTTTAATAAAATATTATTCATTTGAAGTCATTCTATTGGGTTATTGCACTTTTCTTTACTATTGCTATATGTTTGGGTTTGCATCATATATTTTCTTGCAGGGTTTTATCAAGGTTTCTTGCATATCTAGGGCATAAAAGTGGCCACATTCTGTTGTTTGGATCACTTGTCACCAATGACTTAAGTGAAGCATTTTTGGTACACCTACTAAGATTTTTCATAATAACACAATGAGCTAATATTTGGTAATTCTTATCCATTTAACACTGACGAATAGTAACATTCCACATACATAAAGAGTCCAAAACATAGATGTATGGGTGAGACCCTAGGAAGATGCATTAACTATTAGAATGAAGAATGTGACAAAGGTGCAACATCCTACCTTTCACTCTATTCAAATGTTTACAAACAACCCAAGGAAATATTGCCTACAACCTACTACTCACGTGGCTTACACAATCCAACCTCTAAAGAATTTTCGAAAACATTCCTCCAAAAAGTCATAATTCTTCCACCATTCAATCAATCAATGTCCAAGTCGTTCCACAATGTCCTTACCTAGACTTAGCACATTTGAAAAATATGTGTTTTCTATTTGCAATCACTCCTTGATTGAATTTTTTGGTCTTCAATGATTTAGCACTTCGTTGTGTCTTCCTTATTTATGAGTGAATGCATTATTTGTCTCATGAAGGTGAGGTTATTTCCATTCTACTCCTTCTCCAAAGTGAACCCAAACATGCCAATCTTCCTAGCTTTTAAATCTACACTTTTAAAGATCACTCATGCCTATCAATTGCTTGTGATCAATGTTGACTTTATGCCCTTTAGTGACTTGTTTCTAATGGTTCCTTTGTTCCCTCCAATGACTTATGTTGAGGTTCCATGCACCCAATGATCGTGCATTCAATGGTTGCTTGTGCCTAAAGGTACCCGCATTAACTGTTAGAACCATGTGTCTTGGAGCACTAAACTCCTTGGATTCACATGTTACTTAAGGCACCCAAGTTTATAAATATGACCAAGTTTCTTTCTAGTTTGTTTCCATGGCTTGTGAATTCCTAATAGACCGGGTGTGGATTACTTGTAATAAACCACAATTTTCTTCCCTTAAACAATCTCTTTGCCAAAAATTTCTTAGTGTGTCCTATCATTCTATGAGGTTTTTCATTGTTTATTGTGCATCCTACCTTCATGTAAGAGAAATGGGTAAGATATTATGTTCCTTGGCATTTTTTAGGGAACTTAAGCTAATTCATTGAGCCAACTCTTGTTGCATCCCTCTATGTCAACCAAAGAGTCTAGAAGTGATCACTTTGTGAACGTGCCTATATCCAATAAAGGCTAGATCCTTAGAACCAACTATTTAATAGATGTAGCTTGCATCTTGAGTCCCTTCCCATAAATGAGAAACCCATGGCATATTTCTCTTCCTCTCATCTATGTTCACTTTTGGAAGTTATGAAAATACATATATTCTAAGAATTTAATGATGTCTTCCTAGCCCCTCTTTGTGAGATCATATTTACTTATCCATGTCCATGGTTCTTAAATCTTTTAGAGTGTACTATCACTGTGCAAGGTTTTTCATCATCTATAGAGCACCCAACCTTCATGCAAGGGTGCTCAATAATATTGTAATGCACCTTTTTATTGTGAAATGGAACTTAAGCCAATTCATTTAACCAATCCTTTTTCCATCCTTTTATGTTAGCTAATAACTTAGGAAGTGACGATGTAGTGAAGGTGCTTGAAGCCATTTAAGGCTAGGACTCTAAAAATAACTATTTAATAAATGTATTTTGCACCATGAGTTCCTTTCCACAAATGAGAAACCCATGGAATCCTTCCCTTCCTCTCATCCATGTTCAATTTATGAAGTTATGTAAACACAAATATTCAAAGAAATATGAAATTTTATGTGATGTATTTTGAGCTTCCATTTATGAGCTTATATTTATTTATCCCTATCCAAGGCTCTCAAAGATTTCATAGAGTTAGATCTGACTACATTTTGGTACATAAAGAAAAATGGAAACTACATTTGCATGTTTAGGACAGATTAATATTCAAAGAAATAGCCTATCATATATAACTAAATTCAAATATATTCCCAGATTGAAGGAGAAAAAGAATGGTATGTTCCCCACATATCCTCTCACCATTACAAAAAATACAGTAGTGGACATTGGATTTGCAATGATTGAGGCCAATTAGACCTACATGTTATGGTTGGTATTTTCAATTTCGATGGCCCAAAGTACAAAATAATCAACCATTTGTAACGTAACATAAATTTTCCATATTGCTATCCAAATTTTTATGAGGAAAGAGAGCATTGACGAGCTCTCAAATTTCATACAATTTAGATGCAAAAACAAGAAGTAGTAAACAGATAAAGAGTTGGGTGAAATTTTCTAATGTTTCTCCCAAAATAAGTGGACCCATTAGATCAAGGACTATCATCAATGGGGCCATAGTGTGTGCCAATGCATCAAACAAAGAACCATAATATTCCAAGTGGCATCAAGTTATGTGAAAACAATGGTATATTTAAAACATAATTGAAAGGAAGTACCCTACCTAACACCTCAACCATAGAGAAAGCTTATGCATTCGTGCAATATATAAAGGATTTCAAAATACATGGAAGGAGTCGAGATGGGTGATTAACAAAATGTAGGTGGCAATGGGATTCCACTAGAAACAAGGAAATAACTCGTTGAACATTAAGATCTTGGGAAAAACACAATTTAATGTTGATTGAGGCCTAACTGTTGGAGTTACCAACAATATAGGGATGATAACTTGGTTGATAACTTGCTAAATGATCTACCTCCCAACATTGATGATGAAAATCCATGAACATCCCAGAGATATTCGAATTTGAAAAATCGAAAAAAGTTAAAATGGAGAAACAAACATACAAAATAAAAAATGATAAAGGTCAAGTTGTGATTGAGACTATATAATTGGACATGGTTCATACAATGAATGAAAAATTGGTAATAACGATAGAAATTGCACAAACTATCAAAAAAACCATCCTTGAGATGATAAATGAGACAAAGCAACATGTTAACATATTAATCTAAACTTTAAAATCAAGTGGCTTACTTCAAGGAAACCAAATACAATTTGAGTGACTTTGTCTTCTTCACTTACAAGATGAGGTTGAAATTGTGCCACTCATCACACCCATGTTAACAACAAGAATACTACAAATATTGTTGTTGAAGAAGAAAAATTGGAAAGGTGCATATCTAGTATGGAAAGAAAAGGGCTAACAAATGAAAATTGAAATGAAATGAAATAAACCAAATTGACATTGAAATCAAGCATGTTAGAGAAAATCATAAAGATACACTCAAAGAGATTGATGATTGCAACAAGATAGTGATGTGTACATAGTTTATGGTTGACCGACATAAACTATATATAAATCCATAGTGATTATATATATATATATATATATATAGAGAGAGAGAGAGAGAGAGAGAGAGAGAGAGAGAGAGGAAATAGCTAATTTCTCTCTCAATTAAATTTCAAGTAATATTATGATTTTTTATTATTTAAAATATATTTTTTAATGCATAAATAGATTTAGCACCTTGAAAAACCCCTAACACACTCAAATTTTATAGGTTAAACAACTAAAACTCAAATTTTTAAAAATATGTGGGTGGCAACTACTCTTCTCTTCAGAGATCATGGCTCATAACTTAAGAATATTTCAATGTGCACAAAGACAATTTGAATAACTCCCTTTAAACACATACATATAGAATATTGCATCTTAACCAACTCACTCCAATATTTTCAAACACATTTAAATGGACGGAGACATTAATTTGAATTTTCACAGCATATGAGACATATCAGCAAAAGCACCATTATGACCCATGAAGGCTTCAGTGCGGAAAAAAAATAAAAAAATAAAACCCCAACTAATAAAACTATGTAACCCTGAATCAAAATCTGGCGCATGTTGGGATCCCACTATGTATTGAGCTATTAATATCAGCATTCACATTCATGAAACAAAATTCGTGAAAGCACTGGCAGGGAATCCGTCCAGACTCTGAACGAATCAGTTATATGTTGGGAAGTTTCCTCTGTTACTCAGCTCACAAACATGAGACAAAGGGGCAACATACTCAACAACGTAGCCACAAAAGAGATACATATCGCCTTCTAATCTGCGTTGGAATGCACTACATAGAAGAACTTTTTAACCGAAAACAAAATAAGCGTCCTAAGATCCTTGTAGGTGACTCCTCCACACATCAACAGCTCACTCAGCTTTGCTCCAATACGCCAAAATTCAGACTACTCATGTACCTGTCAGTCAGAGATCTGCAGTGATCCACACACTGCTCATAGCGTAGCTCTTGTGTAAACACTAACCAACAAAGAAATCAAATGATGAACAAACATGCACACCTTTTTAGTCTTTTCTCATAAAAACACATATTTTCTATTTCCCTTAACATTCTCATGAAGGAGGTCAAGCCAAGCCCAAGCCCAAGCCCCAGGCTCAAACCAATATAGAAATTGATACCAAATTAAATTTACACAATACACTCAAAATTTATTATTCACATCAATATAATAATTACAAACTAAATTTTAGAGAGAAGATAAGTTCGTTCCTCTAAATAATTACCATCTAAATTTTTAGAGAGAAGATAAGTTCGTTCCTCTAAATGCGTTGTTGAAAATGCTTCATAAATGGAAGCAAAAAAAATTTAAGCAATGCATGATCGATTTCACAATCTACTTTATGCAAGTTACATTGGGAAAGTTCGTGAAAAAGCCATTCACTTAACATTCCTCGTGATTAAATTGTATTCATAAACTATGAATATTTGATTTCACAATATTTGATGATATTGTAATTTTTAAAGTTTTAAGTTTGCAAGGTAGTTTAATCTCAGTTAAAAAATTATGTTAGGGGATAAGTTGTATAATAAATTATGATTTATATTAATTAATAGTAGCTAAATTAATAGTGTTTAACAGCTAAATGGAATTATATAATATTATTTTGAAATGAATCAATAAATTAAGATGTAAAGTGGAAAAATTAATTGTTTGCTAATGCATATAAATTTTATAGATTTTGGTGGTTAGTAATCACTAATGACATTTACAATTTTACCTTTACATAATTGTAAATAATGTTGAGAAGTAATTCCTGGTAAACCTATTTATTTTCATCTTATTTTTATCATTTTTTATGCAAAAATTTACTTAAATTATGATGAGACTAATAGTAAATATATTATTATAGCATAAAATATATAAAACAGTTATTTGCATACCATTATCTTGTACAAATGATGCAATAAAAATCTAATTATAGACCAATTAAATATTTCAAAATTAATTTATTGTTAATTTTTAACAATATTGAAAAATCAAAATTTATTTTTCAAAATTAAACCTTATAGATTGCTCAATGTTAAAATAATAATAATCTACAACCAAATTAATTATTAAAATCCTAGTGAATACTCAACCTGGAAACAGCGACGTCAAACTATGGCAGGTCAATTACCTATTGACTACTTTGAAGGAATCAGTCCAAGAAAAGTTGAATGATCAGATTCTCGTGGTATTATGCGGAGACTTCAACTCTGTGCCAGGCAGCGCTGTCCACTCGCTGCTAGTAAATGGTAGCGTCGATCCGAGACATGAGGATTTGAAGGTGGATCCATGTGGGCTTTTGCAACCTGCAACCATGTTCCAGCATTGCCTTCCACTGGCCAGCGCTTATGCTTCTTATAATTCCCACTCTCCACTTATGGGGTGTGCGGGAGAGCCTAAATCCACCACATTTGCATGCGATTTCAAGGGAACTTTAGACTATATATTTTATAGTCGAACTAATTTGGAGGTAGAGTCACTGTTGGAGCTTATTGATGACACTGCAGCGGGGCCGAACTTTTCACTTCCTTCGTGCTTTTGGTCATCTGATCACATTCCACTTCTTGCAAAGTTTCGGAGGTGCAGCTTCGCCTCAGACAGCAGATCAACTTCACAAGGAAGTTATTAAATATTACTAGGATGAAGCTACCTGTACTCTTTTTTTACAATTATTTCACAACGAAGTTTATTTAATCTTTTTTCCAAATTAATTAATATATATATATATATATATATATATATATATATATATATATATATAATTATAATTATAATTATAATTATAATTATAATTATAATTATAATGTATTTACATTTTATATGGAGAACAATGGTGAATATAGATTTTTTAAACTTCAGAACAAGAGTCAGAGTTATTATAATAAAATTTATGATGTTATTTGCTGTAATTAAATCTAGATAATGAGGATTACAATTATTTTTTCTAACTATTCAAAACAAGCATTATTGATCATTACATTTATTAAATTTTAAAGTTATTAATTTTTTTTAATGTAAAGTGAAAAGATCATATAATTGAAAATATAGTTTATTTTTTCTCAAGTCTCCATTCAAATGCTATTTAATATTTATATGAATAAATTAGTATTATCCATCTTAACCATATATTCACTAAGTTGCTAGAGAATTCTAATTTTTGAGTTGCAAACTTATTTTAGAGTATAAATTTTGAAAATTTATTTATAACTCAAGATATTTCATTTTCCAAATTTAAAATGAATCTATAGATAAATCATGTGTAATTTTTCATTATTTAAATAAAAAATATATATTAAAATCTTAAATATAATTTTTAAGTATATAAATAGATTAAATGTCATGAAAATCACCATTAATATTTGGATTTTAAAATGGACTAAAATATAGAATAATAAAACTTTTTGAAATGTTTTAACAATAAGAATTTATTTTTTTAATCATATATAATATATATAATTCACACTAAAATATTTTATTAAAATAAACATTAAAATACTTTATTTATGAATCACATTATTTTATTAAAAAAAATTATTATTATTAATATCTTTTGAAATATATGTCAACATTATTTAACCATGTATATTAACATATTTTATTTATCATCCATTAAAAAAAATTATATTCAGAAATAAATAAATTACACATTTACTTCATGTTAAAGAGTATTTGAATTTTTTTACTTTCAATTACTTCTTCTTTGTAAATACTAAAATAATTTATTATGGAAAACATTAAAGTAAGTTTTTATAATAATTTCTCTATCTTCATATATACAAATAATGTTTGATATTGAAATATATTAATTAGTATGGATTTTCATAAAGTTTATTTTATTCTAATATTTTTTTTTAAATAAAAATTATACATTCTTGAAAATATTTTTTTTCTAGTTTTAATTACTTTATCTTTCTTAAAGGTTTGATATAAAATTATGTTACTTAATATGGATATCAAATATTTATTTATGGCTACCCGTGAGAGTGAAATATTTTACCACATATTTTTGTGCTTATTCACATTTTCAACAATAAACAAAGCCAACATAGTAAGACTAGAGACTTTTAATCAAGAGTAACTATATTCATTTTTTTAAATTATAGTGTGCATGGTATTTTACTTAGAAAATATTATCCCCTAAATTGTTTTATTTTATTCTAAAAAGAACATTTGTCAACTCAAAGTTAAGCACTCACATAATCACACATCACCCCATCATACTAAACTCTATAATGATCCTCTTGGTGCAACAATTAAACAACAATATAATTAAAATAAAACATATAAAAGTTAAATAAAAACTTGGATATAATCTAGTTGATAACATAATCTATCAATTTTAAAAAATAATTATATTAGGTGTAGTTTAACTATTTGAAGTATTTGTCCTTTTCACTAAAATTTAAACATAAATTTATGGTTATATTGTAAATTTTCATTACTTAAAATGCATTTTGAATATATAAAAAAATAAAAATATTTAATAAGAAAATGAATATTTTAAATTTATAATATAATACTAAAATGTTAAATAGATATAATTTTTTTTTTTTTTTGAAAAAATTGAAAAAATAAACTCTTATACCAATTGCAATAAACCATGTATCTTTCATGGTATCAACATAAAAATGACTATAAAGAGTTTCAACATAAAAATAACTATAAAAGAGTTATGAAATGTTTTAGGGAAAAGCAATCTATTTACCATATTATTATTTTATAGTCAATAATCATAAATATTGAAAAAGTCAATCATAAAAATATATCATGAGTCCCTTAGTTATGGAATAAGACTTTTGGTGAGAAGTCAATGCCTCTTGATTATTAAATTTTTGAGATTTTTTTTGTAATTTATATATTAAAGGAAAATATATATATTGAATATTTTAAATTTATATATTTAAGTTTTTATTGATGTAATTATTAGATGAGATTTAGTTTTCATATTAACACAAGTAACATATTGTCATATTTTAAATGTTCTATGTAACTTTAAATGTTTTGTTTTCCATGTAGTTTATTTGTATTTATTATTATTTCAAAGTAGTGATTCTAAACAATGGATTAATTCAAGCTTTAAACACAATACATTTGATTCTGAAGAAATCTTTCGGTAATAATCACATTATCATGAATAAAGTCGACGCGTTTCTAACCAACCAGTGTGGTTCATCATCAGGACTAGGTGAGAGATCAGATCAGTCGTTAATTTAAATAGATGTAGGAGATGCAAAGAAAACAGATATAACAGCTATTTTGACAGCTATTTTTGTTTTAATTATTAAAACTAGCCGTTGTGGATTTCTTAGTCAAAATAGCTGTTATATATGTTTTCTTTGCATATCCTACATCTATTTAAATTAACGACTGATCTGATCTCTCACCTAGTCCTGATGATGAACCACACTGGTTGGTTTGAAACGCGTCGACTTTATTCATGATAATGTGATTATTACCGAAATATTTCTTCAGAATTTATTGATGGATCACAGAAGCCAAAAATCTACTAACAATACATTTGGTAAACATTTTTCCTCATCACTTGTTCTTATATTAGATTAAATATCTTACATATTTTATGATTATCATTTTTTTCACCTTTTACTATTCATATTATTTTATTTCTACCTTTTTCTATCCATATTTATTTATTACCTTTCTACCAATTTTTAAAATGGGGATAAAATTATCCCCTCTAAATTTAGGACCACTATGATTAACCCCATTTGAGGCAACCTATATGGAATTATTATGGAAAAGAAGATTAACCTATGGTTAGAAAGCCACAAAAAAAGAGCCAAGGGTCAATTTGGGCTTAGGAGATCATTTATGTGTAGACCACCTTGTTACTCTTATGATAATTACAAAGAAGTGTCACAATAATAAATTTGATGCCTTGTGTTTTTTTATTGTCTTTAGAAAACAAATTGACATTGTTCCAAAAAAAAAATTGAAAGAGGTAATTAGGACAGATAAAGGTTCCTTTTTAGTTGAGGGCTATTGTGACAAGGTTGTCTAAGAGTGTTATTGTTAATTTTAGGGTTTTTGACGGTTGTTCAAGAGGAATTCAATTCAATATTGGAATCAAGAAAATGTTTTATTTTCTCCCCTACCCTTTTGGGCATATACATTGATAAGTTAAAACGGTGTTTGGAAGAAATAGGTTGTGTTGACTCAAGTCTTAGTGGTATAGTCCTAATTTTTTAATTTATGTTGATGATATTTTTATTTTGATTAAGGAGTCCTTAGGATATTGCTAATAAAATAATAATAATCTAATATTTATGTTCCAATATGAGTATGAATGTCATATTGACTCATTCATAAACTGTAGTGGATATTCCACTGGACAGTTTGTTATAATAGATCATATAAAGATATACTAAAATATAAAAATCTATATTGTGAGTGTTAATTTTCCTTCGAATGTATAGATTTATTAAATTAATATTTCTACTTATGCATGAAATATATAAAATGTGGAAAATAGAGAACAAATATAAAAATCAGTAATCAAACCACAATAACACAAGATATGACTTGGAAACCCTTTTGAGAGAAAACCCAACTAGAAAGAGGCTTCTTTACTCTCTCTTTCTCTATATGGAAATGATGAAAATACAAATAAGGGAGATTTATGGCTTGTGGAATGCTACAAAATACAAACCCTTTTATTTTTCCCTCTCTCCATCCACTCTCAATTATTCTATTGTACTATGGAACAAAATGCACTAGAATGGATTCAAACTCCTTTTCCTCCTATTTACCTATTTATAACACAACTTGATATCCAACTAGTTGTTAAATTTGAATCATTCAACCATCAATACTAGTTACAACTTGACACTTATATAGTATTCTTCATAGATACCATTTGGATAACCCTTTTCCATGATTAATGAGGGTTAATGTGGCATCCTCTCAAATCATGGTGGAAAAATAGGAAGGTAAACTTTCAGGTGGCACAACCTTTTCATAAGGAATCAATTTGATATCTTTATTGTGTCCTTGGAAATTTATCTTAGTGCATAACATTGCCAAGTAACTCACACAAGCAAGAGCTTTGGACCCCAAAAAACTTTATTAAATTCCTCAAACTACTGGTATAAGGTTTTAAACCCCAATTTTCCAAAATGGGGCACATTGGTAAAAATGGTCATGTGTGTTAATTATTCCCATTTTTCTACTCTAAAATCATCAATACGGCTGAAACATAATATAATAACCTAATTTTGATCATACGAGGCTTTTGGACCCCAAAATATTTTATTGAATGAAATGAAGAGGCATTTCATATACCATCTCCTTGGACTACTTGTTAGCCTTGCTTGGAAGTTGCCTTTGATGAAAGGGTATAGGTAAGGGATGGTATAGACCCTATTTCATATTTATAGGTTTTCTTGTACAACAAAGCATGTATCCTCTTATGAAACTAGCTACATTTTCTTACATCTTGGGCTAGTATAATATCTTTGTAAGTTTTCTTCTATTTTCCCTACAATAAAATTCTTTGAAACCTTGGAGGTGTTAGCATCTCTTATTATTTTCAATTACTCTCCTTTATAAACACATAACTAGTATGGAATGTAGATTAACCCATAGTAAATAAGTTAGTCAATTGTGATATCTCCAATATCTGCATAACTCACATTCTGGAACTATTGAAACACCTCCCTGAAAGCCTCATCCTTTGTATATGCTTCTTTGTATGTGTCATGGGTGAAAGGCTCTATGTGCATTAGAGCTCCTAAGGTTGTGATATTTCATGTGGGTGGCCTTAAAATCATTTCGGCCAAAATTTTTGTGTTTCCTTTCTTATACTTGATCAATAAATAAAACTATTGTAAAACACACATCCACTTGTAATGCCTAGTATGTTGTAACTTACTTTGGTCCTAGAAATTATGTAACGGCAAGTGATATATATGGATTACTATCTCCTTTCCCATCAAATAGTGTTTTCATTTTCATAGGTAGTGTAGTTGAAAAGCACTCCATGAAATAGTTTAGCCTAGTAGCATACATGCCCTCCTCCTTTCATCAACAAAACTATCCTAGAATACCATCTCACTTCTATCTCCACTTCGAGGGATACGACAAGTTTGGTAATGTGAGAAAACGCATTGAGTAATTTTCTCCTTTAAATCCTTGAATGTCTTTTGTTAACCCTTTTCCCACTAGAAACTCTTTCCACTCATTGTTATAGCGTGGAGTGGTGCAACTATGGATGAAAATTAGGATATGCATTTCCTCAAGTCATTAGAGGAAATTTTAGCTTAACAGTGGTCTCCTACGGAAAAATAATAAAATAATAGTTAAAATGATAAAACAAGAGTTATGAATTTTGGAGGGAAAAGAAGAAAACTATTTTTTTAATTGTATTGTTGGTTTATCTCCTTATAGGTTTACTCAAATTTCAAGTGTATACACTCGTTCGATGCGTTATTAGATTCCACATCCAACGAGTACCCATCATGCGTACTTTTGAGAAGACCCACATTGATAAAATTTGAAATACATTAAAAAAATGTGGTGAACAAGTTTTTTTAATGTATCTTAAATTTTTATCAATGTGGGTCTTCTCAAAAGAATGCATGATGGGTACTCGTTGGATGTGGAATTTAATTATTCATCCAACGAGTGTCTACACTCGAAATTTGAGTAAACCTATAAGGAGATAGGCCAAAAATAGTTTTTCTTATTTTCCCTCAAAAATATTTACATGTACCTCTTTTTAAATTTAAAGGATTTTGATTAGTTTACATATTATGACATAGAAATTACGTGAAAATTTCATGGGTATTTTTAGGCTACAATTTCCTCTAATGGCTATATTTCTCAATGAAACTTCTAATCTAAAAAACATTGATATGCACCAGCCACTTCATGATGGCCTCCACATCTGTAGTCTCTATCTACAACTCTCCTCCACCAGACACATATCCTAAATACACTAAATATTATTGTGCAAACTCACATCTTGATATTTTCTTGTAGCTAGTGCTTCTTTAATGTCTCTAACACCTACATCAAATATGAGATGTTCTCCTATGAGGTATGACTATATACCAGTATATTATCCAAATAAACAATAATAAATTAATGTATAAAATGGTGCAATATGTCACATGTCATTCATTAACCTCGTGAATGTAGTTAATGTGGTGCATAAACCAAACAACATGACTAAACACTCATATAAAACTTGTATGGTTTTGAAGGAACTTTTCTAGGTACCTTCTTCTATGACTCGATATTGGTGATATCCTAATTTAACTCTAGCTTGGTGAAGTATTTTCCTTGATATAATTGGTCTCATAGATCATCTATCCTTAGCATGAGATACTTGTTCTTGAGTGATATTTTTTTCAAATGTCATGTAATCATTTTTTTCCAATTCCAACCCTTTTTAGGCGCATTTATGATGTGTGACCCACATGGTGAGGTACTTAGTAAAAGAACACCTTACTCCAACAACTACTAATTAACATTATGGCTAATTCAAATGATATTTTAATACTTATGTGAACAAAAGATATAATAACAACTAAGATTTATGTGAACAAACAATAAAAAAAATAAACCATACAAATGTCAAAGTAAAATCTTCTATATAATCTAATTCATAACATAATCTATCAATTATAAAAAATTTATTCAAAGTTCTTGCTTAGGATTTACATTAAGTATAGTTCAACTATTCCATGATTTGTCTTTTTTATTAGAATTTATGTGATGGTAGAATTTTTTGCAAGAATGTGAATTTTCATTACTTAACGCATTTTTTATATATAAATGGATCTAGGACCCTAAAAAACAATATAACCAATAAAAACCAAAATTATCAAATAATTAAATTAAACTTTTAAATTATTAATATAATATGAAAAAATAAATAAATGTTAATATATTTTAAAAAAATAAAAAATTTAACTCCAAGTTGCATTAATCATATATATTTCTGGCCTATAAACCTATAAATAACTATCATGAATTTGTTATCATTAAAAAAAACCTTAGCATTCTATTATTTTATAATTAATAATGATAAAGATTGAAAACAATCATAAAAATTATTATTATTCCTTCCTAGTTAGGGATTATAGTTTTGGTACGAAATAAATGTTTGTTGATTTTGTATGAGTTAGTAAATTTTTAAAATTTATTTCAAAAGTTTTGCAAAATTTTATGTAATTTTTTTTTAAAATAATATTTATTGAATATTTTAAATTTTTTTATTATTTTTTGGTTTAATTATTATTATGAAATCAGATTTCATATTAACTTAAGCCATATGGTTATATTTAATCTGATTTCATATTAACTTAAGCTATATGGTTACATTTTGAATATTTTTGATCATTTTAAATGTTTTGTTGTTAATAAAGTTTATTTGATTTATTATTATTTCAAATGGATAACTCTAAATAATGATGTAAGTGAAGGTGTAGTTGAGGCTCAAATTACACTATAATGGGAGAACACTTGTCTCACTTCCTCATAATTTTTGTTGGGTATGTGTTATATTTTTTTCACGATTAGCTTTAAATATTGCATGTTGTGGAGGGCGTAGCAGGGGCTCACAAGAGGATAGCTCCTTACACGGCGTCTTTGCAGGGCGTAGCAAAGGTTTACAAGAGGATAACCCCCTATACGACGTCTAGAGCAACACTTCGGGATTTTTTTTATAAATTCAATAATAATTACATCTAAAATAAATAATTTGATATTTTTTAGATTATCACTAATTAAATATTCTTTAACAAAATTCCTTGAATGTTTTGTAGGTTTAGAATCATCAAATTTATTTTTATTACAATTTTTAACAAAGTGTCCAAACTTACCGCAACATAAAATCCATCCTTCCTCATTATATAAATATTTTTCCTTTATTGCATTTTAATGTAGTTTTGACTGTGACTTGCCTTCCCTGTTATTTTCCCATAGCTTTCTTTTGGACACTCGCATAGCCTTATCTAGTGCATCGATGATACATCATTGATGGTGTTTAGTAAAATAAAAAACAATTATATCATTCAAAACCACATTTTTGAAATATTTTTAGATACTAAGAATGATCACTTCGGAAAACTTGGATACTTTTGGAATTGGTTGAGCTTGTATTCACATATATTTTATTGCTATAAATGTTCCAAATTGCTTGAATAGAACTCAGCAAATGACTATTTATGTTATCATGAAAAGATGAATATACCGACCGAGAGGTTTTTTTGTGATGATATGTAATTATTTTGAAAAAAATGAGCTATAAACCACCAAATGCTCAAAGCATATGCAAATTATATATTATATTTTATTTTGGCTAAAAATGAAATATTATATATATATATATATATATATATATAATTTAATGTGAATTTCTATACAACGCTCAAAGTATATCCAAATTATATTTTATTTTGACTTAAAAGTGAAATACAAAATATTTTTTCATATATATAATTTAATATGAATCTCTATACAATAGATTTCACTTTTATATGAATGTCGTCCTAGACCCTCCTTATGAGATCATATTTACTAATCCATGTCCATGGTTCTTAAAGCTTTTAGAGGGTCTTATCATTGTGCAAGGTTGTTCATCATCTATAGAGCACCCAACCTTCATGCAAGGATACTCAATAATCTTGTAATGCACCTTGCCATTGTGCAATGGAACTTAAGCCAATTCATTTAACCAATCCTTTTTCCATCCTTCTATGTTAGTTAATTACTTACGAAGTGATCATGTAGTCAAGGTGCTTGAATCCATTTAAGGCTAGGACTTTAAAAATAACTATCTAATAGTTGTAGTATGCACCATGAGTTCCTTTCCACAAATGAGAAACCCATGGCATCCTTCCCTTCCTCTCATCCATGTTTAATTTATGAAGTTATGTAAACATAAATATTTAGAGAACTATGTATTTTTTGTGATGTATTTTGAGTTTCCCTTTATGAGTGTATATTTATCTATCCCTAATCCATGGCTCTCAAAGATTGCATAGTGTTAGATCCGACTACAGTTTGGTACATAAAGAAAAATGGAAACTACATTTGCATGTTTAGGATAGATTAGTACTCAAAGAAATAGTCTATCATAGATAACTAAATTCAAATCTATTTCCATATTGAAGGAGCAAAATAAGGGCATGTTCCCCACATATCCTCTTACTATTGCAAACAATACATTGATGGACATTGGAATTGCAATGATTGATGCCAATTAGATCAAATTATACATGTTATGGTTTGGTATTTTCATATTCAATGGCCCAAAGTACAAACTACTCAACCATTTTTATTTTTTTAACTGTAACGGATATGATTTTATTAAGTAAGAAAGATTATGGGTCTTTGCCGAGGCAGCCCCTTTTACAAAGCAGAGTTCTATCTACTGCATCTAACAGTCAATAAGTACTTTCAAGGCATTTGGACGGAGCTTATGTTGTTTACAATGATCTGCCCTTTCATGAGCGAGCTGCCTTTGTTTGCCATCTCATCTGCTTCATTGTTTGACGTTCTCAAAATGTGATGAAATTTACACTTGTCAAAGTCTCGGAGGACTCTCTTCAATCTGTCCAAAGTTTTGTTGAGGCTGGCATTGCTGAACGGTGTCTCCGTGTTTATATGTTTTATTATCAGTTCTGAATCACCGAAGACTTGGAGGACTTTGATTCCCTTATCTCTTGCAATAAGACAAGCTTTTAGGAGCCCTAGGATCTCTGCGTGATTGTTGGATTTCTTGCCAAGTCCCCAGCAGAACCAATCTTTGGAAGACCCACCGGGAGAGTAAATAACTCCACCTGCACCAGCAGCACCGGGATTCCCCTTGGACGCCCCGTCGAAAAAGATAGCGGAAGTGTTTTGGGACCTCCACCAATTTTGAAAAAAATCATCCTCATCTCTTATGCGCCATTCAGGATTGTCACCTTGCGGGGGTTGAAGGTACTTACGTGGATGGGTCGCAAGCATACCAAGCCAGCGCTTTTCTTCGGGCAGTAGCAAATGATCTTCTTTAAAATACTGAAATTGGGCCGCTTCCAAGAGGAAGGACTTAGCTTTTGCAGCAACCTGCAGAGGGGTATATAGCAGCTCTTTAAAAATCCTCTGATTGCGGGCCAACCAGATCTGCCAGCATACATATTTGGGGAGCGCTATCCAGATTCTACGCCAGAAAGATTTGGAAGGGATTCGATGGGGATAGTATTGAATCCAAGAGGCAAAGAGGTCTGCTACTGAGTTCTGCAAGGGGGCTGGAATCTGCAAGTCCTGTAGAGTGAGAACCCAAACCTCTTCAGCAAATCTGCACTCCATGAAAAGATGCTGGGCTGTTTCGAAGTTGTTACAGCATAACACACATCTGTGAGGCCCAGCTATTTTCCTTTTTTCCAGATTATCTCCCGTAAGTTGCTTGTTATGGACCAAGGTCCAGAAGAAGAAGTTTACTTTTGGAAGGGAAAGCGGATCCCACACATTCTTCCAAAACTCCTTAGTTTGACTACTATTCCTAATGACCTGTAAAGCATTATACCCAGCTGCGGTGGTATAAACTCCAGACTGTCCCCAGCCCCAGCTATCTTTTTTGGATCTGCAAACAGGTGCAGCATCATCCAACATTTCGACTAGCAGTGCTTGTTGATGGGAAAACCGTGCTGGCACTCTATGGAAATCCCATCCGTTCCAGTCTCCACGCTGGTCCCAGGTCGAGATGTCATACAGTCTGTTTACACCTGCGCGCTCTAGCCAATTCTTGAGGTCTGCAATGTCATCCATCTGAGCAAGTGGATCACTTCCCATTATACTGTCAAGCCATAGATGCGTACGCTTGCCGTTCCCTGGAATCCTGTAGATTAATTTTTTGAAAAAGTTGCTGCTTTTACAACATAATTTCCAGACGAGCGTGCTATTGGGTGCACTAGTTGTCTGTAGGTTGGAGAGCGCGTTAATGGGACCATACTTTGAGCGCAGGGTAACACTGATTGGATGAGAGGGCTCGTTGAACAGCTTCCACAAAATCTTTCCTCCCAAAGCAAGATTGACAAGCATGGGATCTCTAATTTGCAGACCGCCTTCAGACAATGGCTTTTTGACCACATCCCAGTTAACCAGATGCATTTTTCTCTCGTTGCCTTTCCCTCCCTGCCAAAGAAAATCTCTGAGCAACTTGGAGATCTGCTCCATCACATTTCTTGGTGCAAGGAGGAAAGCCGCCTGGAAGATTGGGAGTGCAGACAGCACCGTTTTAATTAAGATTACTTTACCTCCCTTAGTTAGCCAGTTGCCTCCCCACGCAGCAATTTTGGATTTAATTTTTGAGATTATGTCGCTCCATAACGATCTCTTGTTAACTCCAGAAGTTATGGGAAGACCAAGATATTTAAACCTGTCCCAGTTTGCCTGACCTTTAAACCCAAGAAGAGCAGAGATTGCAGTGAGTTCATTATGATCTATGTTCCAGCTATATATTTCGCTCTTACTCTCGTTAACCAAGGCACCTGAAACTCTGCAGTACTTTCTGAGGACTGAGTCGAAAGCTCTGGCTATTTTGATGGAGGCTCCTCCGAGTAGGAGAGAATCGTCGGCAAAGAGAGCATGGTTCAATGGTTCAGCTCCATTAGAAGGTTTGAGGCCCGGAATATGACCTGCTATTCTTTCAGCAGTAAGCTTACGACTGAGGGAATCTGCCATTATGATATACAGGAAGGGGGAGAGTGGGCAACCCTGCCTGATACCTCTCCGAGCTTGGAAGAAGTTAGCGGGTCTGCCATTAACTAACGGAGCAATCCATGGACTATCAATGCAGGCTTTTATTAAATGGACAAAATGTATCGAAAAACCAAAGGAGAGCAGGACCTTAGATAGGAAGTTATGATTAACTCTATCAAAGGCGTTTGCCATATCTAGTTTAATCAACATACCTTTCTCCTTTTGTTGCTTACTTGAGTGTATTGTCTCCTGAACTTGGATCACGTTGTCCAGAATATGCCTACCCTCCACAAAGCCACCTTGATAGCTGGAGATCAGTTTTTTTAACAATGGCTTGATCCGACTTGCCAGAAGTTTTGCCAGGATTTTATAAGAAGCATTGCACAACGAGATGGGTCTAAATCTAGCAAAGGAGTCAGGATTGGTGTCCTTAGGAATTAAAGCCAGGTAAGTGGACTTGGTTCCTCCACCAATCTTGGCTTTTTGCATGAATCCTCTTGTCATTTTAAGCAGATCTGCCTTGATAATGTGCCAGCAGGATTTGTAGAAGTGAATTGTGAACCCATCCGGCCCAGGGGCCTTATCTGATTCCATGGACCAAATAACTTTTATGATTTCCTCCTCAGTAATGGGTCTGCAGAGGTTTAAGTTGTCTTCAGGATTGATAAGGGAGGGAACACTGGAGAGAAAATCATCCGCCTCCTCATCATTGCTTTGAGTTTCTTCTCTGTACAAGTTCCTGTAATGGTTTTCAGCAGCGGCTTTAACTTGATTGAATCCTTTACATACTTGACCCTCAGTTGTTTTGATTTCTGCTATGTAGTTCTTTGACAGTCTAGCTCTATATTTCCGGTGGAAGAAGGGAGTGTTCCGGTCCCCGGCCTTCAACCAAAGGCTTCTGGATTTAAGCCTCCAATATTCTTCTTCCTTACGAAAAGATTGGTACGTTTCTCTTTGTGCTTTTACTTCCTCCTCGAGCAACTCAGATGTGATATCTCTGTTTTCCATATCTGTTTGCAGATCCGACAAAGACTGCACAGCCTCCATTCTCTGATTGATGGGGTTGATATCCGGTGTTTTTATCCAGTCCTTCAGAGCTTGCTTTGTAGCTTTCAGCTTTTGCTCCCATACGTAGCTGGAGGATCCAGAGATTGGTTTGGCCCATGCTGCCATGACAGTCTCCATGAATCCATCTCTCTCTATCCAGAGTGGGTTGAATCGAAAAGGAAGCGGACCCAAGTCTTCTTCATCTTCCAAATGGAGCTGGATGGGTTTATGGTCTGAGGAGAGCTTGGGCAGAATTTTGGTGAATATTTTCTTGTTCATCATAATGGAGCTTTGTACCAAGAAACGGTCTAATCGAGCAGAAATGTGCTCCAAACCAACCCGATTATTAGACCATGTGTAAATGCCACGAATGGGCCTGAAATCAAGAAGGTCCCAGAGCTGGGTGATCTCCTCAACCTTGGCCAACATAGGGTCTCTGGAGCTGTTTCCCCCCCTCTTTTCTTTTGCTTTCAAATCAATGTTCAGATCCCCGGCTAGTATGATGTTGCTGGGATTGGTCTGCTCAAGAAAGGCCACAAGTGTATCCCAACATTCTCGTTTTTCATAGTAAGTCACTGGAACATAGAGATTGAAGAGAGAGATGGACAACTTACTTGCCTTATGCTTCAGCTCCGTGTATATCCAGTGCTGGGTTTCATGGGACCTTAGCAGCTGAAAGAGGTCATCCATCCAAAGTGTTGCCAGCCCTCCAGAGGTTCCCCTTGAGCTGACTGCTTTTCCTTCTTTTTTGTTCCACTTTGTTCTACCTAACTCTAGAAGGGCCTGCCCTTCTATTTTGGTCTCTTGGAGCATAAGAATGTCTGAGGGGTCTGCTTTCAGTAGGTCCCTGACTGCTTCTATTTTAGAGGGGTTCCCCAGACCTCTGCAGTTCCAAGAGACGAGATTCATTATTTACAAAGAGGGGGGTTGGGGCCTCCCTTGGAAGGCCTTGGTCTGATATTTCGCCCAATAGACATTTCTATTGTGGATCGACTTCCTTGAATCTTGAGTCTTTCTGCCTCTTCTTCCCTCTTCTCTTTACGAGATTTCCTTCCTGCTTTTTTGGAAGGGCGCTCGTAGAATTCATCTTCGGAAGAACTAGAACTAACCACAGGTTTTTTCCTTGCTATTTCTGCGTAGGAAGGATTAGTGGGAGAGCCTTGATTTTCCTCCAACTGAGTTGTTTCCTCTCTCTCTTTATTTGGAGGAGAAGGGGCCGACTGTTCCTCATTCTCCTGATTTGGGTTGGCTTGTATGTCCTGCTCTCTTTCTGGTGCATTTGGTGGTGCTTCCGCTTCTTGGTTGCTTTTGGAGCTTGGTTGACCTCCTGTCATATTTCCTTTGCCTGCGCCTTTTTTTGAGCTAGTGTTTTTCTGGACTAGGGTCCATTGTTCCCCATTTTGTTTATCCGCCTGTTCCTCCGCCTTCTTCTTACAGTGCTTTGCGAAGTGACCGTGCCCGTGACAATGCCTACATTTAAAGGGCAGCTGTTCATAGTCCAGCTCTTGGACATGCGTCCACCCAGCAACAGTGAGCTTGATAGCTTCCGGTAATCCTTCTTCGAGATCTACTTCTACGCAGATGCGGGCACATGAGTACTGATCCTTTCTTGCCGCCTGATCTATGTATTTTCCCAAAGCATTTCCTATTGTCTGGAGAGATTTTGGATTCCAACAGTGGAGAGGCAAGTGAGGGAGTCTAACCCAAACCGGGACAGCCGAGGGAACATCCTGGGAGGGGTCAAAGTCAGGGGACCATTTGTTTAGGTAGAGGCCCTGAGGGCCCATGAAGTATGGCCCGTTTCTGAAGATTAATCCTTTGTCTTCCGGGTTTTCAAAGACAAACACAAAGAAACCCTTACCTACGAAGTAGCTATTGACTCCCTCCTTGATCAGAGGCTTCCAGTTCCTTTGAGTCCAGTCCTCAACAGATTTGGGAGAGGGCCAGAGGCCCGTGAACTGGCCTATGAGACCCCGCTCTGCCAGATTCAGAGCCGATTTGCAGGTATCTCCTTCGGGAAGAGCCACTGTGGGGATTGAGTCCATTTTTTTCACAAATTTCTGCTGAGACTGAGATGGAGGGCGTTTGGGAGCATTAGCAATCATTGCCCTAAAAGCAGAAACCTCCGGAGGCGGAGGGGGATCAGGAGACCTGCGGTCATCCATGGTAAGATCTGACGCAGGGCAGGCCGAGCAGGACGAAGCCGGGGCGCGCTGGAGCTGCCAGCAGCCCAGGTGCGGTCAGAGGGCGCAGTGGGAGGCAGAGCGGAGCCAGAGCCAACGCGCGCGATCATCAGTTGTTTATAAACTGCTTGGTGTTTTTCAAACTACTCAACCATTTCAAGTTACATAACATGGCCATATTGCTACCAAAGTTGTTATGAGGAAAGAAAGCATTGACGAGCTCTCAAATTTCATACAATTTAGATGCAAAAACAAGAAGTAGTAGAAAGATAAAGAGTTGGGTGAAATTTGCTAATGTTTTTCCCAAAAGAAGTGGACCCATTAGATCGAGGACTATCATCAATGGGGCCATAGAGAGTGTCAATGCATCAAACAAAGAACCATAATATTCCAGAATCCAAGTGGCATCAAGTTATGTAAAAACTATGTTTAAAACATAATTGAAAGGAAGTACCCTACCTAACACCTCAACCATAGGGAAAGCTTATACATCAGTGCAACATATCAGTATTCCTAAATACATGGAAGGTGTCAAGATGAATGATTAACAAAATGTAGGTGGCTATGGGATTCCATTAGAAACAAGGAAAATAAATTGTTGAGTATTAAGATCTTGGGAAAAAACACAATTTAATGTTGATTCAGGCCTAATTATTGAAGTTACCAACAGTATAGGGATGACAACTTGCTTGATGAATTGCTAAAGGGTCTACCTCCCAACATTGATGATGAAGATCCATGAACATTCTAGATATATTCACATTTGAAAAAAGGAAAAAAGGTTAAAATGGAGAATGAGAACATGGAAAATAAAAAATGATAGTTGAGTCCCTCCTAGTGAAGTTAAAAATTATGTTATGGGATTTAAATTACATAATAATTATAAATTGTATTGGCTAATGTGCTAAATTAATAATGTTTAATAGGCAAATGGAATTCTATAATCATGTTTTGGGAGTAACTAATAAATTGAGATGTGAAGTGGAAAAATTAATTGTTTGCTTGCACATAGACTTCATAAATTTTGGTGGGTAGTAGTAAGTCTAACATTTACAATTTTAATCTTACATAAGTGCTGAGGAAAACATGAATAACAGTGAGAAGTAACTAGTAGTAAATATATATATTTTTTCATGTTATTTCTATCCATTTTTTATGCAAATATTTCATTAAATTATAGTGGGACGTAACTAATGATAAATATGTTATTTACTTCCTTCAAAACTTAAGGATAAAACAAATATCCAAAAATAATAAAGGAATATTGCAACCATATTCATAAATTGTAGCATAAAATATGTGAGACAATTATCTACATGAAATTATCTTATAGAAATGCAACAATAAAAACTCTAAATTATAATCCAATCAAATGTTTCAAAATTAATTTTTTTAACAATATTGAAAAATAAAAAATTATTTTTCAAAGTTAAATAATAATAAAAACATTTGTCAATACTAAACTAATAATAATTTACCATCAAATTAATTATTATTAAAATCCTAAATGAATATATAAAATAATAATAATAATAATTACTATATATACCAAACAAACTACTATGAATTTGCATTTCATGACTTAGGTTAATCAAATTCTTTTTCATTTTAGAAATTTCAATATCATTATAATTTTTAATGATTTGTTGTTTGATTTATGTACGGTTTTTTAATGATTTGTTGTTTGATTTATATATGTTTTCATTTTTAATTTGTTTGTTTTTTTTAAACAAGATAATTGATTTCAATATTGTTTTTATTTTTTTAATTGATGTGTTGTTTAATTTCTTATTTTTCATTTTTAATTTGTTTTTTTTCATATTTTAATGCAAAATTCAATCGAACATTTTTCCTGTTTTAATGCAAAAACCGATCGAACAGAAACAGCCGTGCTTGTTTTTTTTTCATTATAAATTATATCTTTCTCACTGCAATACTAAATAAATATTGACGATCAATCTGGAATTTGGAATCTTTTTTTACCAGTCATATATATTTTGTGATGTTTTGGGTTTTTATGTTTCTGGTTAAGAAATGTTTTGTATAAAATTTTGTCTTTCAAAAATGATATTACTAACTCTTCACCAATTAATATTTAATTAAAAATTTACTTTTCAATAATATAATTATATTAAAAATTTTCACAATATTTAATGTTAAAAAAAAATTAACTATATTAAAAAATTTCACATTAAAAAAATAAATAAATTTAACACATGACTTATTAAATCATAAGTTTTGGTTTGAAAATGATTTACAATAAATAAATTTGATTTCCAATATATTATAAAATTTTCAATCTAATGTTACTCTACTACATTGACATTTTTTTTGTGAAAAGAGATGTGACCTATAACAATAACATAGGGATTAGTGTGATATTGAAACAAGCATGAAAAATTCATAATTAATTGTTGATATATGCTCTAATACATATAATTTAGATTTACTTGACTATGTTAATTAAATTTGGAGGGCCAGGTTCACATTTTGGATGCAAACTCAAAATTCTTGAAGGTGTTAGTTGTGAATATGTGTGGGGTTTTTGATGATGATCTTGAACACAATGATGTATGGCTGGTTCTTGATAATAATTTCCTAACATAATGACAAAACCGTCTAAACATTTTCTCACTTTGATTTAAATTATAATTAATAATTATTATGATTAATTATAAATAATATAACAAATTAATTTAAATTTCACTAAAGAATTGTAATCATTATTTCAAAGTTCTTAAAAAAATAATGATAACTATGAGCAAAGGAAAGTTTTTAAAACAAAAATAATAATTACGAGTAAAGGATTATGAAAAGTGAAAAATCAAAACATAAATAGATTTTCACCTAACAAGTAGCAACATCTACTTGAATATGGCTTTGGAAGACATTGGACATCCGGTTTGATTAATGATATAGTCAAGTGTATATTTTACATTTAAGTTAAAAAAAAATTATATGATCAAGTTCAAGCTATCAAATCTTAGCCAAAACTTTAATAATAAGACACCAAAAAACTTAATAAATCCATCAAATTTAACCAAGATACACAAAAAATCTTAATAATTTGAAATAATAATAAGATAACGAAAAGCTTAATAAACCTAAATGACATGGAACAATACATTAATAGACCATGCCAAAATAGACATGATGTTTAAAATGAAGTTTAAGTATTTCCTAAGTATCTTTTAGTATGACACATCTATTAATAAAACTGATTTTCTTTTCAAAAATTATTGCTGTTTATATTTAATAAAATTCATTCTATTATTTAACTAGCTTGTTTCACGTGATTTTAAAGAATATTGCTAGCTATTTAAATAAAAATATTTAAAAATAAATAAAATCCTACCAAAATATAACATAAAATTTGCATTTTTGTTTTATTTTTAAATTTTAAATTTAAACATCTAACAAATAAGAGCTGAAACAAAGAAACTAAAATAATACCAACTTGAAAATGAAGAAAATAACCTAATCTTCAAATAAGAGTTTGCATTATTTTATTCTATTTATGTTTAATGATAAAATTGAAAAACCACATAATAAATGAAAAATAATTCATATAAAAATAGATGAAATATAAATTTTTATCAATCATACACTCTACAAAAGAATTCTTTAGAATAATTTCAACAATTCATAACAAGAATTATTTCAAATCATTTCACCCATCCATAATAACTAAATAGTAGTTCTAAAATAACTAAATATTAAATAGCTTCTAATTACCTTTGGAAAAATTAAAAGAAACATAATCTCTCCAATTTGTCTTTCTAAGATTCCCTTCCCTCACTAGGTTCTTCACTTAATTCTTTTAAATCGAAATTACTAAACCCTCTTCCTCTATCGAAGCTACTCCTCCCTAAAAGGCTACCCCTTCCAATTGTTTCTTATCCGGGATTGTTCTTAAATTTGTCTTTCTAAGAGTCCCTTCCCTCACAAGGTTCTTCACATATTTTCTTTCACTGGTGCCTGAGTCCACGTGTCTTAGTTCACTTGCAATATGTTAAAATGGCAAGGGATCTTACTCATGAGTCATACAACATACATTATCAATAATGGAGATTAGCCATCGCTCTTACTTATGTGGCAGTGGGCAATGGGCATGGCCTGAATTCCATGAAGAAGAAATAGAATAAAATGGCCATAAATGGTTGGCATTTTATATAGTTTAGAAATAAAATGGTGGGCTTGCCTTGAGACTAAATCTTGCCTAGTCACTATAATTTTTTTTGGCTTTAATAGAAATAGGTACTAATAACGTTTTCATAAACCTATCACTGGTGATTAATACGTTTTGTGTAATTGAGAGCACTTTCCAAAAACAATCGTTAAAAAAATATACACGTCACAAACTGGATAAAATGCCTTATAACAAACAAAATGCGTGTTAAATTCCATCCCTAATGACGAGTCATAATCAAATGATCTTTGGCCTTTCCTTTTTTGTGCGTTTGCTATTTTCAACTTATAAGACGCTTAAAAGTTTACTCATAATCAAATGGTCTTAGGCCTTTCCTTTTTTGTGATTTTACTATTTTCCACTTGTAAGACGGTTAAAAGTTTTGTGCTCTTGCTATTTTTAACTTTTGTTGTTTTCAACTTATAAGACACTTAAAACTTTCAGAAATTCAGATATATTAACCCGAAAACATTAACTAGATACTTGTGTTTTTCCACATTTAAATCTGGGTGGCGTTGCTTTTCTTTTCTAATTATAAATGTATTGTTCATATAATAAATGTTGTGTTTTTTAATGTCACACAATTTTTTGTTTAATGTTTTGGGTTTTTATTTTTCTTGTCAAGACACGTTATGTTTAGAATTTTTTCGTTCAAAAAATGATGTTTTCATAATAAATTAACTTTTTACTAATAATTAGTGAAATAATACGAAATCTCTTTCATTCAACACAATTAGCTAAAGTCAAGAAACATTATATTTAGAATTTTTCTCTTCCAAAAATAATGTTCTCATTTAAATCATACAAAATCTCCCTCATTCAACACAATTAGCTAAAATCAAAGACCAACCTTGAACAAGCAATAAATTTATACACAATAAAAGAAACCAATAAAATGTATGAGAAACAACAGTCTAGATAGATACTTTTCCAAAAATAAAAATAAAAATCTTATATAATTAGTCAATTGCTTTATATTAGCTTCACCACATAGCTATGACGAAGAAGTGTGCTGACAAAACCATAGAAAGGATGATATCCAATGATACCTAGAAATGACTCACATTAATTATAGCAGTACTTAAGGAATGGAATAATCTATAAGCTCTTAGATTGGACTAAAGATATGATTTAAAAATTATAATAATATTATTCATGTTTGTGGGAAGGAGGGAGACCTAAACGTTTGTATTTTATGTTATGCTACTCTGGTTCAACTACTCCATTGCACCCTTTTTCTGGATGCAGCACACCATGACTAAGTTTGTATCTCAATGACTAACTTCACCAACATTAGGATTTCCTAGCAACTCTTAACAAATTCAACGAAGACTAAACTGAGTTAAATTGCTAGGTCTACATATATATAAATACTTTTTCGTCATTCTTTTGCAATCCATACCTATGCTTTTCCTTGGCCATCTCTCAATCAATTGAGGCTAGTCTTTTCCCAGTAATAAATTTGAGTGTAAGCGTCATATTAGATTACTTTTCTTGCAGTTAAATTGAGTTCTTTCCTATATTTGGATATTAAGAAGCCATTCTCATATTTTGCACCCCATGCAAAATCTACATGCAACAATGGAGGCATTTAATCAACGTGGTTCTGCTTAACAATTTGCAGCTAGATATTTTGGATGCTCTTATTCTTAACCTTGATGACTGCCTTGGCCCATGCGAAGCTACACAGTGACACATTTGTTGTACGTCTTTGAATTACTTTCAATGTCTGAATTTTTATGTGTTAATTATTTGTTAAAGGGATGTGTTCTTCGACGAAGAATATATGTTTTGACCCTGGTGTCCCACTTAGTGTTGTTTTACCTTTCTGGTTTTATATATGTGATAATGGGAGGGGAGAAATAAGGGGCCCTTCATATTTAACCTCAAGTCGTCGGGCCATGTTTAGGAAGTGAACAAAGAATATGAAATTCTATGCATGCATGCCAATTGCTGATTTGTTAACTAGAATAATGCTTTGCGGCTGGCTAGTTTAAAATCCAGATTTAATCTACGCTTGGGAGGAAACTATGTGGATTACATAATATAATCACCGTTAACAAACAGTGCCCTGTTCCAATGCTTCATGTTAGGAATGGAGATACTCTTAGAGTCACCACTGGGATGTTTCTAAATACTCTAGATTACATGGATATTAATGCAGTTAGTATTGAGATATTTCATACGATAAGTATTTGTAAACAGTTGTATTTGTATTTTCTTGCAGGCAATTCCGGACAAGGTGGGCTAATAGACATGAGTTTATAACCCAATTCCCTATTCTTCCAGGAGGAAGTTACACATATAGATTCACCATCAATGAAAAAGAAGGGACGCTCTGGTGACATGCACACAGTTCATGGCTTCGAGTTTTGAGCTATTGTCTAAAAAAAATTAAAAGTTCGCAGCTACTCAAACCTACAAGAAAAAAAATCAATGTCTTATCTGGTTTCCTAAGCCAATCTTGAGCTTGGGGATAACTCTGAATGGGCATATGCCTTGGGAGTGCGAGTTCCCACTGTGAGGGAATTAGACCACCCAAATCCCCTCTTCTGCGGCTGTGCAATTTGACCATGAAGCCACGGCCCATGCCACCAACAATATTAAAATTTAACACGGCTTCACAATGGGGCCACCAGCGATATTATAGCTAAAGTAAATATTAATTCTAATTTCAAAAAATCAATAATGATTTGTTATTAAACCTAGTGAGCATATACTAAATAGACTAATATTCTTAAATGCTGATAAATATAATTTTACATTATAGGGGAGAGGCTTCTATTGTTGTGCAAGGACCAGTAGTAGTTATACTACTGGTCCCACATATCCATCAAACATAAATTACAAACTCACTAAAATATGCACATAAATATTTGATAATATGAACATAAATATTTGATAATAAGTTATATAAGTTACATAAATATGTCCAAAATGGGCCCAGTTTTTTACTAGACCAACAACTGCCATACACCAAATCTAACATCACAAGTTGACAAGACCCACTGTCTCAAGTACCTCCAGTTCTGAATTACCATTTAAGGCAAAATGCACTACAAAACATTACATTGCTACCCATCCAAAAGTACAGTTATCCCATCAAACAGTCCCCCACTGATTTTGCATTGGGGGACTACATCTCATTGCTGAATAACAGCTGGACAAAAACTGGGTAACACCTGCACAAAGATTGAGTACCACCTGCACAAAAATAGGTGAAATGTCTGTTAGCAATATCTACATGTTTGTTTAACCATTCAGCCTATTGAAGATATTAAATGACACCATTCAATTCAGGAAATAGTTCACCCAACCTTTCATTTCAAGAATTAAACACGACAACCCTGGAATTACAGGAATTAAATTATGAAAAGCATTTCAATTCAGAAATTAAATTAAGGAAAGTACAAGGATCAACCATGAAAGCTTTTCAGCCATTGGATCATGTACAAATCAATCCACACCACACAATTAAATTTGGGAGATGGCAATCCATGCCAATCTTCCCTACCAATGAAATTCTAAATCATAAAACTATAAAACATCAACTGTTACTGCATTTGAGGCATTCGTTTTGCTCTTAAACTACTGCTGACATACATTCAGAGTTTTCAGACAGTGTTCCATTCATTTTGCAGACATACAATTTTCAGAAAGTGAGTTTTCAGACAGTGAATTTCCATTTTGTAGACATACAATCCTTTTCAGACAGTGTTCCAGACATACAAACAGACGACAGAGTGTGCTCAGTGTTACATTCCAGACAGAGTGTGTGCACAGTGTTACATTCCAGACAGTCTGTGTGCACAGTGTTACATTCACTCTCTTCATCAGTTGCTGGAGACATACATGTATTTCGTTGTTCTTCAATAATGTTATTCAAGATATTAAGCAGATTTGGATATTGACTTTATATTGAATAAAATCTTTCAATAAAAATAGTTCTAACACACAGTCCATGTCCAAATATAAGTCCATTTTAAAATAGGCACTTACTGATTTTAGACAAGTCCATGTAGCTAACATCCATGTAGGTATCGCATATCTTTCTGATGTTGATATTACAAGTAATACATAATTGACAAGTAATACTTCAATGCCAATTAATTCACAACAAACAACTAAAAGATTTCATGTTCTTAGCAGAAATTTTGGAATTCATACATAATTATAATTTACTCTATACAGTTGTGCTGTAATACTTATCAAATTTCTTAACGATGTTGGAAATTGCAGGTTGTAGCCATGCCAAGAGTTTCTGTTGCAGATTGGATAAGGAACAGGAGGCGAGGGAGAAGGGGGGCCCAACTGCAGAGCAGTTCATCAGATGATGATGCCAATGCTCCCATTGCTCCTAGTAATGTAGTTGAAAAGGACCCTGTGGTTGCATATCATCCCAGCCCACCATCAGCCACAGAACCACCTTCGACCACAATACAAGGTGCAATTTCAACAAAGAAAATCAGTGCAATCAGAGGCTGGACGAAGGAATACATGCTTGCTGCAATTGATGACATCGAGTTTAAGGGATATTCAATCCGTGCATCAACAAAAAAACATGGTATTGCTGCCTCTAACATACATTATTGGATAAATGGGTTGACTAATACAAAGCGCAGAGGGCCTGTTACAGTCATGACTGAAGAGGAGGAAGATGAGGTGGTGGAGTGGTGTAAGGAGATGGTCCAATTGGGACATGGGTTAGAGCTTATCCAACTTAAATCCACTGTAGCTCAAATATGTCAAGGGAGGCCAAACCCCTTTAAAGATGATTTTCTTGGTAAGTCATGGTGGAGTGGGTTTAAAAAGAGGCATCCAGACCTTGTGTTACGTACAACAGAGGGCCTTGACAGAGACCGGGCTTTAAATCTACGCCCTGCAATTGTTTCCAAGTTCTATAACACTATTTCTGCTTCATATGACCAGCACTCATATGCCCCAGACCACATATGGAACTGCGATGAGACATGCTTACAGGCAGGAAGAAATTGCGGTATGCAGGTAATTGCAAAGAGAGGGAGTAGAAATGTGCCTAAGATATTGCCTAAGAGCAGGGAGTGGATCACAATTCTTGCCTGTGTCAATGCAATTGGCTCATCTATACTAGGATTTTATCTATTTAAAGGTAAAACTCAACTAAAAAATTACATACAGAATTGTGAACCGGGGGCATGCATGGATGACAAAGGAACTGTTCCTAAATTGGCTTTGCCACTTTGCTGCTTCTGTACCGGGTGGTGTCTCGCCTGAAAACAGGCACTTGATGATTTTAGATGGCCATGGAAGCCACATGGCTGTGCAGATAATCGAGGAGGCCAATAAGTTGGGCATTGACCTGTTAACATTGCCGGCTCATACTACTCACAGATTGCAGCCCCTTGATGTGAGCGTGTTTGGGCCTTTCAAGAACTATTTCAGGGTCGAGCGAGCTTCATGGATGGCAAAGAACCCAGGGGTGGAAGTAAAGAGGTTTGAGCTAGCTGAGATTGCTAGCAAAGCATTTAAAAGGGCTCTCACACCTTCTAATATCAAGGCTGGATTTAGGAGGACTGGTATATGGCCACTCAATTATGATGCTCTTATGCATGATACCACATGTAGCCAAGCATTTGAAGTGGAAGGTCAAGAAGCAGAGAATTTAGAAGAGCATGTTGGTGCCCAAGAAGATGTAGCTGTTGCTGAAGGTATAATGTCCCTTTCTGAAGGGTTGTTCTGTGGTGGTGATGATGCCGAGCATGTCAGTGAGACACAGTTCAGTGATGAACCAACTAACAATATCAATGAGGCTGTGACACCCACTGATGCAGCTGACAATGAGCAATTGACCATGCCAACCCAAGTAAGTGCACCATCATGGCTGGCAGAGGCCATGATGAATATCACTGGAAATAATGTATCTACCACCAATGAGGATGAAAGCATGGACATTCCTTCACAACCATCAGGGTTGAACACCGAACTTGTTCATTATTTTGTGGACAATGGATCACTAGAAGAGGAGCCTATTCAGCATGAAGTACCTGAAGAAGACAACAATGGGGGCCATTCAGTTGTCGCAGAAGATGAAATCCAGCAGGCAGGTCCGGAAAAGCATAGATTACTTGGTGCATTCCTAAAGCTACCAGTAGAGAGAGTGAAGGCCTCATCAAGAAACTCAGCCTCAGATTATCTTCGTTTAGGGAGGAGTTCACAATTGCTTACATCTGAAGACTATATGAATTTAATGTTCGAGTCTGAACGTAAAAAGAATGAAATTCAGGAAGCTAAAAAGAGAAAGAAGGAGTTAGCCAATGAAAAGAGGGTTGCAAGGATTGCAACAACAGAAGCTCGAGCAAAGGAAAGGTTGGAAAGACAAAAAGAAAGGGAAGATAAGGAACATAAAAAGCAATTGGAAAGGCAACAGAGAGAGGCAAGAAAGGTTCAACAAGAGTTGGAAAAAGGACAAGGGGTGACAAGCAGAGAAGAACATGGTTCAAGACAGTTTGAGGCAAATAGGTTGATGTCTAACACGCTGGACCACATTGCAGAGCAGACACCATCATTCCAAGACCTGATTAACATCCAAGTCCCTAGCTATCAGGCAGGGGTTAGGCCCACCTCTTATACCCCTACCAGTGCAGATTTGAATCCTAATTGTGTTTATATGACACCTGCAGTCAGCGCTGGGGTTAGTAACACAAGTGGACACTTGGGCTACTAAGTCCCACCATGGCTACATGGAGCAAATTGGAGTCAACCATATGCCAACATTCATGCACATCCTAATCATCCAATGTTGGGCAGTCCACCATACTTGGGCAATGCAGGAAATGGAAGCCATCAAGCATAGAGGTGCCATGACTTAATTTTTGTAACTACAAGACACTGTGATTTTGGTAAGGATCAAATATGTTTGCTAATGATAGCATCCATGGATGTTTGGGAAGCTACAAACATTTTCAAATTAGTATGTATGAAACAGTGTCTAAATCCCCCAAGTTTGTTAATCTGTTGAAGTTATAGCCTTATAGCCTATATCAGATTTTGTATGAAGTTATATATCAACAGTTTATAATTCCTACATATCAAACAGTTTCTAAATCCTACAAGTTTGTTAATATGTTGAAGTTATAGCCTTAGCCTATATCAGATTTTTTATGAAGTTATATATCAAACAATTCATAATTCCTACATATCAAACAGTTTCTAAATCCTACAAGTTTGTTAATCTGTTGAAGTTATAGCCTTAGCCTATATCAGATTTTTTATGACACAATTAAACAAAGAAATTGAATTCATAATTGAATTGAACATCATTAAAAAAACAATTTGATTGCATCTAAACAAACTATCCCTTGTTTGCATCTAATCCTGTTAAATAACAAGTATCATCGAAATTCATTGCAAACTTCATCAATCAAAATCACTCAATAAAAAGGAGGTTAACATACTCAGCTCTGTGGTGGTTATACAAAGAAATTGAATTCATAATTGAATTGAACATCATTAACAAAACAATTTGAATGCATCTAAACAAACTATCCCTTGAACATTACATGCTCTTTGATGAACAGAAACATATACCAAATATCATGTTAAATAACAAGTATATCAACACGGGAAGCAATTGATTCCTGATCGAGACATTATAGCCTTAGCCTATATCAATTAGATCAACACGGGGAGCAATTGAAGTTATAGCCTTAGCCTATATCAGATTTTTGAATTCATAATTGAACATTGTACAGAGGTGATTCAATTAAGATGAGAGATGAAGTGGTCTTGCATTGCATCCTGTTAAGTAGATGTCCTAAAATAAATTAAATCATGCAGTACCTAGAATACCCACATCCTAATTCAAAATCTTTAAAATGTTTTTATCAAGCTCAACATACCATACTTAATATGCAATACTGCATAAAAAGATTGATTTAATGTTTGTTATGACAGTCAGTAAAAACTATAATTAAAGGATTGTGAGATTATATAGGGGAGAGGGGTCAGTGCCCGAACACCTCAGTGCTGACTGGACCAGGGGCCACGTCAGGAGGGCCAGCTCATGTACGACACTTGTCCTTTCGCATGGCGTTCACGTGGTGGGCAAGTATATCAACACGGGGAGCAATTTATTCCTGATCGAGACATTATAGCCTTAGCCTATATCAGTTAGATCAACACAGGGAGCAATTGAAGTTATAGCCTTAGCCTATATCAGATTTTTGAATTCATAATTGAACGAAGAAATTGAATTCATAATTGAATTGAAGTGATTCGATTAAGATGAGAGATGAATTGTATGGCTCTGTAAATGTCAATACAATAAACCAGTCCAAAAGAGCAATCGTGTAAAACAGAATTGCAACAATGACAAGAGTATGGCTCTGTAAATGTCAAGTGATTAACGAACATGAATTGTATGCTCGTTATATTTTGAGGTAAATTGACAATGCAATGTAGTTTCAGATGCTTGAAAAAAAAAAAAAAAGGTTAACGAACATAACTAACTGTGAGAATAAAGAATACTGACCTTATTTACTTCATATATGCCAAATATAATTTGCAGTAACTGACCATACAATGAAACTTACAATACAATGTAGTTTCAGATAGATTTAAATTTGTCGGAGGAAAATAGAGTTACTGTATGTACTATGTACAATGCCAGTACTAGAATATTGGGAAACCAGATCTGAACAAAACATACCACCCTACCCTTTGTTCAAAGAGGAAACCTGACATCATACCATTAAGGTAGGTACATAATCAGATAAAATTTAATGTTGTTATAGAAAAAATGGAACATTTGAAATTTAAATAATAATTAGGTTTAAATAATAATCAACTAAACAAAATGCAATCCTGATCACATCAACCCTGTCATAAAAACAATGAATCCTCTGTCAGCTCAATTCCCAGACAGGAAACTCCATTTACCTAATGAATCCTCTGTCAGCTCAATTCTCAAAAAAGAGCAGCTCACCACAGATGTACAGTGACGAGAAGCATCTAAGAACTGTGGCATTCTAGCATTCTAGCATTCTAGCTTTATAACAGAAGCATTCTAGCATGATGTAATTCAAGTTGACAGAAAACAATACGATTTTCTTGCTTCTCTGAAATAACTCAAGGCTTATGCCCAAGAGCATGTAGAGTATATGCTAGTTTAATATGATGTAGAGTATATACTACTTTAATATGATGATGCACCACTACTCGCTGCAGACATTGACATTGCATATTTCATACTGGCGTGTACAACACCTTAGGATAATTTCTATTAAACATTACAATGCTTCTCAATCAAAAATAGAATCTCTAAGGTCAATAACTCTTCAAATGTTCAACTACAATCCAGGAGGATATTTGCACCAATGTAAACAGTAAGACAAATTCGTAATAAAGACCCGTGTAAACAGTAAGACAGATGCATAATAAAATCAATGAAGTAAAATTTAAGCAAACTTTAATTTCAAGAAAAATATGAGGGCAGGCAGGTTATGAGACCATGAATCACAATAACTGAATATAAATCAATGAAGAAAAAGTGAAGTTTAGAAAATACGAATAAATGGAGGTTATAAAGCCGTGCACTAGTGTAACTAAATATGGAACATACATATAATGGAAACAAACAATATATGAATATATACCAATAACCTAGTATAAATTGAATCAGACTTAAACATGTAAGGCTACTAGTGACAACTCCAAAATAGAAGTTCACTCAAATTTTGGTCAATAGGAATGCAATAGTAATTCTTTCAAAAAATTCCAGGAAGATAAAGTTGCAAGTATGCACTCAAATTAACCCAAGGAACTTGTTCAACATAGAGAAATTATCCTACAATAATTTCTTGCATGCTTCAAGGGCTTCCTCTGTTCACTTGGACAGGAATGTGAGAGACTGGACCAACTACAAACCACACTATTATTCCCTAAGAGAGGATACAATGATTTTTTCCTTAAATTGCATCCGGTAAGAACTGACATATGGGAATCTTGGATGGGACCGTGGAAGAGGAGCTAAGAGAGTTGGTGGTAATGCCTTAACTTTAACTTTACTTTTGTAGAAAGACAATGTGGTCAATAAAGGTGGTCAATCAAAGGGAGAACTTAATTTTTTTGCTTGCCAATATGCAGATAGGAAAAATTTATAAAGCCTCCATAAGACCTGTCAAAGGTAAGCCACAAAAATAATCTTGGTTTTCCATTCTATTGAAAACATTTCCATTGTAGATGAAATTCATAATACGGATACTTAAATCTCCAATTTTTTTGTTATTGCCCATTCCGACAGTTGGATGAAATTTCTCTCAATGAAGTCATGAAAAACCTGGTCAAAAATAACAAACAATGTTGCAAATATTAAGTCGCAAAAGAAGGGTCTAGTAATATCCTCTGATATTACCATGTTTTTACTAATATTTTTTTAATTGTCATTGTGTTTCATAATGAGATGATAACATGCATATTGCTCTGACAATAGTTTTGGGGTTCACTCTCAGAATGTACTTGAAATCTTATTTTTTCTGGTTTTGTCAAATACAGGTTGCTCCTAATACCACACAATGCAACAACATAAAATTACAGTGCTCCCCAAACACGGGCCTATTAACAAATATTGCCATTACAGTGCTCAGAAAACTACATTGAAGAGAACAAGAACAACTTCTGACCTCAGTGAGGATGGTTGTGAGATTCGACAAACATAACATCTTGAAAACTCTATTTACCTAATGAATCCTCTGTCAGCTCAATTACAGATTATACAACCACATTTTAGAACAATAAACCCTACATTCCACTACTGCAAAAAAGAAAAATCAGGCGTGATACCTCCAATTAAAACCCTAAACCCTACAGACAGTAAAACCCTAGTAAAACCACACAGTGAAACAACACATTACAGATTATACAACCACATTTTAGAACAATAAACCCTACATTCCACTGCTGCAAAAAAGAAAAATCAGGCGTGATACCTCCAATTAAAACCCTAAACCCTATAGACAGTAAAACCCCAGTAAAACCACACAGTGAAACAACAATAAAACGCTGTAAAACCACAATCAAACACTGTTAAACCACAGTAAAACAGTAAAAAATCTCAACAGAGAACATCTCCTTAAGGTTAAATGTTTTTACAAACACATAGATATGACTGGTAGGACAGAGTCCTACCTTAAAACTCCTATCCCTCCAGGCTTCCTCCTTCATTCCACAGAGTCCTACATTCCACTGCATTGCATTGTCCTTGGCTTCTCCACTGACCTGCAAAAAATAAAAAACACAATCATTCAAAAAGCACCAACATTAACAAAAATGCAAAAACACTTCAAACATAAATTACTAACACACCTGAAAGCACGAGCTGAAAAACGCACCACCACAGAGCCGATAAAAACCACCACAGAGCCTAGAAAAACCACCACAGAGCCGAACTAAAACCACCACTGTGCCGAGCAAAGTAAAACAACTACAGAGCCGAATAAAAATATGACAGGGCGAAGGTAAAACAACTACAGGGCCGAGGCATGACAAAACAGAGCCAAGCATAAATAGCAAACAGCCGACCCTAAACCACACAGCGCCGAGGTAAAACCACCAAAGCGCCGAGGTAAAACCACCAGCTAGGCGAGGTTGAACAGGCAGACAGTATAAACCACCCACGATTGGAATGCCGCCGCGGCCAAACCAGGACCAGGGGAGCTCGACCCAGGAGAGCAGCGTCGCCATAACGAAGGATGGAGCGCGCGGACAGTGGCAGCGGAGGCGTCGGGCATTGGAGAAATGCTGCGCAACAAACGGAGCACAGAATCGACAGCAACTAGACCCGGACCAAGAAATGCCGCTTCGTCGAGAAGCCTCCACAAGATGGCGAGAGTAGACCGGCTGGATAGGTTAATCCACGGAGCGACCAGCTGCACGTGCCTGGCACGTGAACGCCATGCGATTCGACACTTGTCGTACATGTGCTGGCCCTCCTGACGTGGCCCCGGGTCCAGTCAGCGCTGAGGTGTTCAGCCACTGACCCCTCTCCCCTAGTTTGACTCCAAGACTTACATTACACTTTGAGTACAAACTTGCAGTTGCCCTAGAAGTCAAAACTCGTAAATGGAAAATAAAATGGAAAGTAAATGGGCATAAGAACGTTTTCGAAAAAAATTTAAACGTCAAAAATACTTTTTCGATCTCTCTAGGCACGTCATCGAAAATGGCCATGTGCAAATTCCAACCGTCAAATACTGCCAAAATGCCCTATGACGGCCAAAATGGCTATCAAATTCCATCCCAGGGGCGTTGCTTTTACTAATTATAGCTTTTTGCTTTGTGCTATAAGATTTTCCAGAAAGGATTCCAAATGCACCTGAGTTTGTTATTGATTCTTGTCCTGTGGTATCCAATTAATATTTGGATTTGTCTCCGATACTTCTGTATCCCAAATATGTTGACATGGTGCCAAGTAAAACCATTTCTGACAGTTTGCAGAAGCCGCCATCGCGCCAACATCTCAAACCATGACGGAAGGAACCATATTTGTAGGATATGTAGAGGTTTAGCTGGTAATTATATACTTGCCATGCTTCTGGCCACTGCGGAAAATGACCTCTGGTATATCAAAGCTTCAATCCAAATCCTTCATTCACTGTTCTCTCTCACGATCTGTTAGCAGACATTTACGCTACTCAAGAGCCTTGGCAAGCACTTGAGTGGGGATATTGGAGTCAGAATTTGATACAAGAAATGTTGCAATATCAAGCTGACATTATCTTCCTGCAAGAGTTGCAATCCGACCATTACATGGAGTTTTTCTTGTCTGTGTTCAAGGAATATGGTTATGAGGGGTTTTAGAAAAGAAAAAGTAACAAATACAGAGCACTAGTAGATGGTTGTGTTACTTTTATTAGGTGGCGATGCATTGGAATGTGTTGAGCAAACAACAATTGAGTTTGGTAATTTAGTAGAAGATGTGCCTGCCAAAATGTCTTCAGAACTTGAGAAGTGGAACGAATTAGCAAAACTACAATTTTATAAGGACAACATAGCCCAGGTTATGACTCTCGCTTTCAAATCTAAAGACAAGAAAAATTGTGTTCGCATCGTGAATACACATATTCATTCTCAATTTGCTAACAAAGACGTCAAACTCTGGTAAGTAATTTGGAGACATTATCATTAAATGACTGTAGTGAGATTGAATGACTGTAGTGAGATTGAAGTAAATTGGACTAACTCAATTGAACTAGAATATTTAGATGGACAGATGTGACACTTAGCAGGTGGTTGGAATTAGATCCTCCAACACTCCCCTTTAATTATAAAAAAAAAAATACAATTAAGATGTATGCTGGTCTATCTCTCAGGTAGGCTTACAATTTTAAAAAAATCACAATTTCCTTTTCTTTTTCTTTTCTTCCAGATCTTGTAGCCTCTACATTGTTTCAACTTTTTATTTGTTGGTGAAGGTCTTTTGTCGTTCCAAGTTGTAGCCTCTACATTGTTTCAACTTTTTATTTGTTGGTGAAGGTCTTTTGTCGTTCCAAGTTGTAGCCTCTACATTGTTTCAACTTTTTATTTGTTGGTGCAAGGAGGTTGTCTAAGCATGCCTTGGACTTCTTCAAAAAATGGCTTGTATGTGGGTTGTAATTGCCACATATTATTTTCTTTAGAGTGTTTTTCATAATGAATCTGCTCCAACATAAGATGAGAATAAAATTTTCTCTCTTCAAAACTACAATACCTGAAAATTTCATTGATGTGTTCATCATGCATGTTGTCTTCAACATTCATTTCTGCAGTTTCTATGTAAACCTCATCTAGAAATGGTAATGCCAGCCATGCTTCAAAGAAATTTATTAAATCAAATTATCATCTCAACAAGTTATCATTGTTGGAATCTGTAAAGTTCAAATCCAATAGTTTATTTTGCAGATGGGGGTTCACAAACGTCTATGTGTTATTTTTCTGCTTCTTCTGCAAATTCTTCACTCATCATCCACTTGTGGCTTAACACAATGAGATTCACCAAATTCTTTATTTTCAACTAGATTACTTTCATTACACCAAAATTCTTTTTCGTTTCCAAATCTTTCACACATCTATGATTAGCTCACTACGACTCAACAAACAAAACAAACTAGAGACATAAGTATTATTTACAATAAAAATAACCCTATAATGATTTTTCTATGCAAAATTATCTAAAAAACAACGCATTAACCAAAGCTTTAACAAACCCTTTTTAATTTTAAATTGGAAAGCCTACGAAAAATTTAAACAATACCCTCCTTTAGAAATATCACTACATTTAAAAAAAAAAAAAAAAAAAAACTCCAAACACGAGCAATGACCCCTTTATTAAAAAATAAATCCTTTTCAAAAATCAAACAAGCCTGTTTGAAAACTCACACAAACTCTTTTTCTTTTTCTTAAATAACAGAATTCCCTTCTTGTTAATAAATTTGAATTTTTTTCCAAGTCCTTGAAAAATCACATAACCATGCCGAAAGCTTTGTTCATCTTACCAACTAAGAAAATTACATGAGCCCACATTCGTATTTGTAGTGCCTTTGTTTAAAAAGGAATTACTCCCTTTTTTAAAAGATACCATTCAAATCTTGGACCTTTTGTTTAAAAACAAATAAAGAGCCTTTCCTTTTGTAATACGTCCAAGTTTTGAAAAGACTCGGGCTTCGAGCTCTTCGACCTTTGAAACTAGACTCGTGACGTGACTGGGATCCTGAACGGTCGGAATTTCAAAATAGACTTGCTCTTCAAAATTATTAACAGTTTTTACACTTTCTTATCTATTTTTAAAGTTTTAAAAAAAAATTTGACTTTGACAAAATTTTAACTGTATTTAACAAAAAAAAAAAATCACCCATAACAAGCGTCAAATTCCATCCCTTCTTAGAAATTGCAGCTTGAAAAGAAGATTTGGCATGCCTTTCCTGCAACTCCTCGAGGTTTCACCCAGCCTGCCCATGCTCCGATTTGTCCATCCCTTCTTAGAAATTGCAGCTTGAAAATAGGGTTTGGCATGCCTAAATACACTAATGGGGAGTATGGAAAACTTGAAAATAGGGTTTGGCATGCCTAAATACATCTTGAAAGCATAGACGCAGAGACTCCCATATGATATGATATGATTATTTTTTAACCAAATAAGACTATAGCAATGATATCGATAATACATAAATCATTAAATACTTAATCATTAAAGTGATGAGACCCCATTTAAAGAAAGTTTGCACCCAACATTCAAAATTCAAGATAGGTTTATTATGGGTAATGATTCTTATGATGAGAAATTCATATTAAGAAGCCATCAATAACCAAATATATCATATTTCAATATGCCAGAAGAGCAAAGATGATACCCTCAAATGAACCCTCAAATGATAATATATGCAGAAGGATGTTGGCTCACTTCCTAAAATTGATGGGATAATTTAGCATCAAATTGTTGGTGGGACTGTTTGACACATCATTCAATTGGTGGCAAATGAGTAGTACTACTATGTGTTACATGCCAGGTTAAATATATATATCATGTTATCAATGAAAAAAAACGGAAGACAATCATTGTATATTTTATAAAGAAGTTATTAATATTAATAGGGTGGAGTTATTTGTAATTTATCATAATTATTTCAAAATGAAGTTAATATAATCTTTTTTAATAATTGAATATCTGTGCAGGAAGAATATAAATTATTTAAATTTTACAATAAGGTTAAAAACTATTACAATAAAGTTCATTTTGTTATTTATTTAAATTTAACTTATATAAAGAAGATAATATTATTCTTTGTAACCATACAAAATAAGCTCAATTGACAAATCTATTGTACTTATTTTATTATTAAATTTTTAACTTAATATCTTAAAAACAAAAATCATAATGTTAAGTAAAATAGTAAATACTATCTAGTCGATAACGTAGTCTATTTTATTTTATTAGGAAATCTCAATTTAAATGTTATTTTAAGATTTATGTGAAAAATAATATCATAAAAATAAACCATATAAATGTTAAGTAAAATTTTGGATATAATATAATTGATAACATTATGTGTCAACTCTAAAATTGGCATTCAAAATGTTATTTTAGGATCTACGTTAGGTATATTTTAATTATTCTAAGTGTTTATTGTTTTCACTGGAATATGATAAATTGTTGGTGATATTATGAATTTTTGTTGCTTAAAATGCGTTTTTGAACACATAAATGGATTCATGGTATTGATAAATATTAAGACACTAAGATTACATAAGTTATAAAATTCAAAATTATTATTCTAAAAAATTTCATCGCCTTCTTTCTAAATAAGGACTATAATTTTTGGTCAAAGTCAATGATTGTGGACTTTGTATGCTTATTAAATTTTTGAAACATATTTTTAAATTTTGATGCATTCTTATATTAAATTTAATTTTAAAGTAAAGAAAAAATTTATCAAATATTTTAAATTTAAATATTTAATTTTGTATTGGATTATTCTTACAATGGTATTTAAGTGTCACATTAGTACACGTTAGATATCGTCACATTTTGAATACTCTGTGAAAATTTAAATACTTTGTTTCCAATGTAAGTCATTTGTATTTATTACTATTTTGAAGTGATGACTCTAAACAATGGTGTAATTGAGGCTCTAACCACACTACACCATGCAAACACTTGTCCTCACTACCTCACTACTTGCCCACCTCCTCACCACTTGTTATTATACCAGATTGAATATTTTCCATCTATGATGACAACAATATATGTTCACATTTTACTCTCCATCTTTATTTTCTTTCTTGGCATTGGAATAAAGGAACTCTTAAGTACACATAGGATAGGAAGAAATGCAATAGTAAGCATTTAGTTAGTAGTATAGATAATGGTTGTGATAGTCTTACTGTTAGAGGAGGAAATCTCTCCTTTCCATTTGATCTTAAGATCAAAGAAATACATACCATGGTTATTATACTTGTACTTTAATGTAGTTTGTAATTTATGGCAGTGTATCTGTAGCTGACAAAATTGGTAATCAACTTGTACACTCAAATATCAATTTTCTAATTAGATTAAAATGATTCCATTACTATTATATTAAGAAACTAAATCTAAAGGGTTAAAATATACTAGTACAAAGACTCACAACAAGTGTGAGGTTTCATCAAGTTTGGTTATATGGATTTAGAAAAATTTATTAATATGAATTTTAATTTCATAAAATAAAAATAAAAATCGAATAAATATTGACAATATTTGAATTAATCCTACATGCCAATATGAATCTATATTTCATATTGGATTTCTAATCTAATACATTTCCTAATTCCAAATTTCTAACAAAAATAATTCCCTACAATGAGGAATGCCAACACTAATGTTTTTGAAATGTAGAGGCATTAGAACTAGTTTTATGGGCATTTCTTATGGCCAAAGGTATTATTATTATCATACCTTGTCTGAATTGGATAATTATATTGTTTTTCATCCATATCGAGGAATTTGGAGTGGAAAAAATGAAGGAATCATCTCATGGGACCATTTTTACTGGCAGAACCCAGTTTCGCGAAACGAGGTCTGAAACCTTTCGGGAGCATTTTGAGGCATCAAACGTTGTTTTTTTGGGGGTAAAAAATTACCAATTTAACATTTCCATGCTATTATACACACATATACCTTTCCAACGATGCAAAAGTGTGTCAATCGGAGTTTGTATGCAAAATTTATGTCACTCAAAATTTGACCTTCCTATTTTCACACCTATAGTTAAGGAGGATGGTGCATCAGCCCTCATTATTCATGGAAAAGGGGAAATTTATGTGTTTTTGATGTAAAAGACTCTATAATATTCTATATTGTAACTCTAGTTAAGAGTTGATGTAGTCAAAATTAACCACTAGTAGGTTATCAAGTTTTGTTATAACCAGGCCACTAGGAGGAAGAGGCATTCCATTCTTTCGAGAGTATTTTTTTCCATATCTGAGCAAAGATAGCCAAGAGATATAGGATGTAGAGCACACAGAGACGATTTTTGCACTGTAGTATCCCACGGGCCACAGACATTGCTTCTTTGTACTTGCAACGATATTTCCAGACAGAGAAAGAGAGCGAAGCGACCTCACCTTCCATCTGGGTTTTCTCCCAAAAGGGTTTCCCAAAGAAAATATCTTGTGTCGTATGTGTGTGTGAGCATATTTTTTCATTCTCTACTTTTCTGCATAATTTCCATTCGCATGCATGCACTAATTACAATTAAATTTATAGATATATCAGTTTAATAAAACTGTAATAGTGTAGAAATTATGTATTTCAATATTTTATGGATCTTTTGGTATGAGAGAAGGTTTCTTCGAGTATTTGTTGGAGATTACATGGGTCTAGATCGGTGGGACCAAAAATTGTAAAACCCTAACCATGGGTGATGAATCTTTAAATTAACGTTGTGATCCTGTAGAGGTGAGGTTTTCGCGTCTTGAACAACAAGTCATAGATATGAAATGAAATGTAAACCTCCTCATGGCATCCCTAAGCAATAAATGGGCGCATTTGGAGAAGATGGGGGTTCGAATGCAGAGAAAAAATCAGAATGGGGATTAGAAGATTGTGGAGAAATGGAGAACCAGTCGAAGAAAGGACTCAAAAAAAGATCAACCCAATTCGACTATCGTGAACCAATCACAGTCCCTGTTTAAAATGGAAGAAAAATTCGATATCGAATCGTACCACAGCAAGATCGACGCATTGAATTTGAACCATTGGTTGTAACAACTGGAAGTTTACTTCATTTTTTATCATATCGAGGAAGGGAAAAAGATCGCATTTGTGTGGATGAAATTAGAGGGACGTACACTCACTTGGTGGGAGAGCCACACAGAAACCCCAAGGTTGGAGGGAGAACCTTCAGTGACTAAGTGGGAGGATTTCAAAACCCTCATTAAGTCAAAGTTTTATCCCATTGGGTACGTGTAGGACCAGTGGATACGATGGCATTACTTCAGGAAAAATTTGGGCCAAAGTGTGCAGGCGTAGACCACAGAATTCAGAAAGATGGCTATAATGTTGGGTATCTCTCCAAAGAACCCTTATGTACTCCTCAAGTATTTGAGGGGTCTGCACCGTCATCTATGTGAGAAAGTGATTTTTTTCAAACCCAAATCGGTGGACGAGGCTTGTGTATAGGCACAATACCTAGAGAACATAGGCCTAAAAAGAGCGCAATAAAGTGGATCAAAGAGAAGGAGCAACAAGATGCTTCTAAGGAGGGGAAGAAGAAGCAAGAAAGGGGAAAATATAAAACTACGGCAACCACAACACACTAGTGCAAAGATCCTAGAAACCACTGCAACATTGATGGCCATGCAGAGGAGAAGTGTTGGAAGTTTCATCCATAGCTAAACTCGAAGAACAATAAGAATAATCTCATGGCCATTGATTCAAGCAACCAAGTTGAAAGCGGCTTAGATGTGGATGAGAAGATCATGTGTAAGTTAGTATAGAAGGAGTGAATCTAAGTAGCCTTCAGCAGTAGGAAGAGAAAAAAATTACCAAACTCTTCCATATAAAGATACATGTCAAAAAGACGAAGATTGATGTTATGTTTGACTCACGATCATAGGAGAATCTCAGTTGCAGTAGAGTTGTTCAAGAAGTTGGGGCTGAAAGTTTGTGATCATACAAATCCATATCCAATATGATGGGTAAATAAGGATGCAGAGCTGAAGGTAACAAAACAGTGTAAAATTAGATTTTCTATCAAGGTTGATTTTATTTATGAAGTTGATATATATGTGGTTCCCCTTTATGTATGTGGAGTCATGTTTGGGAGTCCATACATGTACATATGAGATGCAATATTCACGAGGAGATCCAATCAGTATCGGCTCATCAAGGATGGAAGTTTTTTTATCATCAACGTGCACAAAGGCAACTCGAAAATTTCACTGGTAAGTGCCAACCAAACCAAGAAATTGATCAGTTCCAGCAAGAACAATGTTTTTGTTGTTTTTAAGAGAAATTCGGTCTGAAGAGGAGTCAATAAGAGGCACGACATACCTGGAGGGGTGTACTAAGAAATAGAAAAAAAAATTGGAGGAGTTTTTACAGGCATACGAGGATGTGCTCCAAGAGCCTAAACGGTTACCACCTATGAGAGAAGTGGAACATGAGATCCAAATTTTTCCATACTCCCAATTGCCAAATATTGGGTTGTAAAGGAAGTCTGTTATAGAAGAAAGTGAGGTGAAGAAATAGTTGTAGCAACTGCTGGAACAGGGTGTCATTCCACTGAGTACATCAAAATCTGGGTCACCCATCATCATTGTGCCAAAGATGGAAGGGACTTGGCATATGTGTATATATTACATAGCATTGAATAAAATCATGTTCAAGAACAGATACCCCCTACCTAGGATAGACGATCTGCTAGATTAGTTGCAGGAAGAAAAGTACTTCAACAAGTTGGACTTGAAGTTTGGATTTTACCACGTTCGAGTCAAAGAAGAAGATACATGGAAGACCACCTTCAAAACTAGGCAAGGTTTGTATGAGTGGTTAGTTATGCCATTTGGCCTATGCAATCCACCAGCTACATTTATAAGCTTAATGAATGATGTATTGCGTTGATCCTAATTTAAGCAGGAATGAAACAGAATACACATATAACCATAAATACAAAGATGCAGCAGAAATAACAATTCATTTCATTAATATCAAATAACTGAAATTTTTTTACAGACAGATTAGAAATAAACTAGCTAGGGCGTTGGTAGCTTATCTCTGAGAAGAGATGTGGTAGTTACAGGCCTCTCAACTATGTTTTATAATGAGGCTCAAAGGCCTATATATTATTGAGAAACAATGGAAAACCCTAAACATCCAAAAACCTAACCTTAGGAGATGAAACTCCAAAATATGGGCCTTGTCAGGGTAAATTGGTACATCAATTTCCCGAGGTCATAACTTTAACATACTATCTTCGTTTGATGCACATGACACATCGTTAGAAAGATATATTCGAGGACTACAACTACTGACAACAAATATCAAGTCCAGAACGTACTAATATTCACAGGGTTTTATGCCCAAAAAACGTTTTTTAGGGCCTCAAAATGGCTCCGGAAGTTCATGACCTGAAAAATTGCCAAAAATAGTAAATTGCGCTACAACTAAGGAAATTGAAAAACTGAAAGAAACAATGGTGGGGGTCCAAGTGGAATAGACGGGTGGCCACCAATATCCATCTGGATCATTCCTTCCCACTTAGGAAATAATGGTCCCCATTGAGTTGAGTTCCTCCATGAGATGAGAAAACTTCTGTTGAACTTGGTCCCTAGTGAGCCACTTGCCCTGGTGAAGTATTTGGCCTACTTTGACAACTCAATATAGCTCGATCCTCTACTGGAATTTTTTCTTTAATTTGATCAGTTGTGGCTTGTTCCATGCAGTCTAGGTTTAACTCTATTGGTGTGAGTTTTTCTGCCATGTCGAATGGGTCCAATAAAGGTGGAAAGTAGGGTCAAAGGTGGTCGACATTGAGCACTGGGTGCAGACCAAGGAATGGTGGAACACTAAACTTGAAGGAATTGTCCCCTACAACCTTGGTGATGGTGTATGTCCCATATAGGAGCGGGCGAAGCTTGCGGTGGTGTCCAATGAGGTGCTCCTTCTGCAAATGTAGCCACACTTTGTCGCACACCTAGAAGTTGTGTTGCACCCAATGTTGATCATGTCGATGCTTGTAATTAGCATTGGCTCTGTCCAATATGTCATGAACCTATTGGTGTATGTGTTGAATGCACTCAATGAAGTTGTTTTCCTTGGCAGCTTTAGAATGGACATGAGTCAAATCAACCTGAGTAGTTGCAAATGGCATGGCTACGTCAATGGGACATAGTGGCTAGAATCCAAAGCCCACTTGAAAGGGTTTATGGTCGTTTAAGTTGTGGAGGGTCCGGCTATAGCTATGGTGTACATAGGGGAGGCTCTCATCACATGTGCCTGGATGCTTTGAGTTGTACATGAGCATAATGTGTACGATCATCCTATTGACGACCTCTATCGGGCCATCAGTTTGGGGATGGAAAGTTGTAGAATTGGTGAGCTTGGTTTCCAAAATTGACCAGATGTTGGACCAAAATGTACTGAGGAACATGTTGTCCCGATCTGAGATGATAGACTGTGGGATCCCAAAGTGTACCCACACTCATTCAAAGAAGAGTTTAGCAGTGGCTTCTGTTGTGATATTATTCTTACAAGCTCCCATAATGGTCATCTTCGAGAATATGTCGACAACCATGAAAACACAATCGTTACCATGCTTAGTAGAAGGAAGGCCCAACATGTAATCTATGGAGATGGATTCCCAAGGTCGACTAGGGGTAGGCAGCTGATTATAGAGGCCTTGCCTCTTAATGGTTAGTTTGGCAATGGCGCAGGTAGTGTAGGATCTAATGTACTTCCCGACATCAAGTCGAAGGTTTGGCCAATAAAAATACTTCTGCAGTGTTTCCATTGTTTTCTCAACCCTGAAATGCCCAGCCACCCAACTTTAGTGCACTTCCAAAATCATCTTGGCACGTTCGCTTGAAGGAACACAAAAGTGTCACAGTGACATAACAATGCATCCTGGAGGTGAAAATTTGGAACTCGGCTACCCTCCAAGAGAGTCTTGTATGTGTGGCATAATTCTGGATCGCTTTTGTAGAGAAGCACTCAATCAAAAGTCTTGTGCCCACAAGAGTTGAGAACGGTGGTTATCGCCACAATCGGTGGTCGGATGAGGCAGTCTGCAACATTATTGGTGCTGCTCATCTTGTTCTTGATGTTCAAATGAAACTGTTGCAGATATGTGGACCACTTCTTATGGCGATCGTTATGCAACTTCCCTTGTGTCTGTACGAACTACATGGGTCGGTGGTTTGTGTGGACGATCATTTCCTTCCCTAAAATCTAATGCTTCTATTGTCAGCAAGCCTACACAAAGGAATACATCTGTTTTTCGTAAGTGGGGTACTTTCAGACTGTGTCGGACAATGTCTCACTGTGATATGTCATTGGATGCCCCTGTTGAGTAAGAACTGCCACAATATCATAGTGAGAGGCATTTGTCTCGATCTCAAATGGTTGTTGCAAGTCGAGTAATGTGAGCATTGGGGCACATCAGAGGCGATGTTTCAATTCTATGAACGCCTTCTGTTGAGATTCCGACCAAAATAATTTTTCTTTCGCTCCTCCCTTAGTGACTTGCCTCAAGGGCCAAGTGATATGAGAAAATCCCAACACGAACTTGCGTTAGAAAGTAGCAATACCTAGAAAGCTGCGAAGCTCTGTTAGAGTGGCTAGGGCTGGCCAATCTTGAATGACTTAGATCTTGGTTGGATCCACATGCACCCACCGCTCATCAATAATTTATCCTAGATACTGAACCTGGGTCATGCCAAAAGTGCACTTCTCCAAATTGGCACACAACTTGTGTTTCCTTAGTGTTTAAAGGACCTGTCGGATGTGGTGGAGGTGCTCTTCCCAAGTCTAGCTGAAGATCAGGATGTCATCCAAGTACACAACTACAAATGAGTTGGTGAATGGCCGCAAGATGTATTCCATCAGCCTCATGAAGGTTGTGGAAAAATTCTTCAACCCGAAAGGCATGAGCAGCCATTCGAAAAGGCCCTCCTTGGCTTTGAAGGTAGTCTTCCACACATCGGAGGGTTTGATTAGTACCTGGTGATACCCAGACTTCAAGTCGATCTTGCTGAAATATTTTTTCCCTTTGAGTTAGTCCATAAGGTCATCAATCCATGGGATCAGGTACCTATTACAGATAGTGATCTTGTTCAGCGCCCGATATTAAATATAGATTCTGCAACTCCCATCCTTCTTCTGCACCAATATGATCAGGCTCCCACGGGGTGATGAACTTGGTTGGATGTGACCTTTCTACAATAGCTTCTGAATCTGCCTCTTGTTTTCATCATTCTCCATAATAGAGCGTCAATAGATTGGTCCGTTGGGCAGTGGCACACCTATGGTCAGATCGATGGGGTGCTTGACCTGACAGTGCAGAGGCACCCCTACGGGTGAGGTGAAGATGCCCCAGTACTCCTCCATGACCTTATCCATTTGTTTTTGTCATGCAGAGGAGCCCTATCTAGACGTCATGGCCACAGTCTTCTTCTTTCCTTGAGGGCAGATCATCAGGAAAACAAATTTCCCAGGTTTTGAAATGATCTTACTGCATTTTTTTGCAGTAACCAAAGAGATAGCGGCAGTAGGTGGTACCTTTAGTATCCTGTACAACTGATTTCCCAAAGTAACAATAACAGTGCGAGGTCGAGACTCATACAAAACATGTCGCTTCCACAAGTATGCTTGGCCTAATAATACATCACAAACATAAAGATGAGAAATGTCACATAATACCCCATCAGTGAAGGGCTTGATGTTGTAGGAAAGGCGGCACTACTAGCTGACACGGAGATCCAATCCTTGGTGAAGCCACCTGATGGTGTACAGTTGTGGGTGTGCATTCATTGGCAAGCCTAATCGTTCATGACCTCTGCTAAAATTAGGTTCTTTTGGCTCCCACTGTCGACAATGAACTGTAGCAGGGAACCCTTTACCCACATCTGGGAGTGGAAGATACACTCCTCCTCCTTTGGATCTTCCAGTTCTTCCTTTTGGATCTTCGTGGTGGCAACAGTGGCATTGGGCTCCACATCGATAATCTGCTTCCCTCTGTCATTCCCCTTCTCGGGTTCTGATTCAGTGTCAGAGCATGCATCTGATTCAGAAGCCTTCATATCGGCCACCAGTGACTGCTTGGCCCGACACTCACTTGTGTTGTGAGTGGAGCTCTTATGGAACTCACACCACTTTCCTGTGTCCTTCTTCGGATTCGTGGTGTTTTTATTTTCTTGTGGCTTTGGTGGGTTTTCTTCAACCACCATGCCTTAGATTTGTCCTTTTTTCTATGGTATGGGGGCACCTTTCGCTTTCTTTGGATTTGTAGATCCAAAGTCTCGCTTATTCTGTTTGAATTTCTGCTCAATCTTTGCAGCATACTGGTATGTTGTACCAAGCGAGGAGATGTCGAGGAACTCCATTTCCTCCTGAATGTATCTGTGCAGACAACTCCAGTACCTCAGCACCAAATTTTTCTATGAATATTTGATACCCAACTTTGTGCACAGGGTATGGAATGGATTCGTTAGCTCATGCACATCTTGATTGCTTTGTTGCCGCAGCGTAGTCCATTGTATGTACTTGTCCTCATAGCTCCCCACGAGATAATCTTATTCCTTGATAGCATCTCGGAAATAATTCCAAGTGGGTATGGATGAGAACAGATAGGGTTCCCCCTCGTCATTTTTCTCATAGTACGATTCCCACTAGTCCTTGACATGGGGGGCGGCTTTGATCAGTGAAAAAATAATCTTCTCCAGGTTAGAAAATTCATGAACCGAGAAATATCCTTCTAATATATTCAACCATCTATCTATGATGTCTACATCTATTTGGTCATCAAATATGGGAATGTCAAAGTTTACTTGTACCTTAAAAGTGGTTGTGCTTCTAGAGTGGTTGCTGGATGTAGATGTGCCACTATTGGGCAGTCATTGAAGGATCTAAGCGAAGTTATCATCATCGCGTTCCTTTGCTTTTCAAAGGCCTCCTTGAGCAATATTTTGATAGGATCTCCTGCTCCCTCATCTTTCTTTTCGTCCCCCATGGGCAGTCGTCGGGTTTTGCGAGGTTGATCTTGCAAAGGTTCAATGAGATCAAGCCCTAACTCCTTATACCCCGACCTCGTTAGGGACATGTAAAGAAGGATCGAGAAAGAGAAGACGACTCTGATGCCACTGATCTAAATTTATGCAGGAACACAACATAATACACATATAACCATAAATACAAAGATGCAGCAGAAATAAAACTTCATTTCATTAATATCAAATAACTGAAATTTGTTTATAGACAAAATGGAAATAAACTAACTACGACGTTGGTAGCTTATCTCTGAGAAGAGATGCGGAGGCTATAGGCCTCTAAAATATTTGTTACAATGAGGCTTGAAGGCCTATATATTATTGAGAAACAATGGAAAACCCTAAACATCCAAAAACCTAACCCTAGGAGATGAAACGCCAGAATATGGGCCCCGTCGGGGTAAATTGGTACATCAATTTCCCAGGTTCGTAACTTTGGCATAATATCTTCGTTTGACGCACATGATACATCGTTAGAAATATATATTCGAGGACTACAAATACTAAAAAAACATATCAAGTTCGAAATAGACTTATTTTTTCCGAAGTTTTGATGCCCAAAAAACGTTGTTTAGGGCCTCAAAATGGCTCCGGAAGTTCAGGACCCGAAAAAATGTAAAAAATAGTAAATCGTGCTACAATTAAGGAAACTGAACAACTAAAAGAAATAATGTTGGGGGTCCAAGTGGAATAGGCGGGTGGCCACCAATATCCACCTAGATCATGCGCCCTTTTATATATTCATTTGTTATTGTTTATTTGGATGATATACTAGTATATTGTGGTATCCGGGAAGAGCATATATCACATTTGACACAGGTGTTGGAAACATTGAAGAAGCACTAGTTACTAGAAAATCTCAAGAAATTTGAGTTTGCGCAGCAATCCTTGGTGTATCTGGGGTATCTGATCGATGGAGGGGAGATGAAGGTAGATCATTCCAAGATGGAGGCCATCATGAAATGGTCAGTTCCTACTAATTGTTTTGAGATCAGGAGTTTCATTGGGGTAGCATAGTACCCGAGGAAATCCATAGCCTCGTTTTTAGTAGTAGCAGCATCGCTCCATGCTATAAAAATGAGTGGTTAAAGATTTTACAGTGAGGAAAAGGCTAGAAGAAGGCTTTAAAGGGGCTAAAGAAGAAGATTAGTCAAGCACCAGTTCTAGAATTAACAAACTTGCAACGACCCTTTGAAGTGGAGATAGACGCGAGTGGGTATGCTATGGAAATTGTCTTGATACAGAGAGGAAGGCTTGTCTGCTAACATTCTGAAGTATTTCATGGGGAATTCCTTAAATACCATACCTATAGTAAGAAGCTCTATTCCATAGTGCAAGCTGTGAAGAAGTGGAAGCACTATATGGTGGAAAAGGATACAGTAATCCACACATATCGCCAACCGTTACAGTACTTGCAGGCCCAGAGTAAGCTACAGCAGAACAGGAATTACATTAGGGGAATTTTGAGGTCTAAAATGAGCCTCCTCAGAAAAATGTGGGGAACATACTCTTATTTTTCTCCTTCAATGTGGGGAACTACTTTTTCAACTCATATTTTCAACTTATCTCCCTAAGGTTTTACTCAAATTTAGAGTGGGAGTACTCGTTGGATGCAAAAAATAATTCCTCATCCAAGGAGTACCCATGTTGCATACTTTTAATGGACTCTACTACATGAAAAATGAAAAATAGATGATAAAACGAGATTGAAATCAAGTTTTTTCATGTATTTCTCATTTTTCGTGTAGTAGGGTCCATCAAAATTATGCAACATGTGTACTCCTTGGATGAGGAATCAAATTCGGCATCCAACGAGTGTTTCTACTCGAAATTTGAGTAAACGCATAGGAAGATGAGTTGAAAAGAAAAGAAAAAATTCCCTCTAAAATTTGATGATGTAATGTAATCTTATTTTATTATTTCCACTATTATTTTATAATTTCCTTAGAGGCCTATTTTAGACCTCAAAATTCCCCTAATGCAAGTGGATGGGGTTTTTACAACAGTTTCATTTGGTGATCAAGTATAAGAAGGGAAACACAAACAAGTTAGTCGAAATGCTTTCAAGGCCACCCACATAAAAAATCATAGCTTTGGGGACTCTTATGCACATGGAGCTTGTTGGAATGGAACCCAAATGGGGTTTCTGATTTAATTTTCCCTTAATTAAATTGGAAAAAAAATTGTAATTTTATCTCATGACAACTTTTATTAGTTAACTAAGTCAAGAAGACTTATTTAGCTTAGGAAATTCACATTAAGGGTCTAATAGGAGGCATGTAGAGATTTCCCGTGATTTTAGGGGGTCCAGTTACGGTTATTTGTGAGTTGTAATTAGTTAACTCAATTAATTGCATGGGTAAAAATGCGAAGCTAGGTTACACTTTCGTGAGAAACGCATTCGAAAATCTAATTTTCCCAACAGTTCAACCGAACTTTTAGGAAGTTCAACCAAACTTTTAGAAATTTCGGCCGAAGTTTAGAAATCAATTCGGCCGAACAGTTTTTGCGTTAACATTGACAACATGGGTAAACATATTTTTGGCTAGAGATAGGAAAACCAGTAACAAAATATTGGCTGAACTATTAGTTCGACCAGACTATTATTTCGACCAAACATTTTATTATAATTCAACCAACATTTTTGTTATAAATATACCGGCCCCCATACCGCAACATGTTTTCGGTCAGTTTGTTACCATTGGAGAGCTATGTTGCGCTTTCTCGTTGTCTCGTTGTGTTTTCGAGCTCTATTTTTCTTTCTCGCTGTCTCATTGTGTTTTCAAGTTCTGTTGCACTTTCTCGTTGTCTTGCTGTGTTTTCGAGCTCTGTTGCGATTTCTCGTTGTCTCTCTATGTTTTTTAGCTCTATTCCGCTTTCTCGCTATCTCGTTGTCTTTTCGAGCTATGTTTCACTTTCTCGTTGTCTCGTGGTGTTTTCGATCATTTTATTCGATGTGTTGCGTTGTTGCAGGGGCTAGGAGGGGAGCAAGCGAAGGTGTGAAGGTAAGTTAAATTTGTTATTTTTTTTGTTTATGGCTATTTTTGTTTCTTAAATCTAATTTTCAGTTTGTTTTGTTTGCAGGTTTTATGCAGGTTCTAATCTGCGTCCTCAGTGTGCTCTGCCTGCTCTACGTCCTCGTCTTCTGCTCTGTTTGCTCAGCGTGTGCTTTCTCGTTGTCTCCTCATCTGCCTCATCGACGTGCGCTGTCTATTTCCAGGTAAGGCTCTTAGGAATTTATTCAAATATTATTAGAGGTTGTAAATTTGTTATTTTTTTTTGTTTATGGTTGTTTTTGTTGTTTAAATCTAATTTTTAGTTTGTTGTGTTTGCAGATTTTTTGTAATCTCTGCTTTGTGTGCTTTTCCTGCTACGCGTCCTCGTCGTCTGCTATACCTGCTTGGCGTGCGTTGTCTCGTTGTCTCCTCGGCGTGCGCTGTCTATTTCCAGGTTTGGGTCCTATGGGAATTGTTGTTTTCAATTGCGTGTGAATTTCTTCCAATAGAAAGTGTTTGCTTATTGTTTTCTTATTCGTGAAAGCTAGCACTTATAGTTTCTGTAAAGTAGGTAATTTTTTGTTATTTTTAGTTATGTGTGAATTTCTTCCAATAAAACATTTTTTCTTATTGTTTTCTTATTCATGAAAGCTAGCACTTATAGTTTCTATAAAGTAGGTAAATGTATTCCCACTTCCTGCTTCCAGATTGGGAATATCCTCCTGCTTAAGAGAATTAATATCCATTTGTAACAAGTATCTTTCCTCCTATTGCTCTTATAAAAGAAATATCTAGTTTTGGCACGAGCACTTCATTTGGATCTGTTACTGCCATTAGCTTTCAAACTACCTTTTCCCTTGCTACCTATGCCCATTTTTTGTCTGTATCTATGTTTCTTGTGTTGGTGCCTCCCGTGCCTTAGCCGTAGGTGACATGGATTTGATATAAACTAAGGAAACTGATATTGAAATGATAGTTTCTTATTCTTTTGTTGTTGAATCTGCGCCTAAAGACTCTGTCACTAGGGCTTGGTCAAAAGGATCTACTACGGGTTATGTAACTGGCTGGTCCTCGTAGGTAATTTGCAAGATAAAGATAATAATCAACCGCATTAACAACATCAAAATCGGGATCAATATATAGAAACAAAATCTAACTCTGTCCCTGCACTTGGTTTTTCTTATCCTCATTTTATATCAGCAAGCACTTATATCTATCCTGCTTCCAGATTGGGACTATCCTCCTGCTTAAGTGAATTAATATATGTCTTTGTCTCTACACTTGGCTTTGCTTATCCTCATTTTATATCCGCAAGCACATATATCTATCCTGCTTCCAGATTGGGACTATCCTCTTGCTTAAGAGAACTAATATCTGTCTGTAACGAGTATCTTTCCTCCTGTTGTTGTTATAAAAGAAATATCTAGTTGTGGCATAGAGCCAATGTGAGCCGAGTAGAGATGCTTACCTGGGAGGTCAGGGGCTCTATATCGAGTTGTGGTTGTTGTTTATTCTCCAATAGGTATTGTTATTAAACAATAAGGATTCTGCCTTCTCCTAACTTAGATATACCTCCACCCTATTCCTTCCTCTCTTACCCATTTTATATTAGCAAGCACTTATATATATCCTGCTTCCAGATTGGGACTATCCGCTTGATTAAGAGAATTAATATATGTTTGTAACAAGTATCTTTCCTCCTGTTGTTGTATAAAGAAATGCATTTGGAGTAGCTCTCAAGTCTATATATAATTTTTCTAATTTGTCTGTCTGTCTGTATTTACATAATTTTGTATCAGAAAACAATAATTAATTTGTTTGTCTATCTGTATTTACATTTTTTTGTATCATAGAACAATGTTTTTTTTTTCAATTAAAGAAATGCATTTGGAGTAGCTCTCAAGTCTATATAATTTTTATAATTTTTCTGTCTGTCTGTATTTACATAATTTTGTATGAGAAAACAATGATTTTTTTTTTAATTAAAAAAATGCATTTGGAGTAGCTCTCAAGTCTATATATAATTTTTCTAATTTGTCTGTCCATCTGTATTTACATAATTTTGTATCAGAAAATAATTCTTTTTTTTTCAATTAAAGAAATACATTTGGAGTCATTTCTCCCATAAACTTTAAGGCATTTGTAATAAATGTTCATTTAATATATTTTTAAGGAAAATGTTGGTCTTTTTGGAAACCATGTACATGTCATTTCTCCCATAAACTTTAAGGCATTTGCTAGTGTTTTTGGGAACCATGTACATGTTATTTCTCCCATAAACTTTAATGCGAACCATGTACATGTCATTTCTCTCTTAAACTCTAGGCAAACCATGTACATGTCATTTCTCCCATAAACTTTAATTTAATATATTTTTAAATGAAATGCTAGTGTTTTTGGAAACCATGTACATATCATTTCTCCTATAAACTTTAAGGCATTTTCTAGTGTATTTGAGCACCATGTACATGTCATTTCTATGTCATTTCTCCCATAAAATTGAAGTCAAACCATGTAGATGTCATTTCTCCCATAAACTTTAAGGAAAACCATGTACATGTCATTTCTCCCATAAACTTTAAGGCATTTGCAATAAAATTTAAGGAATTTGCAATCAAATTTAAGGCATTTGCAACAAATTCATTTAATATATTTTTAAGGAAAATTCTAGTGGTTTTGGAAACCATGTACATGTTATTTCTCCTATAAACTTTAAGGCATTTTCTAGTGTTTTTTGGAACCATGTACATGTCATTTCTCCCATAAAATTTAAGGCAAACCATGTACATGTCATTTCTCCCATAAACTTTAATTTAATATATTTTTAAAGAAAATGATAGTGCTTTTGGAAACCATGGACATGTCATTTCTCCCATAAACTTTAAGGCAAACCATGTACATGCCATTTCTCCCGTAAACTTTAAGACGAACCATGTACATGTCATTTCTCCCATAAACATTAAGACAAACCATGTACATGTCATTTCTCCCATAAAATTTAAGTCAAACCATGTACATGTCATTTCTCTCATAAACTTTAAGGCATTTGTAATAAATGTTCATTTAACATATTTTTAAAGAAAATGCTAATGTTTTTGGAAACCATGTACATGTCATTTCTCCCATAAACTTTAAGGTATTTGCTAGTGTTTTTGGGAACCATGTATATGTCATTTCTCCCATAAACTTCAAGGCATTTGCAATAAATGTTCATTTAATATATTTTTAAGGAAAATGCTAGTGTTTTTGGAAACCATGTACATGCCATTTCTCCCATAAACTTTAAGAAATTTGCTAGTGTTTTTTGGAACCATATACATGTCATTTCTCTCATAAAATTTAAGGCATTTGCTAGTGTTTTTGGGAACCATCTACATTTTATTTATCTCATAAAATTTAAGGCAAACCATGTATATGTCATTTCTCCCGTAAACTTTAAGGAAAACTTTAAGGAAAACCATCTACATGTCATTTCTCCCATAAACTTTAAGGAAAACCATGTACATGTCATTTCTTCCATAAACTTTAAGGCATTTGCACTAAAATTTAAGGCATTTGCAATAAATTTTCATTTAATATATTTTTAAATAAAATGCTAGTGTTTTTGGAAATCATTTACATGTCATTTCTCCCATAAACTTTAAGGCATTTGCTAGTGTTTTTGGGAACCATGTACATGTCATTTCTCCCATAAACTTTAAGGCAAACCATGTACATGTCATTTCTCCCATAAACTTTAAGGCAAACCACGTACATGTCATTTCTCTCATAAACTTTAAGTCACTTGCAATAAAATTTAAGACATTTGAAATAAATGTTCATTTAATATATTTTTAAGGAAAATGCTAGAGTTTTTGGAAACCATGTACATGTCATTTCTCCCATAATCTTTAAGGTATTTTCTAGTGTTTTGGTGAACCATGTACATGCCATTTATCTCATAAACTTTAAGACATTTGCTAGTGTTTTTGGGAACCATGTACATGTCGTTTCTCCCATAAAATTTAAGGCAAACCATGTACATGTCATTTCTCTCATAAAATTTAAGGCATTTGCAATAAATGTTCATTTAATATATTTTATTGAATTTGTTTTTTTTCAGGGATCAAAAAACCCACTAAACATGGTTGAAAAATGGACATTATGCATAGATGTTTCTTGCTATCCCAATCAAGGGAAAGAAGTGATTACATATGTGCTTTGCAATATTGCGACTAACAAGGTCCTCCAAAGGAAAATGAATATACCAGGAAGAACAACAAAAAATGAAGCATATTATATTGCATTGATAGAAGGCTTGGGAACAGTTAGGGAGTATGGATCAAATGGAATTGTAGTTTTCACCAAATTTTCTAGACTTGTGTGCAACCAAATGAAAGGCGTGTACCAAGTTAATAAGGAAAGGCTAAAACAATTGCATGGAAAAGCAAACAATATTATTAGACAATTTCAATTTTTTATTATAAGACATTGTGCAAATGTTAATAAGATGTCTGACGATCTATTGTGTGGGGAAATTCCAATTCAAGATTCATCTGTCAAAGATAAATTAGTAGATGAATTAACATTGTATCGGGTAATTCCAATTCAAGATTCATCTCTCAAAAATGAATTAGTGTTGAGATGCTCTACTTCAAAATTTATTGATGGACATTATAACATATCTTTGATATGTGTGCTTTTTATTTATAAATGTGCCATTTTTAATGACCATGTGTTTTTTTCAATTATATACCAAGTGTGCTCCCACCATGTAAGCATAACTTGGTGAACTTCACATTTTATAAAATTAAAATGTGCAGTAATTCAACAATTTTTTGTTTAAAGTGAGTTTTACACATCAATTTGTTCTTTGAAAGTTTTGTGTTTTACATAATTTGTGTTTGTGCTAAACATTTGTGTACTAAATTACACCAATTTTTTGAATCCTTTTGAATTTATTTTAAATAGCAATTTAAAAAAAAAATGTAAATGTCCACCATAGATATCCATATATATATATCATAGAGGATGAAAGGCGAACATCAGTAGAATCCCATGCCTCTACGAGAGAGGGGGGTCATGGATCAAGGGATGTTCATGGTATTTATATTAAATGTGCATGTTTTTAAATGACATTTGAATATATAATATTATCTCCATACATACATGTATACATGTGGAATTGATTTTTTATTGAATATATATAATTTTATCCCCATGTACATACATGTATACATATGGAATTGATTTTTTATCAATTTTGTGAGTTAAATTAGATTTTAATGAATTTCATTTTTTAGTTTTTAGGAGTTAGGAGGGCAAGAGTATCTACTCCATCAATGGAGCCTGGCCATGGTTCACACAATCATAGTATGGTTCATGCAATCTAATCAATCATATGTACATTGTATTTATATGTATGTATGTATTTTTGAATTGATTATAAATTCATATTTTCGTATGAAGCTTCCCTCTCAGCACCTGAGGATGGTGGTGGTACACATTTCCTTGGTGGCCAATCAATAGGCGATAGCCAATTGCGTGAGGGTGGTATGCATTCCCTTGGTGACCAATCAATGGGTGGTCATGTTGGTTCTCAACACTGGTACAAAATAGCTAAATAGTTACCAAAAAAAGGAGTAGAATTTGCATATAAACGATCATTTTTCATTCGCTGACCAGTAGTAGCTAATTTAGAGTATCTTATAATGCGAACAAATTTTAGCCGTTTTTAGCTTCGTCATAAATTGGTTGTCTCAATTTTATCGTCTAGTAGTATATTTAGTCATAAATTTGGTCATTAATTTAGTCATTGATTTAGTCATTAATTATCACAATTAATGACCAAATATACAACAAAATATATTACTATATGATCACCCAAAAAAACCAATTAATGACCAAAGAAATATGACCAAAATGTTGGACGTGTTATAAGATACTGTAAATTAGCTACTAATAGTCATATATATGCAAATTTTAGTCATTGTTTGAAACCAAATAATGACCAAAAAAATATGAATAAATTTTGGTTGTCTTATAAGATATTGTAAATTAGCTACTAATAGTCGTATATATGCAAAATTTAGTTGTCATTTGTAATCACAAATTTATCATTAGAAGTAGTCATATATCTTTTTTTTGTAGTTTCGTATTCATTATACAAATGACTAATTTAGTAGTTTATATTCATTTCATTTATTTTCATTAATAATCATTATAAATGACTAATTTATTCATATACTCATTTCATTAATGTTCATCATTAATCATTATAAAATACTAATGTAGTAGTTTTAGATTGGTTTTATGTGTTCATTATTAACCAATAAGCTACTAATTTAATAGTTTTAGATTAATTTTATGTGTTCATTATTAATCAACATAAATTAATTAGTATGCTTTTGCAACTAAATTTAAAATTTTTCATACAATGTGTATGTTCATCTAATATGACAATGCAAAGTTGCATAAGTTAATTACAATACTAAACAATATCAAGTGCAGCTATAAATAGTTTCAACCATATAAATTATATTATATGAAATTTTAAAGTATTACAATATCATTTTCCAACTTAATATTGGTTGGACTACAATTTACACATGAAATGATGTTTCATCACTTCAAAACATTATCATTGTGTTGCCAATGCATTGCAGGTGAATTCACCAACTCTAAATACTTAACCATCAGTCTCTATGTGTGTGTCTTATGTGGGATATCATATATAAGGGTATCACTAGACTGGTTCTCTTCTCTCTCTCTCTCTTTGCATTTGTCACTCCAGTGTCATTGCTCCTCTTTCTTCAATTCCTGCTTCTTACCATCAATACTAAGTTCATTTTCTGAAAACAAAAGAAGATACAATGTAGAGTGTAAAACATCAAAGACAATGAACAGTAGAATATAAACTAAATTAGAATATAAAGAATTTATATGAAATATAGCTCAACATCAGCAATTTCAAAGCCATTTTTCCCCATACAAGAAAGAAACTCGAACAAGTTTTCTTCAGTTGAGAGATAGTGGCCACTATGTGGCCAGATGACCTGTATAAACAAAGAAAATAAAATGTCACCATAGAAAAGAACACCTTAGTAACTTAATATTCAAACTTCAGGGAAGGCTTAGGCACAATCGTGTAAACTTATATAACTTGTGAAAAAAAATAATCTGATGTGTGATGTTTAATCCTTATCATCTTATTTGACAAAAACATTTCATTTTCTAACGCTAATTTTCTAACACATAAACTTGATCAATTATATAAAAAACATGTACTCAAATAACAACATGAAAGTGAATTTTTCTCATATAAATGAAAATATTTTAACACAAAATAATTATAAGGATTTCATCTTCAAGCTTTTGTTGTTGTTTAAATGGACATAATACCAAGCATTTTCAATTCCATAGTTAAAAGAAAAAAAAAATCCAAAGAAACATTGAAAATACAATCAAACAATAAAGAGAGGATATCATGGAATGGACATTGCAATTATAAAAAATGTCTTTACCTTTCCATCGATGTCTTGTCTAGCATTCCTAAAACATTTTCTTGCCCAAAATACATGAGGTGAAAGAATCGCAACATTAAAAACCATAGGAATCCCTACAAGAAACATTTCCAATTTGATGGCTCAGGTGCCTCAAGGATCTCTAACAACAAATTAATAATATCCAAGACATGCTTTGCATTGTATCCCCATCCTTTTTCCAATCACATTTCCTGTAACCTGCCCACAACAGATTCAAGTAACAATCAAACGAAGGCATTGATAGTTGTTTTTATCTTTTATATCTATAAAATTTGAATCTGATATTTTATATCTATAGAGGTATCAATCAAGTAGGACGTCAGAAAAATTGACCTCAATGAGGTCCTCAACAATTTCTACAATATCAATATTTTTCTTGTTGTGATATCTTGGGTAGAAAAAAGAACATACATGCAAAAGAAAAATCCATATATTACTTATGTTCAAACTCCGTATATGGTGTATTCTTAGGAAAAAATTTAAGATGTTTCTCCGCCTTTACCAAAGTGAACTGTAGATTGGTTAAAATTTTTATCCTTTCATTAAACATCAGTTTTTGCAAGATAAATGGCACAAGTTATTCTTTCCCATTTCTCAACATGCTTAGGCACAATCGTGTAAACTTAGATAACTTGTGAAAAAAAATAATCTGATGTGTGCTGTTTAATCCTTGTCATCTTATTTGAAAAAAAACATTTCATTTTCTAACACTAATTTTCTAACGCATGAACTTGATCAAGTATATAAACAACAAGTACTCAAATAACAACAAGAAAGTGAATTTTTCTCATGTAAATGAAAATATTTTAACACAAAATAGTTATAAGGATTCCAATCAATATCGTGTAATACTAATTTCATCTTCAAGCCTTTGTTGTTGTTTAAATGGACATGATACCAAGTATTTTCAATTTCATAGTTGAAAGACAAAACAAAATCCAAAGAAATGTTGAAAATACAATCAAACAATAAAGGGAGGATATCATGGAATGGACATTGCAATTATAAAAAATGACTTTACCTTTCCATCGATGTCTTGTCTGGAATTCCTAAAACATTTGCTTGCCCAAAATACATGAGGTGAAAGAATCACAACATTAAAAACCATAGGAATACCTACAAGAAACATCTCCAAAGTTGATGGCTCATGTGCCTCAAGGATCTCTAACAACAAATTAATAATATCCAAGACATGCTTTGCATTGTATCCCCATCCTTTTTCCAATCACATTTCCTGTAACCTGCCCACAACAGAGTCAAGTAACAATCAAACGAATGCATTGACAGTTGTTTTTATCTTTTATATCTATAAAATTTGAATCTGATATTTTATATCTATAAAGGTATCAATCAAGTAGGACGTCAGAAGAATTGACCTCAATGAGGTCCTCAAACAATTTCTACAATATCAATATTTTTCTTGTTGTGATATCTTGGGTAGAAAAAAGAACATACATGAAAAAGAAAAATGCATATATTACTTATGTTCAAACTCTGTATATGGTGTATTCTTATGAAATTTTTTAATATGTTCCTCTGCCTTTACCAAAGTGAACAGTAGATTGGTTAAACTTTGTATCCTTTCATTAAACATCAATTTTTGCAATATAAATGTCACATGTTATTCTTTCCCATTTCTCAACATGCTACATATGATAAATTTGAAGTCACATAAAACCAAGAGAAAACCCTTTTCTAATAAAAAAAAAAAATTAGTTCCTCTAATAAAACTTCATTCTAATATCAGTAGATGAAAAGAGACTAGTGGACCATTTTTGTTGTTGCTTGACTTTGGTTGTTTTTGTTATGAAAGTGTTTGAGCGTCAGGAACCAAAAAATGTGAGGGGAGTTGTAAATGCGAAAAAAAGTATGATGACCTTTGTAGACTTGAAAAATATGTGAATGATGCCATTTTCGGATGTGGTAAATCTCATAATAACAAATGGCCACATTGGATGTAGAGATTAAATATAAAAACCCTTGGACATGGCATGTATTCTAATAAATTGCATTGCAATGAATACCATGGGCCTCCACGGGTTACGAGTCCTCAGTATGTTAGTATTGATGATGAAATAGAGATGGAAACAATAATTATGGATGGTCCTAATTTTTATGGTGGATACCTTCAAACCAAGGTTTTCATCTTAATAAACCTAGGTTCTGACATTGTAAAACTGGTTTTGGTCCCCACCTAGTTCATTCCATCATACTTTGTCAAGACTTGAGAGAAAATAATGGTCCCTCAACTTATAGTAGGGTTTCTTTTGAGGTTATAGATAAATCTTATACAAATAAAATGGATTTTTGGGCTCTAAGAGATATGGATAATTTAAATGATAACAATCATGTGTTTTTTTCCCAAGGTTTAAATGTAGGTATAAATTTTGCAGATTTTACTAATAGATATAATGAGAGAAATAATCCATGAGGAACTTCTACTAATCATTATGCTTATGGAAATACTCATATATAATAAGACTATTTATGTTCAAATCAAAGATGGTGTTGATTCATATAACTCCTCAATTTATGGTAGTTTGAATTAAAAAATGAAAAATAACTTTGTTGGTGTTTACACACAAAATATTACACTTCTGTAGGATCAAGTTCTAGTTGTACAGGAAAACCAATGGGAAGACAGTGCCCTTACAAAGATGAAAAAAATGTTTCCAGGCATGGTGATGATAAGGTCCATGGAGAGGATATACACTATGGAGACATTGGGGCATCTAATCATAAAGTGGATACCATAGGGAGGAATTATTGCATGGTAGAAAATGAAATAATTATTGCATGGTAGAATTGTGCCATTCAAAAGCCATAGTGTGATTGATACAAATAGATATGTGGAAGATCCAAGTATCAAAGTCAGCTTTTGAACAAGAAAATGTCAGGTTTTGACTCCCCCTTTCAATAAATACTTCCAAGCATGTTGGTTTTGAAATTCAAAAGGATTCTAAACTAATAGTTCTAACTGACTCGGAGGAAGAAAATGCGGATGATGAAAACTTTTTTTACTATCTTGTTTTGGATTTTTCTACTTTGGATCATTTGGGTGAATATATATAGTTCCATTCAATTCTTGTGAATCTTTGTAGGAGGCATCACAATTTTATTGCAATGGGATTACCTTGCCATACTAGTTTCAAAGAAGAATCTCGTTTCACACTAATATTAATCTACAATGATATGCTAACGGAATTTTCACGTGTCTTTGCAAGTAAATTGGAAAATTTCTTAATGTGATGCTTGAGTAAAACTATACCTACATTGGTACTATGTTTCCCTTCTAAACTTATAATTTCTTCCTCTTCTAAAAAATATTTAGTAACAGATTGTAGATGTTCATCAAGGGCTCCAACTTCATGCAACCTTTTCATGTATCCCATAATCTGAACCCTTTGAGTTATGCCTCAAAATAATTCCTAAAAAAATCAATCACTCTCAAGGTCTTAAGAAGCTTTCATAACACAAATTTGAAAACAATAAACTATTTCAATACAAGGTTGAAGTCTTCAAAATAGAAGAACTGCTCATATAACAGAACTTTTCAGGACATCTTATATATTGACACTATTGACAAAATCAATGCAAAGAAAATCCCCACTTACTAGAGAGAGTCGAGAGTATTGATAACCTTAATCACAAGGGAAATAAAGGAGAGTTATAGTCCTTCACATTTTTACTTTAAATTCATCTCCAACAAGTGTTTATGTTAGTAAGAAAGAACATAAACTATCGTATAGAATAATTAAATTGGCTTGAATTACACTAGTTCTTGAATCTTTACTTAAGCTATTAACTTCAATGAAATACATTGGCTCCATTTTAACAAGAAAATCTCATTACACCACACTCATCATAAAAATTTTCCCTAATTATATTCACTTAATAAAGTAGCATTTTCCATCACCTTCATGCACTTAAGTAATAACTGCACACTCTCAACCATTTTAGTTGTTATGGATGAGTTGAGAAAAAAATTTGAGCCTCATTCCTTCAGAGCCTCATGAACACAAACATTGGTATGGATTTTATAAATTGAAAATTTTTTATACGCCTGATCATCTCAACTTATCCATTAAAAACCTTCATCATAGTATCTAGGAAAAAGTCAAATGTTAGTTCAAAAACATGTAATGTAGAATCCAATGCTATTAATTGAAAATAGAATCTGTAAACAATCTTCCTACATTTTATTTCATATTAATGAGAATTCTATGCATAATTTTTTCTTTAAAGGATCTCACCAAGTAGAAAAAAGTCACATGTAAACACTAGGCCACCGAGATAAATAGATTAGTTTTGTAAAATTACATCGAGTTGAAGTACAATACACCAAACAAAAATTTAGTATAAATGAAAAAATAGATAAATTGATAAAGCTTGGTTGAAAATTGCAAGAGGAGAACAAATGTGCTCTAAAGCACTACAAAATTGACAAGAAAACATATAAAATGAGACATGAAACTATATATACAAATTACTTGACTTTTCTCAAAGGTTGTTATCAAGGGAAGATATGCATTCTCACTTTTATAATAAAAAAACAATTCAGAACAACATCAAGGCCCCAAAGCTCTTGTATCCTTTCTTTGAAATCCCCCCCGACTCTTCTAACTGCACCAAAGTTCCCCTTGAGAAACTTGTTGTAGAAAGTAACAATCCTAGGAAAATGGAAAAAACATGCCAAACATGCCAAACAAGCCACTCAAATTCCTTGTTATTGAAGTTTTCAAAGGAATCAAGGGGCGAGTGCTCTGATTTGAGTGTTTCACATTGTTTTTTTATTAATACTAAAAAGGAGGGTCTTTTGGAACCATCAATTTCCTGGTCGAATACCTTTGTGATGGAAAAAGGATCTATACGAGACACTTTAGTCCCATGAGACATTTCATTGTTTGCATTTATATCCCATTTTTTTGCCTATTTACATTGGATATGACGTTGATGTTTGAAATCCATAATCATGCCATTGGAGGAGTGCAAATGTGGTTTCCTAGCGCTTTTTCTTGACATGGCACCTAGATTTTCTTTTGTATCTTGCTAGATTGTACACGTGTTTGTATTCTGAACATGTGAAACCATTTCCTCCATCTAGTATAACAACAGATGTCCTCTTGGGAACAAAATACCTTGAGTGTAATGAATTAGTACACCAAGGTCGTTGGAGAGAATCATTTGACCGCATGTGGGAAACAAATAATTTTCCTGAATTCACTAGACATGTATGACCTATCCCTCATGAATGTGCATGTGTACTAGGAATCGTTAAAAATCTAATATCTATTAAAAATATTAAATGTGTCATCATTGATAAAGCTTTTTAAGAAGGTTGGATGGTTCCACGTCCACCAGAGAAGAGGATAGGGTATGTGTCTTTCATTTATAATTGTTAATTTCATTTTTTTGATGCTTATAATTTTGAAAATAAATTGTCAGTTGTCTATGATGTGGTGAACTAGAACTTTATATGGATTGGTCATTCGATGCAGGAAGAAATTTGCTATAGTGGGTAGTGGGCTAGCTGGTTTGGATGTTGCTTATCAACTTAATAAAGTTGGCCAATATGTTACCTTTTATGAATTTTTTGATCGAATTGGAGGTATGATAATGTATGGATTTCATAATATGGAAACAGATAAACTTGATGTTGTCCAATGGCGTTTTTTTTTTCTGATGGCAGAGGAAGCTCTTAATTTTGTTGTGAATGCAAATGTTGGAGTTGACTCTATTTTCTCTGTGGAGAAGCTTCACACTGAAAATGATGCTCTGCTTTGGTCATGTGGTGCAATAAAACCAAGGTACACTTCTATATTTGATTTCAATTCTAGAGCTTATCGATTAAAGACACACCAGAGTCAAGGTTGGATCTTCTGGATTGAGGACACACCACCTTTCATGCAAGTATTTCACACCACTTGCACCAATCAATGCCATATTCTAATAACCTAGACCTAAAAGATCAAGTGGATATTTGGGTTTTCCATCATACTGGAAAATTCCCCAATGGCTTTCAAGTTATTAGGTGCTATGATCTTGGCAGCTTCATCAAGAAGGCTAAACAAATATACTTCGATAGCTCCACTTGACATTAGAGTTACCTTGCCACTCATCACTTTTTTTAGATGGCTCTGATTGAAACTTTGTGCATACATGAGATTCACATTTTTATCACCATCAATGGACCAACCCACTTGTCCCATATGTTAGGGTCCTATAATAATAGGGTTCATAAATTTTGAATTAACTTTTATAGTATTGTAAATATGTACATACCTTGCTTTCTGCAAGTTGTTTTCCCATATTTTGAAAAAATGAAAAAATAATAAAAAAGCCAAAAAGAGGGTAAAAAGTCCTAAAAGAAAAATCAAAGGACTTAGAAAAATATAGACCCAAAAAGAAAAAGAGATAAAATAAGACCTGAAAGTGAGCAAATCCAAATGCCACTACTTTTACTTTTATTGCAAGAATAATGATTATATGCAGAGTGTCAATAAATGCCATAATCCATGATCAGTTAAAAAGTTTAATCTTAACTTTTCATACTTTCAATTTCATGTTTTAGATAGAGAATAAAGATTTGTCAAACAATTTAAAATTTACAAATCATTAGATAGGTAGAGAATAATGAGGAGCTCAACAGTTTAATCTGAGCCCTCAGATGAAATAAGGTAGACTTAGATAGTTTTATGCTTTGAAATAAAAATGTTTTAGGGTTGCAAGCCTAAATGCACCCATGAAAATGGAGTAAAAATGTTAGAAAAAAATATGGGTAGGTAGAAATGCAGTTGAGCAATCATGTAATAAAGCATCATTGGGCAAGATTGCTAATTTCCCCTCCCCTACAAATATTCAGTATTCTAAACTATCAATCAAAAAGGCTCAGAGCATTTCTCTGACTTTTTTGGGACCAGACCCAAGGCTCGATGACTGAATAGTTAAAAATATCTAATTCCCACACTAGACCCACATTCATCAACATTTACCCTTCATTCATAAATCATAATCCATTTTCCTAAGTAAAAACCTATTTTTACTTAGTAAAAGCTAAACCCTAAATAGCTAATCTCATTCCCTTTCAAAAATCATTCATAAACCCTCAGAATACATTTTATCCTAAGTTAAAAGTGTATCCTAAATTAAAGTGTGAAATATAATAAAGATAAAGCAATGCTTTATTTTTGGCACTTAACTTAGAGTTAACATGTATTTTATGTTCATTACACTATTCCTTTTTTCATATTAACACCTAACTTATTGTATTAAATCCCTAACTTCACCATCCCATATAACATTAAAACCTTTTATTTTAAATAACCCTCTAAAACCCACTATTTTAAGTTTAGACCAAGGTTTAATATCCCATGTGTGCAAATATAAAACCTGCCCAATCATCCCATTGGTCTAAACATATCTTTATGAAAAATATCGCGTCCCGTGTAGTTGAAACAAGTTTTATTTACATTTGATAAAACTATATAATAAGCGCCCACTCTGATGCATTGATTGAAACATCGTGAATGTTTTAATTAAATAAGCCTAACCCCTTCACCATTTCATAAAACCATAGTTGAAACTTTATTAAAATCCAATATATAAAGTTCAAACTATCTCGCTCTGTTATGAAACTCTGATCCCACCACTCTTATTCCGACACATCTCTCCAACTAATCTGGGTCGTTTGCAAACGAACTCATATCCAACGGCGAAAGCTTGATATCGCGTAGAAATGTTGTACGGTCACCCCCATGCCAAATCTGCGCGAAATGGGTTGTTTTACAATTTTATCTCTCCTCCACGTGTTAGATTCTTGTTGGATCACGTGGGTTAAGCCCGATACCACTTACCACCATAATGTCGCACGATAACCATTGGTTGTTTTCAATCCTTTGAAACCTAAAACCGCCACTCCCGCCCGATGTGACTGCAATTGAATTCCATTTCCCATTAGCCCTAATATGCATACAATACATTGGAATGCATTCATTTCCTAATTTTCTGCGCATAAACCTAGTGCAAGGCACCCCCTCCCCCCCCCCCCCATTTTAAAAACATCATTTTTTGCCATTTTCATACCAAAACACTGCAAATTTTTCACTGTGACCATTGAAGACCGCCAAGGATTGTTCACATTGCTCCACATAAGTGGTTGTTTCATTCAAAACCTCAGATACATCTTCCGAAGACCAACACCTGCATACAATAGTTATTTTTCTGAAATTCGAACCAACAATTGATTTGAAAGACATTTTAAAGAACAAAAACACACTTAGAGTTTAAAAACCAATTGAAGGAAACTATCAAAAAGCCCAAAAATAGGCCAAACCCTGTCAAATTTTTTCCAAAAACCCTATTTTACTGTTGCGCATTATTGTGAGATAAAATTGTGAGTTTTTTCAATCCTATGAACTATTTCAAGTTTTAAATCAAACCAGAAAACCTCTGAAGGTATCCTAAGCCTCTGTGACCTATTTCAAAATATTTTCAGCCCTATTTCTCAATAAGAGACTCAAGAAACTCTTGTTTCTTGTTTTAAACCAGTCAAAAGCCTGTAAACCTTTTTCACGTACCTAATTGGAAAGAAAACCCAAAGAAAAAGCTACACTTTGCTCAATCTATCCAAATAAATCCTCTGCTAAAGTAAAATACTTCTGCAAACTATATAAACTTGCAGAAAGTAGTCCAAAATGCCTAAGAAGCAGAGTACAAACAAACCTAAAGTTTCCAAAGTGCCTAAACCAACCCCTGCCATGACTTCTAAGACTGATATTGTTGTCAATCCTTTATAACCCCCAGTCATAGACATTGAACATATTCCACTGGCTGATGTTGATTACAAAATAGCAGATCCCATTGTTGAATTTAACTTGCTTGATATTCATAATTGGAGTTATGAGAAATCATTAGATAATGATGGAGAAGTCTAGATTTGGGAATCTCATTTGCCCAAATATGTTGTCCCATTAACTCACCCATGTCAGGAGGTCAATAGATTATGTCGGCAGTCTTATGTACCTGACCAAAGAGCCATTGTAAATACCAATAAATAAATGCTTTTTACCATTACTGCAGAATCAATTAACCAGATGCTACAGCTTCAGCTTGAGCCCCAAGTAGTTCCTTTATCTATAGAGGCCATCACCAAGTTATATATTGGCCTAGATTTCCCAAGAGATTCATGATTTTTCAGACATTTATGCCTCTACATGTAGAAATTCCTCAGCTAAATCCCCCATATTCTACTGCTAAATTCCTTGAAGGTTCAAGACATGTGATTTCCATGCTTTCCTTCATCCTAGGATATTTTACTGATGAACACACAGATGAGTCCATCTTGGGATTCTTATCCACTTTCTCCCCAGGACAACCCCCATTAGTAATCTTTGACTATGTTGGTTTCATTGCAGATAGTATTCATTATAAATTGACCAATTTGCAAATTGAGGGAGTGTTCATATATACTTCCTTCCTTTTCCATATGTTTTTATACTTCCAATCAGATAAATTTTCAGTTTATCTCCAAAATCTTGACATAGAGGGAAATCCTCTATATGTCTTTTTTGGACATCTTTACTCAAAAAGGAATTGATAGATTTCACTTATTCAGAATTTCCCGAGTTACTTCTACATCCAGTGATGTTAACAAAAATAGATAAGCCAAGGATAAATGAAGAAATGAAAAAGATATTACAGTTGTCAGAGAAAAATAAGGTTATTGACTAGTATTTATATCAAAAGCATACTGAGATCAGAGTCTTTGGGTCAAACTTGTTACCTTAAAAGTTACCCAAACATCCTTCAATGAGTATCTTTGCCTTAGAGTATATCAGGCAAATCCTAAACTTTGATTCTATAAATTTCATGGTAGCAAAAAAGAAAACTCAATTCAATCTAAAAAATCAGATAGGACCATTCATATGCAATCACAGGGATGCAGAGAAATAAGCATCAAATCAGTTATTGGAATTCAAAATGGAAGAAATTTTTCCTTGGAATTATGATCCACAAGGGATCTTGAGTAAGCTAAGGGTTAAATGCAATTTAACACCCTTCATCCATGAAGAAAAACTAGAGATAGAAAGATTTGCAAATAAGATTGAGTGGACTAAAAACACCTTAACAGATGCAGTAAGCAAAGGTAACAATAGTCATATTTTAGAGATTGCAAATTAGTCAGAAAAGTCCACTAAGAGAGTAAGGGAAGAAGGAGCCTATGTGGCAGAAACTACAACTGAAACTAAGTTCAAGCTCATATATAACAAAAGGCCGAAATTAGATTCAGCAAGGAAAGGAAAGATAACAGTTGATGTGGAAGAAACATAGCTTATAGACACCAACTCTAAAATGCCAGAAACAGATGTTGCTACTGTCATTATCAATAAGCTAGCCACAAAGAATCAGAATGAGGAATAGGTTAACAATGAAGATACACAGTTAATGGAAAGACAACAAAGCATGGAAGCCTCTTCCTCACAGGTAGCTGAGAAAAAATATTTGGATATAAAAGAAAAATATAAACAAATCAAGCTGACGAATGAGGAGATAAAAAACAATATTTATTCTCAATATATCAAACAGACTACTAGTGTGCAAAACAGGCTCCTTTCTGCATTTGATTATTCAAATCAAAAGCTAATAATGTCAGTATTGCAGCCCACAGTCAAATCTCCTAAGAGAGTGGAAGATTATAAAAAAATTGATTTGGAGGTCCAGAAAGATAAGATTCATGCTCCTGATCAAATTGAGTTCCATAGACAGACCTCATAAATGCTATATTCTACTGTCACAAATAAATCCATGAGTGCTCACAAGCTCCAAAACACCATCTCCAACATGCAAGATCGGATGAAGTTGGACAAAGCCTCATTGTATGCCAAGGATCTAAGGATAAAAGCCTTAGAAGAACTAATTTTGCAAGTGGGATATGATCCTACTAATATCAAAGCAGCAGAGTTATTGGTAAAAAATAAGAATGAAGACATAACAGCTTTGAGGAAACAACTCAAACTTCCTCAAAGTGAACATCCTCAAACAAAAGAAATAATAGAAGGAAAGAAAGAAAAATATGACATGATGAATTTCATTTTTCAGTTGACAACTCAAATTAAGGAGATGGAAATTCAGATGGAAAAACTTGTCCATGAAAAAGAAACAGTGAAAGAACCAAAGATTCCTACAGTTATTCCTATAATCCCTACAACATTGCCTTCAACTCTAGCTGAGATGTTGGCACCCAAAGAACCACTGGCTACTGTAGTGCCAGTAACTTCTCCCACAACCTCAGTTACTGAATCATCTACAACAGCAGTTCAACATACAGATGAAGCCAGCCAATTGGTGAAAGCTATGGAGGAAATGTCTCTAAAGACAAATGAAATCAGTAGATTGAAACAAGTAATAGACAATCTTGAGAATTCAAATAAAATAGCTCAGATAAATGCAAAGACACATGAAAAAAATGCCATCAGACTGAATGAAGAGTTGAAGAAATTGTAGAAGGAATTTACATTGAAGGAACAAATATCATACATCAAAAAATACCTTTGGAATAATGTCATTGAAGCCATCCATGATGTATGGCCTTCAATTCAGGTAATTTTTGAACAGAGAGAGTTATTGTTAAAACCCCAAGCAAAAATTCAAAAGACTCAAAGTGAACTGGATGATAAACCAAAGCAAGCTTTAAAGCTGATCACATTCCTCAATAGTAAAAACAGACATGAGTTAGAAGAACTCAAGGTCAATGACAGGATTGAAACTATCCTAGAAATTAGGAAAGTTACTACAAAGAAGAATCTCATGAGGCAACTGGAAGAAAAGTGTGAGAGTATGAATACTGCCATAACTAGGTTTATGGTCAAGTTTACAAATTTGAGGCAAAAAGGACTACCTGAAATTATGTTCATTAATGATAAACTGATGCCTCAGAATGACTATGATAAGAAGATTAGAGAGTTTGCAAAAGAACAGGTAAATAAACCACCAATACAAGGCACTCCTACAAGAAAAGTGTTACTCAAGAGTTTTGAAGATTTCTTTTATTTACAGCATGAAATAAGGCACTTGTTTGTCATCAAGCCAACTTTTTCTAGATATACTGAAGATGGTGAAAACTTTAGGAAATTAAAGAAAATACAAATTCCTAAAGATGAGGATTGGCAGTCACTCACAGATTTATTATGAAGGATAAAAGACAGACAGATAAAAGGAGAGAAAATTGTTTTCTAATTTACAGTCAAAACATATTTTTTTTACAGCAGTAAACAATTTTTTATTATGGTTAAAGAGTATCAAAGTTTAGAGAGTATCAGTGAATAAAGAGAATCAGAGAAAGAGTATCAGACAAGGCAGATCAGGTTCCAAAAGCAAATTGAAATATCTAAAGCTAGTAAGGAGGACACCAAGGCAGCCAGCTGCTTCTTATCTTAAATCAGTTTCTATTTCTTTTGGATAAATAGGACAGCTTGCTGATTTGTTAAGCAGCTGTCCCTATTATTGTTGAAATGATATTTTATTTTCCCTTAGATAATTCCTAGAAGAATTCTAGGATATTTTGTAAAGAAATGTGTATAAATACTTCATCTTTAGAAGTATTTTGTGTGGAATAAAATTGTTGGAGATTTTTATAGTCATTTTTGTTGGACTTGAAAGCTTTTGTGTGTCAAATTTCGAGTAGCAGGCTGGATCAAACCAATTGGAATCATAGTTCAGGATTCATGTGATGAGCTATTTGGAGTGAAGTATTTCCTTACTTGTCATTGTTATCTTTCTTTGTTACATATATCCATCTATGTTTATTCTAAATCTGAATGAATAACTAGGAGTATTACTACAGGATTTGTTAAGAGCGCCATGTTTTTAACTAGCTATCAATTATATGTTTTCCTCTGATTTCTAGTGTAGGGAACCCTTAACTGCTCCCTTTCTCGTTTGACCTCTTCCTAATACTTCCTTTTCCGAATCAAAGGATTATTAAGTGCTCTTTATCCCAATCATACCACCTCACAACAACAATTTTCCAAGATCGTAAAGGGTTATCTATCTTGCCCTGAAAACATTTGACCTTTTGGCCTTGATCCCAGTCCTATTTGCTTTATTTTTTACTCTTTAGCCCAATGAAAAAATAGATTTACCACTATCAATCCTTTCAAGTGATTTTTCCCACCAAATCTACCAAAACTAAACCAAAGCTACACATTCATAACTAGCCTAATATTTACAAATCAAAACAAAGTTAAATTTTAAAGAGAGAGCCCTATATGAACCCTACGAAGGCTAGATCCTAGAGTTTGAAGTTGGTTTGTGGTTACCTCTAGTATTCTTTGACTAAAAACCAAAAATCTCACAACTTTAGAATTACTAGAGTGATAACATTACTGGCGACCATACTGGGGAACTAACCAATCCTTAGTCATAAAACTAGTCTTAAAGAAAATCATTTTATTCATCCTTTTACTTTAAGATTGCTTTTATAAGTTGTGGGTATTAAAAACAGTAATTCTGGCTTCTAGGAAAATTTACTATACCAACTCTAACCCGGATCCTAAACGTGTTGTTATAGTAGACAACCCAGACCAAATTGGTAAAAACAAAAAACAAAAAGAAAATTTAGAAGCTAAAGTATCATTAATAAGATTCAATTCATTACCACAAGAATTAGTAAGTTTGCAAGATATAGATTTTGATCTGAAATTTGAACATTCTCTATTTAGAAGTCAATCTGAAAGTGATCTTTATACTGCTGTTTTAGACCCTGTTTTTATTTCATTCTTGGAAACAAAACAGAAAAATATTACAGTAAAATCTAAATCAAAGAAAGTTGAATATCAGGCTAAAATTGAAGAACTTAATACTACTATTCCTAAAGATATTGATGAAGCTATTGAATTAGCTCAATTATTAACCTATACCACTAAACCTTCAGTTTCACACTTATATACAACCATAATACCAGTTGTAGATTCATGTCTAGATGCTACTACTTCATATATAGCTTCCAATACCAACACATCTTCAGATATATTTATCCCTAGATTACCTTTACAGCCTAGAGTATTATTTCCACCGCCCACTTCATCCACTATATCCACTAGCGCACTTTTTGATTTATCAAACACATCATTCTCATTCCCTAGAAGTTCTACATATACTCCAGTTTCATTTCCCAGCATCTCAAATACAGCTTTTAGTTCATTAGCTATCACTTCCAGTTCAGCCCCAAGCACTTCTACTTTACTTCCTAGCCAAGCTAAACTTCAAGCTATGGCTGCTAGGTATGCTCCCCTAGTCTTACCATAACAGCTTCATGATATGCCTCATGACTATCAGAGTAAGATACCACAGTTTGATGCTACTACCCATTATACAGCTCAGCAACACATAATTAAAATGATAGATTTCTTTGAACTCCATGAGATTGATGATTCAGATGTCCAAATGAGGTTATTTGCACAAACATTAATAGGAGAGGTTAAAAAGTGGTTTAAAGGTCTTTTTGCTATTAGTGTAACAGATTTAGTTGTGTTTCATAGACTGTTTTTAAATAAATGGAAAAAGAAAAAGAATCCACTCCAGATATTGTTTGAATTTGATGCCATGAGAAGAGCTCCAAATGAGTTAGTCCAAGACTACTGCACTAGATATAACAATGTTTACAATTCCATCCCTGCAAATATTAAACCCACTCTTGATTATGTCCTACTCAAATTCCCTGATGGATTTTAAACAAACATGGCTTATCAGTTGAGGGAAAGAAATGCAAAAACATTAGAAAGAATGCAAACAGATGTTGTTAGTGTAGAAGTAAACATTTTAGCCAAAAAAATAGACTAAGAAATGAGAGAAGAGTGACCATTAAAGAAGAAACTTCCAATTCAGACACAAAAATAGACATGTTAGCTAAAATTTTAGAGAGGATGATGGATAGACTAGAAAACATAGAGAGAAGACCTCAATGGGATAATCAACAGTAAATTAGAAATCCCAATTTTAGGAAAAACAGAAATTCAGAAAAAGCAAAAGAAACAGCCCCAGACCAGACAATAAGGCCCCCTTTCCAAGAGAACTATGCTGAAATTTCTTAGAATAATGATGATGATGAGGATGCAATAAATCTAATGGGAATAGATGATAATAATACTATTTTTCTCACTCAGGAAGATCAGGAATTATTTGAACTCCAACAACTCAAATTAGATTCAAGTGAATCCTTTGATTATAAACAAGGTTATGATTATGCAATAAATGAAATACACAGTCAATATAACCTTAGAAATAAGAAAAACAATGAGTCTTCTACCAATAAAACTTCCCAAACAGATAATAAGAAAACAGTATAAGCTCCCAAAACAAAAGTTCTGTAAATTCTCCCAAGGGAAAATAAGCAAAACTCTAGTTCTTCCCAAAACATTTATAGTCCTAAAAATGCATCAAGCCCCAAGATTGTTGATATTACTAATGAATTTGCTCAAGCTACAAAATATTCATAGAAATATGCTGCTGCAAAAGCTTCTAATTCTGTTAAAACAACAAATTTAGATCCTAAAATATCCTCTGCTGATCCTAAATCAGTAGATCCAAAAACTGCTACTTCAAAAACACCTGCTGATAATTCTAAGTCTGAAAGAACATCGACTGCTTCACAAACAATCCCTGAAAAGAAAATTAGGAGTAGTAAAACACAAGAAACTCAAACAAAGAAATTCAAGTCAATTGAACATGAAAACAGAATTGTAGATAAATAACATAAACCAACACCAACTACAGTTACCAAAGAAGAATTGATTCAAATCAGTAAATCTCAACCTACATTCAACATACAATCTAAAATTGTAAAGCTAAAAATACCAATTCCTCTCACAGAAGTGGTTAAACATGACTTGTATAAGTCAACCATAATTGAAGCATTAATCATAAATGATGGAGAAGACTCCATAAATCTGAATGACGATCAACCAGAGTTGATTTTTAGCCCAGATGTGAATGGAAAACATGTAGATGGAGAAGTTCCTCCATTTTATATCAGTCTTACCATTCATGATCAAATTTTACACAACGCAATGCTAGATTCAAAAGCTTCCCATAATCTAATGCCCAAAGCCATAATGAAAACTCTAAATTTAGAAATCACAAGGCCCTACAAAGATTTGTTTCATTTGATTCAAGTAAAGTTAAATGCCTGGGTTTAATCAAAGATTTGTGTGTAACACTAGTTCAATATCCTGGTAAGAGTATATTAATGGACATTGTAGTAGCTGATATCCCACCTAAATATGGAATGTTACTATCTCACTCGTGGGGAGAAAAGTTACAGGGATCTTTACAATTGGACATGTCTTATGCTACTATATTAGTTTTTGGTCAGCCTAAGAAGTTATATAGGGAAACATTGATGAAGTACATAGTCAGTAGTGCAGAAAGATCTATAAATTATCCAATTTAATCTACACCAACTGACCTTGATTCTTTTATCATATGTAACTCTGAAACTAATGAAATCCAAACTGAACTAATATAGAAAAAAGAAAACACCAAACAATGATAATATCTTTCATGAATCTCTATGGCATTTAGACTTTGATGGTTCAGTAAATAAGTTAGGAGCAGGAGCAGGAGTTTAGATAACCAACATGGAGACTAATCACTCAGAAGACCATGCTTTCAGGCTCAATTTCAAATGCACCAATAATATGGCTGAGTATGAAACCCTCATTTTAGGACTCCAAATTATTAGGAACTCAGGAGGCAAAAGAATATTAATCATGGGAGATTCAGAGTTGATCATAAAACAAGTAAATGGAATATATTCAGTTTAAAATCCTAGACTAAGCAGATACAGAGACATTGTGATAGATTTAACTGATGATTTATTGGAATGTAAATTTGCTGCTATACCTAGAAAACAAAATATACAGGCCCACTGTCTAGCAACCTTTTCTAGTACATGAAATGTACCATTCCAACCTAATCACAGATATACTGTTGAAGTTAGGCATAGACCAATAATTCCAGACAACCTCAAATATTGGCAATTTTTTTCTCAGGATGAACAGATTTACAATTTTATGAATAATGAAGGTGAGTTTCAGAACTGTAAGATAGACACAGATTGTACTATAGATCAAGATTTAGATTGTGAAATAGATTTAAATAACATAGATGTAAATAAATTAAAGTTTTCTAAACCAACTAAATTTAGTCAATCAGATATAGATAACTTAGAGAAAATAGAGATTGAAGAAATTATTGATGATGAATTTGACATATTGAATCTTAAGGATAATTTCTTACCTAAAGGTTTAAATCCTTTAGAAGATATTTTCAACTCAAATGATGTAGCTAGAAAACCCAAAATGGAACCAGTTAGATCTCATATAGAAGAATGCAATATTGGTACAGAGTTAAAACCCAAAATAATCAAACTTTCCAAAACCTTACCTCAACAAGAAAAGGAAAAATATATTACTCTTTTAAAGGAATATCAAGATGTTTTTTCCTGGAGTTATGAGGATTTCAAATCCTATGATACCAACATCATTCAACATAGAATTCCAATAAAAGAAGATAAAAAACCCTTTAAACAAAAGTAGAGAAGAATTAACCCTGTTTTATTGCCTTTGATAGAAAAAGAAGTGAAAAGAATATATGATGCACAGATAATTGCACCAATTAGATATTCCGATTGGGTTTCCAACCTAGTTCCAACAAGGAAGAAAACAGGAGAGATAAGATTATGTGTTGACTTTAGGAATATAAACAAAGTTTCCTTAAAAGATAATTACCCTTTACCTAAAATGGATCATATATTACAAAGGGTAGTTGGCTCTTCTAGGAGTTCGCTTTTAGATGGTTTTTTAGGATACAACCAGATTTTAGTCCAAAAAGAAGATCAAACCAAAATAGCATTTACTACTCCTTGGGGCCCTTTTATATATGTAAAAATGCCTTTTGGTCTAATGAATGCAGGAGCAAACTTTCAAAGGGCTATGGATATAAATTTTTCAAAGGAAATACATGATTTCTTAGTGATTTACTTAGATGACATTACTGTGTTTTCCAAAACAGAAAATGAACACTTGGATCATTTGACACAAGTTTTTATTAAATGTAGGAAATTTGGAATCTCTTTAAACCCTAAGAAAAGTTTATTTGGATTAGAAGAAGGCAAGTTACTTGGACACATAATTTCTAAAGAAGGAATCATAATAGATCCTGCTAGGATATAAGCAATTCTTAACATCAGTCCACCAAGAAACATCAAAGAATTACAAGTCTTTCTAAGTAAGATTAATTTTTTAAGAAGATTCATATCCAATTTAGCTGAGATCATTAGAGAACTGAATAACATGCTAAAAAAGGATTCAGTTCTTAAATGGAATATTGAGGAAAAACAGTCATTTGACTCCATCAAACAAGCCTTAACCAAAACTCCAGTGCTAATAAATCCCAACTTTAAGAAGGTTTTCATATTTTTTTCATTTGCTTCAGAACACACCATTGCTACAATTTTACTGCAGAAAAATGACCAGGGATTTCAACAGCCCATAGATTTCTTTAGTAAGACCCTTAGATATTCCATTATGGATAAACAAGCCTTAGCTTTGGTAAAGGCCATTAAAGACTTCAAAGTTTATATTCTCTATTCTCACATCATTGCCTATGTCCCAAATTTTGTAGTAAAAGACATTCTTACTCAGGATGGTCCTGATGGAAGAAGAGGTAAGTGGATTGCCACTATTTTAAAATCTGACATAGAGATAAAACCCAAAAAACTCATCAAAGGTCAAGGATTAGCCAGACTTATGGTTGAATCTAATTGTAATGCACTAGACATAAATTTTATTGCCTAGATAGATGATCAGGAAGAGATGGCAACTCCAATGATCAGTGAAGCCTTTTCAGATTCACCTTGGTATACAGATATCATATTTGTATTACTAAAATTACAGGCTCCTCCTGGATTGTCAAGAACCAAAGCCAGATTTTTAAAATTAAAGGCAGTAAGATTTTGTATTTTAGACAATGTACTTTTTTGGAGAGATCATAGTGGGATTTTATTAAATTGTTTGTTAAAGGAAGAAGCTGACAAAATACTTGAAGAATTTCATGCAGGTGACCGTGGAGGACATCTATACTAGAAAAATACTGCAGACAAGATCCTAAGAGCTGGTTTTTACTGGCCTACTTTGTTTGCTGATGTTAAAAAATTTGTAACTTCCTGTCACAAGTGCCAAATTTTTAGGGTAAGAAAAAATTGTTAACCCTCCATTTAAAACCCATTTCAACTGAAATTCCATTTCAACAATGGGGTTTAGACTTCATTGGTGAAATTCACCCTCCATCTTCAGGCCAACATAAGTGGATTTTGACAGCCATTGATTATTTTACCAAGTGGATTGAAGTCATACCCTACAGACAAGCCACGGATACTGTCATTATCTCCTTCCTAGAAAACAACATTATTTCAAGATTTGGATGTCCCAAAAGATAATTATTGATAATGCAGCAGCATTCAAATCTAAGAAAATGATTTATTTTTGCCACAAATACCATATTACCTTAAGTCATTCTACTGCATACTACCCCCAAGGTAATGGCCTAGCTGAATCCTCAGACAAGAGCCTTGTAAACATCATCAAAAAGTTACTTGAAGACAATAAAAATACTTGGAATAAGAAGTTAGTCAATGCCTTATGGGAAAATAGACTTACTACTAAAAAATCCATTGGTACTTCCCTTTACCAACTTGTTTATGTAATGGATGTTGTTTTCCATCCTCCTTAGGTGTACCAGTAATGAAAATTATCCAAGAGTTGCAAGTTGAAACAAATGACATTCAAAGAAGGATCAATCAAACTATTCACTTGCAACAAACAAGGGAAGAAGTGTATGTCAAATCTCAAGTCATTCACGATAAGATCAAGAAATTTTTTTATAAAAAGAGTAAAGAGGATGATTTCTACATTGGAGATAAAGTGTTAAAGTGGGATTCCAGAAGAGAAGACAAAGGTAAGCATGGAAAATTTGATTTTCTGTGGAAAGGACCTTATGTGATTTATGGATATAGAGGTAATAATCCTTTCTTTTTGAAAGAAATGGATGGAACAGATCTGCAAGAAAGACCAGTAAATGGCAGAACGCTGAAGCACTACTACTCTCTTGAGTTAACAAATAGTTAGTTTTTATTCACTTTGATCATTGTACATATACATAGCAGATTTTAGATTGAATTGGATGTTTCCCTAACAAATTTGAAGTCCGAAGAGAAGGCCCTAAGCTTTGAGAGGTAAATCTCATAAATATGAATAAATTGAAGACATCAGAAGACAATTATAGGATCATCACAGTCAAATTTCAAAGGCTACTAGTCTTAAAGTTCTTGACATTTCACCAGGAAATGCCATCCCCATGTGGAGCCACTGTTCGGGTCCTATAATAATAGGGTTCATAAATTTTGAATTGACTTTGATAGTCTTGTAAATATGTACATACCTTGCTTTATGCAAGTTGTTTTCCCATATTTTGAAAAAATGAAAAAATAATAAAAAAGCCAAAAAGAGGGTAAAAATTCCTAAAAGAAAAATCAAAGGACTTAGAAAAATATAGACCCCAAAATAAAAAGAGATAAAATAAGACCTGAAAGTGAGAAAATCCAAATGCCACTACTTTTACTTTTATTGCAAGAATAATGATTATGTGCAGAGTGTCAATAAATGCCATAATCCATGATCCATTAAACAATTTAATCTTAACTTTTCATGCTTTCAATTTCATGTTTTAGATAGAGAATAAAGATTTGTAAAACAGTTTAAAATTGACAAATCATTAGATAGGTAGAGAATAATGAGGAGCTCAACAGTTTAATCTGAGCCCTCGGATGAAATATGGTAGACTTAGATAGTTTTATGCTTTGAAATAAAAATGTTTTAGGGTTGCAAGCCTAATGCACCCATGAAAATGGAGTAAAAATGTTAGAAAAAAAGATGGGTAGTTAGAAATGCAGTTGAGAAATCATGTAATAAAGCATCATTGAGAAAAATTACTAATTTCCCCTCCCCTACAAATATTCAGTATTCTAAACTATTAGTCAAAAAGGCTCAAAGCATTTCTCTGACTTTTGTGGAGACCAGACCCAAGGCTCGATGACTGATTAGTTAAAAATATTGAATTCCCACACTAGACCCACATTCATCAACATTTACCCTTCATTCATAAATCATAATCCATTTTCCTAAGTAAAAACCTATTTTTACTTAGTAAAAGCTAAACCCTAAATAGATAATCTCATTCCCTTTCAAAAATCATTCATAAACCCTCAAAATACATTTTCTCCTAAATTAAAAGTGTATCCTAAGTTAAAGTGTGAAATATAATAAAGATAAAGCAATGCTTTATTTTTGGCACTTAACTTAGAGTTAACATGCATTTTATGTTCATTACACTATTCCTTTTTTCGTATTAACACCTAACTTATAGTATTAAATCCCTAACTTCACCATCCCATATAATATTAAAACTGTTTACTTTAAATAACCCTCTAAAACCCACTATTTTAAGTTTAGACCAAGGTTTAATATCCCATGTGTCAAATATAAAACCTACCCAATCATCCCATTGGTCTAAACATATCTTTATGAAAAATATCTCGCCCCGTGTAGTTGAAACAAGTGTTATTTACATTTGATAAAACTATATAATAAGCGCCCACTCCGATGCATTGATTGAAACATCGTGAATTTTTTAATTAAATAAGCCTAACCCCTTCACCATTTCATAAAACCATAGTTGAAACTTTATTAAAATTCAATATATAAAGTTCAAACTATCCTACTCTGTTATGAAACTCCAGTCCCACCACTCTTATTCTGACGCATCTCTCCAACTAATCTGGGTCGTTCACAAACGAACCTCAGGTCCAACGGCGGAAGCTCGATATCGCATAGAAAAGTTGTGCGGTCACCCCCATGCCAAATAAGCGCAAAATGGGTTGTTTTACAATTTTATCTCTCCTCCATGTGTTAGATTCCTATTGGATCGCATGGGTTAAGCCTGATACCACTTAACACCGTAATGTCGCGTGATAACCATTGGTTGTTTTCAATCCTTTGAAACCCGAAACGTCCACTCCTGCCCGATGTGACTGCAATTGAATGCCATTTCCCATTAACCCTAATATGCATACAATACATTAGAAATGCATTCATTTCCTTCCTTTTCCGCGCATAAACCCAGTGCAAGCCCCCCTTCGACTGTAAAAACATCATTTTTCACCATTTTCATACTAAAACACTGCAAAATTTGCCCTGTGACCATTGAAGACAGCCAAGGATTATTCACATTGCTCCACAAAAGCGGTTGTATCTTTAAAAACCTTAGATACATCTTCTGAAGCCCAATACCTGCATACAACAGGTATTTTTCTAAAATTCGAACCAACAATCGATTTGAAAGACATTTTAAAGAACAAAAACACACTTAGAGTTTAAAAACCAATTGAATAAAACTGTCAAAAAGCCCAAAAACAAGCTTTATATCAATTCTATGAACTATTTCAAGCTTTATATCAAACCAGAAAACCTCTGAAAGTATCCTAAGCCTCTGTGACCTATTTCAAAAGACTTTCAAACCTACTTCTCAGTAAGAGACTCAAGAAACCATTGTTTCTTATTTTAAACCAGTCAAAAGCCTGTAAACATTTTTCGCATACCTAATTGGAAAGAAAACCCAAAGAAAAAGCTATACTTTGCCCAATCTATCCAAAGAAATCCTCTGCTAAAGTAAAATACTTCTGCAAACTATCTAAACTTGCAAAAAGTAGTCCAAAATTCCTAAGAAGCAGAGTGAAAACAAACCTGAAGCTTCCAAAGTGCCTAAACCAACCCTTGCCATGACTTCTAAGACTGCTATTGTTGTCAATCCTTTACAACCCCTAGTCATAGACATTGAACATATTCCATTGGCTGATGTTGATTACAAAATAGTAGATGCCATTGTTGAATTTAACTTTCTTGATATTCATAATCAGAGTTATGAGAAATCATTAGATAATGACAAAGAAGTCCAGATTTGGGAATCTCATTTGCCCAAATATGTTGTCCCATTAACTCACCCATGTCAGGAGGTCATCAGATTATGTCAGCAGTATTATGTACCTGACCAAAGAGCCATTGTAAATGCCAATAAAGAAGTGCTTTTTACCATTACTGCAGAATCAATTAACCAAATGCTACAGCTTCAGCCTGACCCCCAAGCAATCCCTTTATCTATAGAGGCCCTCACAAAGTTATATATTGGCCTAGATTTTCCCAAGAGATTCATGATTTTTCAGACATTTATGCCTCTAAATGTAGAAATTCCTAAGCTAAATCCCCCATATTCTACTGTTAAATTCCCTAAAGGTTCAAGACATGTGATTTCCATGCTTTCCTTCATCTTAGAATATTTTACTGATGAACACACAGATGAGTCCATATTGGGATTCTTATCCACTTTCTCCCCGGGACAACCCCCATCAGTAATCTTTGACTATGTTGGTTTCATTGCAGATAGTATTCATTATCAATTGACCAATTTGAAATTTGAGGGAGTGTTCAGATATACTTCCTTCCTTTTCCATATGTTTTCATACTTCCAATCAGATAATTTTTAGTTACCCTCTAAAAGCTTGACATAGAGGGAAATCCTCTATCTGTCATTTCTTGGACATGTTTACTCAGAAAGGAATGTACAAATTTCACTTATTCATAATTTTCAGAGTTATTTCTACATCCAGTGATCATAATTTTAACAAAAATAGAGCAGCTAAGGATAAATGAAGAAATGAAAAAGATATTGCAGTTGTCATAGTAGAATAAGGTCGGTGACTGGGATTTATATGAAAAGCATACTGAGATCAGAGTCTTTGGGTCAAACTTGTTACCTTACAAGTTACCCAAACATCCTTCAATGGGGATCTTTACCTTGGATTATATAAGGTAGATCCTAAACTTTGATTCTATAAATTTCATGGCAGAAAAAAAGAAAACTCAATTCAAACTAAAAAATCAGATAGAGCCATTCATATGCAATCACAGGGATGCAGAGAAAGAAGCATCAAATCAGTTATTGGAATTCAAAATGGAAGAAAGTTTTCCTTGGAATTATGATTCACAAGGGATCTTGAGTAAGCTAAGGGTTAAATGCAAGTTAACACCCTTTAATCAGAATGAAGAACAGGTTAACAATGAAGATACACAGTTAATAGAAAGACAACAAAGCATGGAAGCCTCTTCATCACAAGCAGCTGAGGAAAAAGATTTGGATATCAAATAAAAATATAAGCAAATCAAGTCGAAGAATGAGGAGATAAAAAAAAAATATTTATTCTCAATATCTCAAATAGACTCCTAGTGTGCAAAACATGCTCCATTCTGCATTTGATTATTCAAATCAAAGGCTAATAATGTCAGTATTTCAGCCCACAGTCAAATCTCCTAAGACAATGGCAGATTATAAAAAAGTTGATTTGGAGGTCCTGACAGATAAGATTCATGCTCTTGATCAAATTGAGTTCCATAGACAGACCTCATAAATGCTATATTCTACTGTCACAAATAAAGCCATGAGTGCTCAGAAGCTCCAAAACACCATCTCCAACATGCAAGATCAAATGAAGTTGGACAAAGCCTCATTGTATGCCAAGGATATAAGGATAAAAGCCTTGGAAGAACTAATTTTGCAAGTGGGATATGATCCTACTAATATCAAAGCAGCAGAGTTATTGGTAAAAAAGAAGAATGAAGACATAGAAGCTTTGAGGAAACAGCTCAAACTTCCTCAAAGTGAACATCCTCAAACGAAAGAAATAATATAAGGACAGAAAGAGAAAGATGACATGATCAATTTGATTTTTCAGTTGACAACTCAAATTAAGGAGATGGAGATTCAGATGGACACACTTGTCCATGAAAAGGAAACAGTGAAATAACTAGAGATTCCTACAGTTATTCCTGTAATCACTACAGCAGTGCCTTCAACTCTAGCTAAGGAGTTGGCACCCAAAGAACCACTGGCTACTGCAGTGCCAGTAACTTTTTCCACAACTTTAGCTATTGAATCATCTACAACAGCAGTTCAACATACAGATGAAGCCAGCCAATTGGTGAAAGCTATGGAGGAAATGTCTCTAAAGACAAATGAAATCATTAGATTGAAACAGGTAATAGACAATCTTGAGCATTCAAATAAATTAGCTCAAATAAATGCAAAGACACATGAACAAAATTCCATCAGACTGAATGAAGAGTTGAAGAAATTGCAGAAGGAATTGACATTGAAGGAACAAATATCATACATCAAAAACTACCTTTGGAATAGTGTAATTGAAGCCATCAATGATGTATGGCCTTCAATTCAGGTAATTTTTGAACAGAGAGAGTTATTATTAAAAGCCCAAGAAGAAATTCAAAAGACTCAAAGTGAACTGACTAATAAACCAAAGCAATCTTTAAAGCTGGTCACATTCCTCAACAGTCAAAATAGACAGGAGTTAGAAGAACTCAAGATCAATGACAGGACTGAAAATATCCTAGAAATTAGGAAATTTACTACAAAAATAATCTGATGAGGTAACTGGAAGAAAAGTGTGAGAGTATGAATACTGCCATAACCAGGTTTATGGTCAAGTTTACAAATTTGAGGCAAAAAGGACCGCCTGTCATTATGGTCATTAATGATAATTTAATGCCTCGGAATGACTATGATAAGAAGATTAGAGAGTTTGAAAAAGAACAGGTAAATAAACCACCAATACAAGGCACTCCTACAGGAAAAGTGTTACTCAAGAGTTTTGAATATTTATTTTATTTACAACATGAAATAAGGCACTTGTTTGTCATCAAGCCAACTTTTGCCAGATATATTGAAGTTGATGAAAACTTTAGGAAAATAAAGAAAATACAAATTCCTAATGATGAGGATTGGTAGTCACTCACAGATTTATTATGAAGGATAAAAGAGAGACAAATAAAAGGAGAGAAAATTGTTTTCTGATTTAGAGTCAAAACAGATTTTTTTTACAGCAGTAAACAATTTTTTATTATGGTTAAAGAGTATCAGAGTTTAGAGAGTATCAGTGAATAAAGAGAATCAGAAAAAGAGTATCAGACAAGGCAGATCAGATTTCAAAAACAAATCAAAATATCTAAATCCAGCAAGGAGGACACCAAGGCAGCGAGCTGCTTCTTATCCTAAATCAGTTTCTATTTCTTTTGGATAAATAGGATAGATTGTTGATTTGTTAAGAAGTTGTCCCTATTATTATTGAAAAGATATTTTATTTTCCCTTAGATAATTTCTAGAAGCATTCTAGGATATTTTGTAAAGAAATATGTATAAATACTTCATCTTTAGAAGTATTTTATGTGGAATAAAATTGCTGAAGATTGTTATCGTCATTTTTGTTGGACTTGACAGCTTTTGTGTGCCAAATTTTGAGTAGCAGGCTGGATCAAACCAATTGGCATCATACTTTAGGATTCATGTGATGAGATATTTGGAGTGAAGTATTTCCTTACTTTTCATTGTTATATTTCTTTGTTACATACATCCATCTATGTTTATTCTAAATCTGAATGAATAACTGGGAATATTACTACAGGATTTGTTAAGAGCACCCTGTTTTTAACCAGTTATCATTTATATGTTTTCCTCTGATTTCCAGTGTAGGGAACCCTTAATTTCTCCCTTTCTCGTTTGACCTCTTCCTACTACTTCCTTTTCTAGATCAAAGGATTATTAAGTGCCCTTTATGCCGATCATACCACCTCACAACAACAATTTTCAAAGATCTACAAGGGTTATCTATCTTGCCCTGAAAAAATTTGACCTTTTGGCCTTGATCCCAGTCCTGTTTGCTTGATTTTTTACTCCTTAGCCCAATAGACAAATATATTTCCCACTATCCATCCTTTCAAGTGATTTTTCCCACCAAATCTACCAAAACCAAACCAAAGTTGCACATTCATAACTAGCCTAATATTTACAAATCAAAACAAAGTTAAATTTTAAAGAGAAAGCCCTCTCTGAACCCTACGAAGGCTAGATCCTAGAGTTTGAAGTTGGTTTGTGGTTACCTCTAGTATTCTTTGACTAAAAACCAAAAAATCTCACAACTTTAGAATTACTAAAGTGATAACACCATAATAATGGGAATATTAGGGCAGCCTGTTGTCTTGAGAGCCCAAATCAAAATATCAATATTTACAACAAACACATTGCAATATTTCATTGTCCCATCAATTCCTAGTTGGTTGGTACCATCAAAGAAGGAAAATTCCAAAGGGAAATACTAGTTATCATATAAAATCAGAAATGGGTAGATATTGACAGTAAAAGGTGCTCATTTCCATTTGGAAACTGAATAATTTGTATCATGAGATCACGAACTTCTGGCTTGAAATCCCAATTTGATGGCACTGGGTTGGTTTCTGGGGATTTGTACACATATGCATTGAGGAGCACGGTCGATTTGATCTAGTCTCCTAAACTTGGCCTGTTGAGAGCTTATTGAATATTTTAAAGCATAGGAAGGGTAAAATTCAAATGTGTCATTATATGTCTTTAGGAAAGGCTCATTTCCAGTTGCAACCTACCTACAGATGCAAGAATTTTTGCAACCAATATTAGTACTTTGGAAATATTGACACAGATAAATGTAGAGTAAATGTTTATCTTCTAAACCAATTAGATTCCCCTACCCAGTAAGAGTACCTCTAAGGCTCTTATTTTTCCAATTTCCCAAATCTACATTACAATATTGTTGTAATCTTATAACAACAAAAGAAACATACTTGACCATTAAAGTACCTTCACAGGAATCAATGTGCATCAATGAAGATAATCAAAAGGATAGGTACATAGCAAGAATATATAAAAGGAGTAACAAATTAATTTAGGGCTTGATGCCTTGATCATCTAAAAAAAAGTTACAAGCACATAATGTCAAAGCCATGATACAGAATATGGAGGCCAATTTAATTATCACAAGTAGTTGGGTAGTTGTTGCAGAATGTTTGCATCCAAGTTTTTCCATCATTGTTTTGGATCATGTCCCTTACTTTTGTAATGTTTTCATCTTGTTTCCAGAACAATTTGGTGACATTATATACTCATTTCCTTGATGTGTACTTTCTACCATCAATTTTTTATGCTCTCTAACACCCCTAATTCACTGTATAACTTATTCTTAATAAATAATGATATGATTCTTTCCAATTATGTCCTCCCGACCTCGCCAATTTATTATTGCTTTTAAAATATTGCACCTAGTATGGAAAAATTTTAAAAGCAAATTTTCTCTAGACAAATTAGAGAAAATCATCAGGTGCTTCTTTTAGAATGGTGGTAATGGAGACACTACATAATTCTCCCTTGTCAATTAGGAGAAAATATGCAAACTTGTATGGGATGAAGCAAACACCCTCGTGCTTGGTACACCAGGGTTGATAGCTATTTCACTGGTTTGGGCTTCAGGAAGAGTGAATCAGATGCGAACCTTTTCTAGATTGTGGTTGATGATAAGCTCTTGATTATCGTACTTTATGTTGATGATCTAATTTTTACAGGTGATGAGAAAATGATAACTTCTTGCAAAGAGGATCTTGCAAGAGAGTCAGAAATGAAGGACATGGGACTCCTTCACTATTTCCTTGGTTTGGAAATATGGCAGTAGGATTGTGAGCTATTTGTTTCTCAAGGCAAGTATGCCAAAGAGATTGTGAGTAATTTTCACATGGAACGTTGTCAACCCATGGAGGCTCCTCTTCTAGGAAACTGGAGGAAGGAGGATGCTACTTCAGGTGAGGTACTAGACACAACTATTTACAAGAAGCTTGTGGGTTCACTGATGTACATGGTAAACCCTAGACCAAAAATTTTCTATGTAGTTAACCCAATGATTCAAGTTATGGTTAAGCCGACCAAGATCTTTTGGAAGGCGGGGAAGAATTCCTTGAGATATCTCAAGGGCAGTACAGAGTATGGATTATGGTACAGACGGACAAAGGGAGTGAAGCTTCAAGGTCTCACCAACTCAAATTGGGCAAGCAGTCCATGAGACAAAAAGAGCACATCAGGAGGGATCTCTGGCATGATTCAAAATTTTAAATAACATAAAATATTGGTTTAGTTGTATGAACTTCACAATCATCGTTTTCTTAGCTATCGTTCTGATAAATGGAAATTTGGAGAAAATGAAGAGCTTTGGTTATCCTATTATAGATTGAGAAAATTTTGAACACAACAATATATTTGATTGAAAAACAACTTTTGTTGGTTGTCCTCACGAGCGATGACACTTTCAACCAATTAATTTTTTTTGATATTTATGACATGACTAATTGTATTACTTCCACTAGCCTTGATACTATTTTGGCTAAATTAGAATATGTGAAAGAAGACCTTTGACCAAAGTTGCAAGATTCATATCTAGTATGGAAAAGAAAGTTATAGAATTACCATAGTCATGAAAACATTATAGCATTTGTCAAACAATTGACATGGTCAGAGATGAAATTGTACAAAAGCTAGTTATCCAACTAAATTTCTAGGAACATGTGAATGAAATATTTGAAGATGTCCAACATGATCCTACTGAAGAAAAAAAAATATGTTGGTTTAGCCCAAATGACATGATAGAGTAGCAATAGGATCCCCATTTGGTTGTAAAGGAGGCCTTTGGTTGGTCTTCTGCGGAAATATTTAACTGACAATATTTATTAGAAAGAGATCAAGTATGATCACCTTGAATATTTTATTTAACATTTTACTATGACATTTTTAGAACTTTCTTAATTTTCTGCGTAATAAATTTGTAAACTTTTGGTCCTTCTGTAATTTCAAATTTTAGAGACAGAGATAGTATGGATTAAATATTCATCAAAAGAAAATGCATGTTTTGATTCTTTAATTTGGATAATTTCAAAGTTATTCAGACATTAGTATCTTAATGCATGTTATGTAGCATACTAATATACTATACGAAAGTAAACATTTAGTTTCTTCAAGACAAAAAAAAAAATGTAATCTCTATAAAATAAGTTATCTTTCTCTACTAAAGCATATTTATAAAATATATACAACTTTCACTCTCTATCTAAAAGTACAAAAAACATGTCTGATGTCCTTGAGGATGGATTTTGACAGTTGTATTTATAGTCAAAGCTATTGTCCTGGAGGGGGGATTTTGATTGCTAGTTTTGTAGTCAAATTTGTCGGGTTGGTTGTGTAGTATAAGTTTCCACTACAACAGCTCCTCACACATGTCACACAACAACTCCTCATTTTAATAATTTTGAACGACTGGTACTGAGTTTCAAAATGACTTGCCATCCATATCCGAAACCTTCAAATATTCTCAACAAGAAGCGACACAGAAAATAGGATATATGTAGCGTAACACATGGTGATATTAACAGAGAATGTAGATCCTAATAGAGTGTCCAATAATTGATGGCTCTATAATTTGGATATTTGTCTTCGAGAACGATGAATTCAAAATACAAAGAAAATTTTTCATTGGTTAATATTTATGTTTAAGTGTTTTGGACTTGAGGAAGAAGCAAAACACAAGAGAGAGTCTCCTCCAAACTTATAGTAGAAATCTGTTAGAAATTAAATAGTATGCATGAAAATTGTATAAACAAATACAACAGCCTTGACATTACACATGTAAATGTTTTGGACACTCAATAATATGCTTGAAAAGTGACAGCCTTTACGTTAAATATGCATATGGTCCATGTTAATAACCTACTCTATATATATATATATATATATATATATATATATATATATATATATATATATATATATATATATATATATATATATATATATATATTCCTCTTAAAAAATATTTAGAGACTTTAATAATTAAACTAATAAGAACGATCAAGCAACATTCCACATTGCACCTAAATTAAATCATCTGGGAATTCTAGATCAGCAAACTAGACAGATATTTCCAAACTGAATGGTAGACGTGACCGCAGTGGAGTTGAGACACATCCTCAAAATCGATGTGGCAGACTGGGCAGCATGAACTGATACTGTTGTCATTTACTTGATGTTCTGAAATTATTACGATAGGCAATGCTGAAAGGGGGATTTTTTTTCTATTATTACAGGTTGTAAGGTACTCATTAAGGGATCTTACCACACGATGAGTCTGGTGGTGGAGTTCAACAAGGGCACATAGCCTCAGAACCTCTCCACAAATCAACTAGAACACAAGAGAGGAGTCTCACAACCTCTGCACAACCAACTAGAACACAACCTCTGCACAATCAACTAGAACACAAGAGAGAGCACTCTCTCTATTAAGAAAATCGGCATAAAGGTGATGCAGATTTCAAAGCACACTTTTAGAATTACATAAATCCACCAATCAGATGACCTGTGCCATCGACTAAAAGCATAACATCATTTTATTTTATAAATCGAAGAAGCACATTGAGTTTGACTTAGAACACTTACCTTAGACTGAATTTGTAATATGCACTCAAAGGGTTTAAGAAACTATTTCTCACCCCTATTGTTTCCAGTTGATGCCAAATCATTCAAACTAGCGGTTGCTCGCTCTTTGATCGACGATTCAAAATCAATTTGATATATAGATAATCTCTCAGAAATCTTCAACAACTCACTAAAAATTGAAATATACTTACCATAACCTAGAAAGGGAAACCAATCACACTTTACTTTACCCAAAACAGCTCCTCACATAGGTGGCTGTGAAATGTCTGCACGATCTGACCGCATTTCAACGAGATGCACCGTGCCTTTCATGATTCTACAAAATTTCATTGACTGCAAGGTATTGTTCCTCCCTCAACATCCTTGATTCCATCAGACAGGGTCCAGGTCAGAGAAGATCATATTTTAGCTCTCAAGTCTTAGGTTAGTAGCTAAGGCTCCAAGTTTAGCTCTTCAATCTCTTTCGGTGTTACATCTGAATTGGTAAATCCAAAATTTTGCTCTCAAAATTATACCAGCAAGGATGGTGTCTGTTCAGTGAACCCTGTGATTTCTCTCGGTCTTCCTCTTCCGTTGCTCTCCTGCTCAACCCTCCTGCCTGCACAAAATTCACCCCCTCCAATCAGTCTTCTGCTTCCTCTTTTGTCCCTAATGAGTCGTCCATTACTTCACCCTCCTCACCCCTCCTTAAACCCCCCCCCTTCCTCCCCTTTTGGTTCGAACTCCCATTCTGATTTGAATCCCCCGACTCCATCCCCAGCCTCTTTTCTCCTCAATCCATAAATCGGTCTTCATTGATAACCTTAAATCTCAAATTTTGATTGACCCCTTCACCTATAAAATTTCTTTTAATAACAACCTCATCAATTTTATTAATTCCCCGCCCTCTGTTCGTAATATTCTTTATCCCATTTCATTTTTCCCTTCCCGCCATATTTCCCTTTTTAATAACAACTCCAACCAATATAATTCTCATAAAAATTATAATTATATTTTAACCAAGAATAATCTCCCATTAATAATCGTCTTTCTAATAATATCCTTAACAATAACATTAAAAATAAGGAAACTCCTAACATTAGTAATAATTTTACTAATAATATCCCTAATAAAAATTATTATTTAATTAATAATAGTCTCCTCAATAATAATATTTTCACTAATAATTCCTCTAAAAATAAAAATAAAATGACTAATAATACTCCCAACATTAATAATAATAATAAATCTTCCAAAACTTCTTTTAAAACATATTATTGTTATTGAAGCTTTATCAGTTTTATATGTGCCATTTGTAGCCTCACTATCTTTCTGTATTTTCTCTTCAATAGTATTGGATAAAAAAACGCTTGACTTTTTCCTATTGTTCTGGGTAGGAGAGATAGTGTTATTCTCAGCTTGAAGTTTTTCGTAAGTTGGGAGTGCCTTTAATCGAGGCAAGATGAAATAATCATTGCACCATTTGTGATGCTTATATCACAAATAATGTAAATTTTATGGATGAGTTGGTAGAGGGTTGAGCAGTGGTCCAAGGCTTCAATGACACCAAGACGATGGAAAAGAAACCAAGATTTGGAGTTTCCACTTGAGCACATTGTTTTTGCACAAGAATGGCTTGGTGAACGAGTGCCATGAGGGGTGCGACATGACCAACCACCCCAACTTTCCCAAGCAAGGAAGAACTAAGGTAGGTGAGAACACACATGATCTTGGTGGAATAGGTGCCACAAAGGTGTGGCACGACTAAGTAGCACACCCCCAAAAACGAGTTTGAACAGGTTGACCGGAGTGCCAAAAGATCGAATGAAAGTTGAAGTTGGTGTAGTTAAACTGACAAGGGTGGAAAAATGTGGAATGAGTTGAACATTGGAGGTCCCCCCAAACCAAAGTAGTGTTGTGGAAGAGACGCTCATAGAGACAATATTACCCGGCTAAATGGAAGGGTCACAACGTATAAGCTAACTAAAAGGGGTGAAGTCACATACATATATATATATATATATATATATATATATATATAAAGGACACACATGATGCATTTTGGGGAGAAAAATAACACATAAAATATACAAGCGTCAAGAGAGTCCTCCACTATCTTAATCGCCCGCTCTCATGATTTGGGTGTGCCATCAGAAACCCTTACAGGTCTGGAATCCACTAGGTATTTACCACCTTCCTCCTTCGTAACAGTCAACCCTTCATCTACCCCTTCACGGTTCTCCCCCATTACCTCTTGTCCTTCACCCAGTTGCTTTGGCAGTGGGCCTACTCTCCTTCCTAACTCCTCTAACTCTGCTGCTAGGTTTATCTCATCTGCAGGACCGACTGTGGACACTAGCACCTCTTCATCTGATTCTTTAAAGAAAGGAGGAAAAAAATCCAAGTGTGTCTGGGTTAACAATAAGGCTAGTTAACTCATTATCGGGGAGGGTATCTGCATGGCCGATGTTATCAGCACAGTGCAGAGGTTTAGGGTTCATGGGCATAGTTACATTGCAACAAGACTAAGGTTGTGGGTATCAGAAATTTGGGGACAGACCATGGAATCCCTCCCTTCTGTTTTCACTCTTTCCCAAGGTTGGTTTTCCATTCAATTTCAATCGAAAGAACATGAAAATTGGGTCCTTTCTTAGTTCTAGCACATTGAAATGGCCCTTTTCCTTCTCAAGCGTTGGAGCCCCCTATTTTATCTTGACAGAGAAAATTTGGGAGCCAGACCCATTTGGTTCAGATTGCCTAGTTTACCTACGCACTTGTGGTCTAATGATGTTTTTAAAAGTATTGGAAACATTCTTGGTACCTATCTCAATCATGACCGATCCTTTGCAGAGATAGGGAAGATAGCATATGCTTGCATATTGGTTCACCTTGACACTCATGAAGGCTTGGAAGAAAATATGAAGATTCAATGGAGAAATACCACTCGGGTACATATTTTGGATTATTAAGGGGTACCTTTCCACTGTAAGGTAGGCCATGTATTCAAGGACTACCCTTTACACTCTCATGTGGTTCCTTCCTAGACTACTCTGAGGGAATATTTTGATAATTATGGGGTCACTGTATCATTGAATCATCAGAAGAAGAAGGAAACCTCGCACTCTCATGCTCTTGGTACCTCTCCACAGATGCCTCAAAATGTCATTTCCTTTCCTTCCTCTTCCAGGATTACCAGATCTTAATCAGTGGCTTGCGGTCCTCCTATGGGTTCTAGTACCTCTCCTTATCCTCCTTCTCCCATTTTTTCTTTTGTGACATATGATGCTCTATCTCACATTTTATATGTAAATGTTCCTATACATCACCTTTCTTCAATTACCTTCCCTGTTGTGCCCTCCCCGAATGTTTTTTCTTCTCCCCAACCCTTTATCCCGCCTCCCCCTCATGTCTCCCTAGTTATTCGGGAGTATTACTTTGATACTATATCTAGTCATAATTATAATCTTCGCTCTCGCATTAAGATATCAAAATCTCATTGTGGGTTAGGCACCAATCCTCCACCTATCCCACCAAAATATCCCGTGGAAGAAACTCAAACATCTCTAATGCCATCATAAAATATGGTATTGATGTTGCAGAAGGTCATCAAATCTCAATTGAAGGGGTTATTAGAGCAAGAAATGCACCCCCCCCCCCCCCCATGGTTTCCCAATGAAATTCCTCTCTTTTAATTGTCGTGAGTTTGATATCCCTGCCAAACATTTAGCCATAAAGGGACTCTTCGATAATGCGAAGCTGGATGTGATCATTCTTCAAGAGACACTAGGAACCTCTAACCATATTATCCCTACATTGACTGCCCTTTTACCTGGATCGAATTTTCATTATTTATATGCTCGTGGTCAATCAAGAGGAATTTCTATTGGAATAAATCCTAGGGTCCTCAAACTTAACAATATTTGGGGCAGGGAAGGAACCCTGGTGGAGGACTTATTCTCTGAACAACTTGGGATCGAGTTTAGATTAGTTAAAATTTATGGCCCTTGCCACAATAGACAATAATTCTAGAACTCTCTCCTAAATTATTCTTTAATGAAATCTGACAATATTATATTGTGGGGTGATCTTAATTTTTCCTCACGACTTGCTGAATCTTGGGGCTCACATGCTAAATTATATCCTCTCTTTGATCTCTTTGGATCATATTTAGATAAATTCCACTTGATCGACATTCCAATGCCTTGTTTACAACCTACCTGGTGTAATAGGAGAACTGATGAAGCAATTATTGCGAGGAGGTTGGATATTTTTCTCATCAAGGAAGGATTACTGAATAGATTGGCTTTATATAGGCAATCGGTTGGATCTAGAGGTATTTATGATCACTCCCTGATTTATCTTGAACTATTCGATATTTCCCCAAAGCCTCTTACCCCATTCAAATTCAACTTGACCTAGCTCCAGGATGAATCTTATATTAAATTAGTCAATGATGCTTGGATTATTGTGCCAATTCCACCTGATCAGTCTTACACCTTCTCCTTTTCCAACAACCTTCTTTACGTCAACAAGTAATTGATTGAATGGGAAAAGGAAAAATAGATACAGGATGAAAACGATTTAAGACATATTGAAGAGGAGTTTTCCTGGCTTGATGACCCTAATAATGGTGGTCTCTCATCTATTGCATCAATGGATAATGTCATTAAATTGGAAGCGGATAGACTGGATTCTTAAGGATATGGAATCGACTTGGAGGCTCAAGCCGAGCTACATGGTTACTTGAAACGGATGACAATACCAAATTTTATCAACAATTTTCTCAGGGATGCACAACCATGAACACTATTTGGTCTCTGGAAAATGAGGAAGGACAACTAGTCTCATCTTTTAATCAGCTGGCATCTTTGTGTATCTCCCATTTGAGTCGTCTCTATAGAGCACCTCATGAAACCTCTTTGGATAAAATTATCAATATTGTTGGAATATTCGCCAGGTTTTTGGATGATGAAACAATAGAGGAATTAAATTTTCTTGTGTCCATGGATGAATTGGAAGCATTCCTTAAATGGCTCAAAAAGGATAAGAGCCCGGGCCTGGATGGTTGGTTTGTCGAATTATATTTATCATTTTTGAATTAATGGGCCGAGAACTTCTCTGTGTGGGTCATATCAAACAATTAATAAAAGTACATACACCATTAAAAATTTAATTAAGGTTCATATCTAAATTAAAAAATTAGGTTCATACACTCCCCAATTGAAGTGAGGTTTGAGAAACTCGTGGAAGGCATCTCGCATGAGTAAATACAAGTGGAGTGAGGGTGAGGAAGGGTCCTCCCAATCCCTTCACCATAGGGCATGAAACGAGAGAGGTATTAGCTTCACGTTGCCAATTCTTATGAAAAATAATTCTTCGTTAGAGTTTGGGGGTGGAAAAATGTTAAGATGAGGGAATATGAGGGAGCCCGACATTCGACTCCTCACTCTGGTTTGGTGCTAGTCCTCGTGGTGGCCTCTGAGGAGGAAGCGCAAACGTTGCAGGAAGGCTTACATAGGGATTGGCTTGTGTGTGCTTGTCATGGGAATTTTTTTCGTGAAGTTTTTTCAACCGGTCCATGTTGCTTAGTTTCTTAGCCATTTTCTGCATTTGGGTCAAGGACAGGAAGTTGAAGGGAAGTGAGCTCACCCATTTCCATTTTTCATGGCTTTCAGTGAGCCTGTTTTTTCATGCTGAGAGAGGAAGTTGGAATCTGTAGTCTAGGAAACCTCGAGGGTGGTGGCCGAAAACTAGTTTATTTTCCAAATTTTGCACCCTTTACTGTGGGTGCGAGACTGTTTGGTAGATTGGTGTGTGGTCTCTCTGCGGAGAATTTGGAGGTTGGTCACTGCCTTGGGGCGAATTTACGCTCAAGCATCAACTACTCTGTCTTTTTTTTTTGTTCAATTTCCTGTGTTGGTTTGGTGGGTGGTGGTATTTGGTTTTCCTGGTGGTGGCAGTATTTATATGGTAGTGGGAGGTGACTTTGTGCTTCCCTGTGGTGGTGGGAGATGAAATTTGACTCCTTTTTTGGTGATGGTTGTTTACTTTGGTGGGGCATTTGGTATCCAGACTTTTCACAGGGCTCCTCGACCTTGGCGAATTATGAATCCCCTGGTGTGGTGTGGGTGTTCTACCGCCCTTGTCGTCAATGGCCCTGTGGGGGTGGCGGACTCAGAAATAATCATGGTGGCTCCATGCATGGGTGACAAGACTGTGGTGCATGGACGGTTCACTTGTGTGGGTGTGTGTGGGGGGCATGGAGGAGGTAATTGGGGGGCTAGCAGGGCTGGGGGTTCGAGGGTTCAAAATCAAAGTCATCGAGGCAGAGGAGCCCGTGGTGGCAAGGGGAATCCACGTGGGTCTGATCACTCTGAGGTAAATGAAGGGTAGGGTATCCAACATTTTTTCTTGGATAATTGTCATTCACTGATCAAAAACATGATGGAAAGAGTGCACACAGTTGAGATAATTTTAACACTACAGACATATTCAGAGAATCCTGTAGTGAAATGTAACACTTCGGTATCAAAATTGCAATTTTCCATTTATGGAGTGACACAATTAAAAATTACTGACATAAATGACTAATTCATATACTTTTGTACTTTTGAAGTCCGACGAAAAGGGTTCTAAAGGAATTGGTACTATAACATTTAAGAGAGATTCAAGCTCACACCTTCATTTGAAATATGTCATGTATGTACCTGGGCTAAAAAATAACCCGACCTCTTATATGTCATTTGAAGTCCGACGGAAAGGGTTCTTTAATGTTTTAATAATTTAATTTTATGTATGCTTTAATATATACATATGTTTTAAACATATGTTATATATATATCATATGCGAAATGAAAGGTGGGCCATAGAATTTAGTTTTAATTTTATTTTTTTAAAAAGAGGGTTTATTATAATATGTTTTATATGTTACGACATATAAAAATAAAAAGGACAAAAAAACTTGGTAGTTTTTTTTATAGACAGTACGTAAATTTTTTATTACACAGCAGTGTGTAAAAAGTGAAAGACTGAGTGTAACTTTTTAAGTGTGTATGCACAGCAGTGCGAAAGTGAAAAACACATCAGAGTGTTTTAGAGACAGAGTATGTTTGTTTTGAACAGACAGTGAGTTGGTTTTATGCACTGCATTTTGTAGCAGTCATAATTTTGTAATCCCTCTCAGTGAGGAAGAAGTGTAATAGTTTTTTTTTTGAGTTATTGAAGGGAATAGAAGTTTGTTTTCAAATTATTGAAACTCTGTCTCCTGTCAAAGAAATTTTTATTTTCTCTGTGTTAGAGGAAGGGAGATTTATTCTCCATTCATTGTTCTGGAATTTTTCAATATTCCAACATGTGCAAGAACAATAGATGTTGTGGTTCCATCCCCAGCTAAATCATTTTTCTTTGCCGCAGCTTGCCTTACCAACTTGGCCCCAATATTTTCAACTGGGTCCTCTAATTCAACCAATAAAAAGGCCAAAACCATAACATTGAGATACATTTCATTACACTGTCAATAACAATAAAATTTGACTCAGCCATAACCCTTTCCTTTTATTGTTGTGAAAATCTTTATGCATTACTCTAATGTGGCTAGTGCATAGGCCAAGTAGACCACTGGGTAACAAATATGTTTCCTTTCACCTTTGAGTTTTCAAATTATGCCTACCAAATCTAAGACATTTAAGAGGGGGAACTAATACAACGTTAAAAAGAAAACTAGAGCATACATCTACAAATTACCTCCTTAGCTACTGTCACACCATCATTAACTATTTTCAGAGAACCATGCTTGCTCTCCAAGACAACATTTTGCCCCTCGCCCCAAGGGTGACTCCAACAAGATCAGCAAGTTTGTTCACACCGCTTGCAAGACAAATTGACAATGATTTTAGTAAGTGTGAAATTGAATGCCAGACCATATGCCAAAACAACCCTCCATGAAAAATTAAAATAACACATTAAAATCGAATATAAGTGGACAAGGAAAGATCCACCGCAGTGAAGTTTCACATGTAGGTGACCTTCCTTTAAACATATTTTTTTCTCTGACCTGCAATTTTTTTGTCACTGAGCCATCCTTGTTGAATTACAACTCCTTTTCCATAGCTCTTGTATTAACTACCTTCTCTCTGTCGCGTAATCTCAGAGTCCCTCTTCTGCTTGAGCGATTAAAGGAAATGGGTGAAAAAACTGAAAGAGAAGACAATTGTCTGCCATAATTATCAAACATTGCACCCAGCTTCTTCCCCTTTCCATTGTTACCCAATGAGGTAGATGTGGCAATTGTTGTCATATCGCCCAAAGCAGAGGCCATCTTCTCTTATGTTGAATATAGAATTACAAGATCTTCATATTAGTATGAACCTTAAAAAACATGACTCCCATTGCTAAAAACCACTTTTAAGTTGTAACAGGCAAACTAAACAACTATCAAAACTTTTGGCAACTTCTAGAGCATTAAGAGAGAAACAACCAAAGAGAAATACAACCACAATCCTCATTTTAATGAGACCGGACTATATATTTGCATTAATATAATAGAAATAAATCACGACTATATTAAGGCCAGCACAAAACAATCTTTAACTAGTGTCTCTCGCGGCCTTCAGGTTGCCATGCTAGAGGTTGCATATTTTTAATTTAAATTCTTGACCTCTCATGCCCATCTATGAATGCATCCAATGGGATATCTACATCAAATTCTCCTTTATATCCCAAAAAACAAATTCCCTACTACAAGAGCACCAATATTGATGGATCACCCCAGACCATCCCACCCACTAGAAACGATGAAAAAGGAAACCCGAGAAAACTTCTGAAATATCTCAAGATGAATATATGTGTGGTTATTATGAATCAACCAACCATTCAGAACATGCTCATCAATCCAAACCATGAGTATTATGTGACGATATTCAAGCAGGCACTGAATCGGATTTCTGAAGCTATGTTAGAGAAACCCTAAACTCTCACTGAAAATAGGTGAAATGTGGCACCACTCAGAGATTGACATGTGAAAATTGGTACAAGTGGTATACAATTGGCATGCTCAAACAACGAGGTGATGCAGGAATGACATGAGGGAGAAAATATCAGAAAAGCCCAAAATCTGGAGAACTAGAGCTCATCACCAACCTGAGATTGACAACTTTACATGATGTAACCTATGAAATCGTAAATGGAGAAATCATAGTAACAAGAAAATAACCTATGTAACAATAAAGCCAAATTCATCCTGGGAGTGGTAATGGGAGAAATCATAGTGAACAACAGGAAACATGCAGAGTTTCCTACAATCAAATAGATGAAAAAACACATACAAAAAACCTAGATAATAATCATGAACAAGCTTAATATTGAATTATGAACTGTAAAGGAACTTACAAAATGTGACATTGCAAACCTGGTCAAGTGCAAAAGAAAAAATATCCTGGAAATGACCCTGGTTTACAAGTTGTATTGCTCATGATGCAAGAGGATTTGTACCTGCACTGCCAAGTCAATCAAAATCCATCATTATCTATACAATAAATACAAGTAATTGATGTAGTATTTTTTACTCTAAGATGCATTCTTATGATAATGTTAGAACATATGTTGAAAATGTCAAAACATACTTGAATAAGCTCCTCTTCGTTTCAAGAACAATTTATTGGAGTCGCATGAACTTGGAACAAGCCTCCCACGATCTGAAAGAGTAGCAACTAAGTCAACGGTGACTTTTTTGTTGCTACGCTGGATCGAGGGAGGTTTGCTCCAAGATTAAATCGCTCCAATAAATTATTCTCTACTAAACAGGGCCAACCACATGAAGGTGGAAGCTCTTATGGCCCCTCCCCCCCCTCACATCACTCTCAATTCCCCAATACCCAATCTATATTTCATTTTTTACTTTCATGAGCATAAAAAAAAATATTCAATAACTAATAAAAAAACAATTCAACAAAAAGTACGCGAGGAAACATTGCAATTAATGCTTGACATAAAAATAGTATGATAAATGAGTTTTTTATATAACGCAAAAAACGTTCCAAGTATGGTAACGTTTGTCTTATAATAATACAATATTTTACATTATCAAATTTTCTTTTCTTCTTCCTATTTCTAAAGCTCCTAATTACATCATCAATATCATCGTGCTCTGCTCCTGTTTCGTGCCTTTCGACCCGCACTGCTGACCTAGTTGCGTAGTCACGATGTATGGTCTCATCCAGTGACGGGGCATCGCCTACAAAAACAGATAATATTAAATTTTAATTGTCAGTTTTTAAATATCATTGAACTAGTTCGGTAATATTAATAAAAAAAAATTGCAATAAGATTATTTACCTGGTGCACCAGTTGTCGCCGCTGACCTAGTTGCATTGTCACGATGTCTGGTCTCATCCAGTGACGGGGCATCGCCTCCAAAAACAGATAATAATTAAATTTTAATTATCAGTTTTTAAATATCATTGAACTAGTTCGATAATATTAATAAAAAAAATTGCAATGAGATTATTTACCTGGTGCACCAGTTGTCGCCGCTGACCTAGTTGCGTAGTCACGATGTCTGGTCTCATCCAGTGACGGGGCATCGCCTACAAAAACAGATAATATTAAATTTTAATTGTCGGTTTTTAAATATCATTGAACTAGTTCGGTAATATTAATAAAAAAAATTGCAATGAGATTATTTACCTGGTGCACCAGTTGTCGCCGCTGACCTAGTTGCGTAGTCACGATGTCTAGTCTCATCCAGTGACGGGGCATCGCCTACAAAAACATATAATATTAAATTTTAATTGTTAGTTTTTAAATATCATTGAACTAGTTCGGTAATATTAATAAAAAAAATTGCAATGAGATTATTTACCTGGTGCACCAGTTGTCGCCGTTGGGATTGTTGCCCTGTCTTCCTCTCTGGTGGTAAGAGCCTCAAGGGAAAAATTCTCTTTCATTTAAACAAAAAAAAGTTATAAGGACAACCATCAAGGTATAATTAGAAAAAATTATAAGTGGAAATTAATTACCGTCACGGCCCTCACTGATAGTAGCATTGTCGGCCTGGTCCCCACTACAATGATCAGGTTGCATGTGAGGATCATCTACATCTGGCTCTAAAACTGGGTTATTTGCCTCGTCGGTAGTGTTGCTCCCCTAATTTAAACAAATTTGTTAGACATTAAATTTATGGACGAAAACAAACATATTGAAAGGTTAATGTTTTACCTTATCAGGCATTCTGGATCTTGGGACCTGCCCCAAGCTTCTGCGACGTTCAACTACAGCTTGATAGCCGAAATGGAAAACGATATTTTTATCTTCCTCTGTAGTTTCTGTTCCGAAGTCATCACCCTACATTACATATGATTGTGTATTTTTAATCATATTTGATAGGATTACAAAAACGTTGGAAGGCGATACAATTAATTATAAGATTTTTAGCTACTTAATTACAATTCTTGCGGCTAATTTCAAGTAGCCGCCCTGGCCTAGCTTGTGATGGCCCTTTTTTTCAATCCTAGCTTTGGTTGCCTTTGAGGTGTCAGGCAGCCTAGCATCAAAAGATTGAAGTCAGATATGACGTAGCACACTTTTATTTTAGACATAGAGAAAAATAAAGCTATTGAATTAAAGTTGTAATTTACCTTGTGGGTCCAGTTGGCATTTTTCCTTCTTTATTTTCCCTTTTCTCTTTTCCGTCATGGATGAGTGCTCTCCACTCACTCTCTGGAACTGTGAGAGGATGATCGTATCTAGGGTTAAATTGCAATTGTGTCCTATAGGTGTCCCTGGTATATTTCAAATATTTGCCGGCTACCCGAGCCACCGTTGTTCTGTCAAATGTGCCGACCCCAAAAAGGGCTTCTAGATAATCTAGAAGTTCTTTTTCAGGTTGGAATTCTGGGAATTCCACCCTGTACATATGGTTGGGCCAAAAATTACCAACACATGGCTCTCCAGAATCCTGTAGAACTCATTGTTTCCTACACAGAATAAAACCAAAAGAAAAAGAAGATATTATCATTAATTTAAAAATAAAAATCATGATAAATATGTTTTAGATAAAGTACATGAAATAGTTAAAATATTAAATTTACCTGGGAGTTGTACATGCTTTATAGGGACACCCTCATCGTTCACCAACAACGTGCCATTAATGGTCCCTGTGGAGCTGACACGTGTAGCTCCAGGAAACGTAATAATGTAGTTGGCCATATCAGCCTCATCATTGCCAACACGTTCAGCAGTTGGCTGGGTGTCAGCTTGGGCAGGGTGTGTTTCTTGGCTAGCACCTAAAGGAGTAGAAGGTGTACGCGAGGGTTGTTGGGCAATCTCTTGCCCTTGTGTCCCACTACCACCAACACCGGGTTCAGCAAATGCCAGAAAACGCTACATACAAAAGAACTTTTTGTTAGTTTAGTCAATGTAAAAATTAAAAATCAAACTATCACAATTCATCTCATGCAGAAAAAAAAAATATCCTTTTGACTTTTTATTATTACCTGATATCTATTTAGCTGCCTCATAAGATGTTGTATCCTCTCTTCTGTTTCAGGTGTTTGAGGCGCATCTATCAAAGCATTAAATTCCGACGTTGCATCTCGTGCCTTTTTTTGCAACAACAACACTGGAGATAGGGATGAAAAAAGCTCTTCCTCAAAGAGGGAATCATCGGGCGTACCATGGCTAGGTGTCTGCATATTTGAACAAAATTAATATTATTTCAATTATGTAAATAACTAAAATACCTGAAGATAGAGCAATGCTGGCACTTTACATGTTCTTCCGCTGGCCTCTTTCCGCGATCATCCCGTATCGGGGTTGTTCCTGTACTGCCCTGATCAGTCTGCCACATTGCAATAAAATTATAAATGCAAAAACGTGAAAAAAATATCTAACTTGAAAACACAAAATGAAAACTGAAATAATTTCTAATAAGACACTGGAAGACAGAGTTAGAGTTTCAAATATGCCTTGTATTGAATTCAGTCCTAGAAACATGTCATTGCACATTAAGGCACCCAAACAAGAGACGAGTTGACAATGAAGACCTTATTGAATATATTGTTGGAGCAACTTCTAGTAAACTTGTTGTGAAGACCTTGAGGACATTTTTGGAGCAACATTGTTGAAGGTGATGGTATAGCATTGTTGGAGACGATCTTGAAGGGCCTTGAAGTGAAGCTTTTGGAGCAACTATTGAAAAATCCTTAGAGCATTTAAGTAAGGCACTTTCTATCTTCCATCACCTTTTTCCTTTCAATATCCTTTAAACGATTTTTTTGATATTTAATGTTTTAAATCACGTTATAATTCCTTGATTATATGTGTTTGGGGACTTTCCCTTTGAAATTACCCAAAAATACCATGGCAATTTTATCTTCAGGATGCATGTCTGACCCTATTGTTCAATATTTTGATTGATAGTAGTAAACATAGAGAGTTAGGGGGCTCTTGACTTGGTTTGGTTGGGCCATTAGATCCCTAACATCTACTAGGGAGAACCCCCTTGAGTTGGAGGAGAGCTAGCCCGAAGTGAAAAGAGGTTGGTGAGGTGACAATGGGGCTATTGAATTACACATGGTATCACACTTTAGCTTTAGGACTTTATCTTGAGAAGTGCGAGATTTTGCTATATCAATTCTCAAATTGTTTACAACACTATTGTTAAGAACTAATAAGAAGTGATGTTGAGAGGTTTTTGGGTATAAGAAACAATACCATTTAAAAACTAGGGTTCTCAGTCCTTGGCATTCCTTCACCTGGGCCTAGGGGCACACAAGAATAATTTCACACTAAACCATACAAACTTAAAAGTAACTTAACAGATCCATAAAGTAATAATAATCATAATTCCTAATTTCCTATTGTACGATATAATGCAAATTATTCAAACATGAAGCAATGAAGACATGTAATGTCTGAATTTCAAGATTGATGAACCAATACAAGAAGTTAGAAACTACAACTTTGATTCAATACTCTGTGTCCTAACTCCAGGAAAGAATCTAGTTTGTAGTACAGAACATGCATCATGTATTATCAATTCTTAATTGACAACAAATAAAGGTCATCTACCTCATCAATTCCTTCCCATTTTGTGTTTTTATGTTATATTCCTTATAAAAGTGTCAAATTTCTCTCAAATTAAGCAACCACTGAATAAAATAAAAAATAGTTGAGATATGATTGAGAAATGGTCATTTATTTCTTGAAAGGATCTTCACAATTTCTTTGGTTGTTTTCATCTCAAGAAACAAGAAATGACCTAAGAAACTATCGTGATGTAATATAAGAAAAAACATGGTGCAATGGCCATTTTCAAAGCCAAATGATGTCCATTGAGGACATGGCCTTTATTTGGTTCCTGTTTCATAGGAGTTTCGGGTAGAAATGGAACTTTTTTGTACCATTTCCAGTAGTAAAAAGGGAAAACCTTCTTTTCCATGGGAAATAATTTACCTTTCCTTTTTCAAGATAATCTAAATCACAAAAAATATGAACTATACTGCACACATTCTTGGATAATGTGAAAGCACACATTCTTGGATAATGTGAAAGTGGAAAAGGAATACCCTACACAAGTGATGCACACATGTACATTTTAACACTAATAGATTTTTGTAGTTGAAATGCAATGCTTGTTTTCATTTAAATGTAGGGTTTTTAAAGCAGGGAGAAATAATGGTTGCCAAATTAATAAGCGTTTCTTTGGGAAAAATTTAAATCTTATATTGGGTGATGAAGATAATAGAGGGTATTGAATCTTGATTCTTGACATCTAGAGAGAACCCTACAGCCTAACACAATCCAATGGAATTGACCAAAAAAACCCAAATAGAGTCAACCCTACTATAGGAGGAAGGGCTTGCAGTAAGAACTTACCATTTTGCAAGAGTTGAGGGCGAATGCTGTTCTGCAAGAGCTGAGGGCGAATGTAGGGTGAATGTTGTTCTACAAGAGCTCAGGGAAAATTCTGAGGGCGAAAGCTGTTCTACAAGAGCTCAGGGCGAATGATGAGGGCGAATGTTGTTCTGCAAGAGCTGAGGGTGAATGCTGAGGGCGAATGATGTTCTGCAAGAGCGGAGGGCAAATGCGCGCGTGATATCAGACGTTAATGTAGCACACATGTACATTTGAACACTAATAGATTTTTGTAGTTGAAATGCAATGCTTGTTTTCATTTAAATGTAGGGTTTTTAAAGCAGGGAGAAATAATGGCTGCCAAATTAATAAGCGTTTCTTTGGGAAAAAATTTAAATCTTGTATTGGGTGATGAAGATAATAGAGGGTATTGAATCTTGATTCTTGACATCTAGAGAGAACCCTACAGCCTAACACAATCCAATGGAATTGACCAAAAAAACCCAAATAGAGTCAACCCTACTATAGGAGGAAGGGCCTGTAGTAAGAACTTACCATTTTGCGAGAGTTGAGGGCGAATGCTGAGGGCGAATGCTGTTCTGCAAGAGCTGAGGGCGAATGCTGAGGGCGAATGCTGTTCTGCAAGAGCGGAGGGCGAATGCGCGCGTGATATCAGACGTTAATGTAGCTATTGCGACGGATACGAAACAATAAAATCATTTTTATGTAGCGCGCATATAAGTTTCGTATTTTTATGTAGCATGCATATAAGTGTCGTTATACCAACGACGGAGAAAGCATCACTATTGCGACGGATGCATCCAAACGTCGCAATTGCGACACTTAGACATTGTGTCGCACTTGCGACGTTTGGAGGCAGTCGTCACAATAGCGACGCTTTGGGCCATAGTGTTGCAATTGCGACGTCTTCCTCCAAACGTCGCACTTGTGACACTTTGTATAAGTGTCGGTATTGCGACACTTTTCTATAAACGTTGGTATAGCGACGGTTTTGGGCGGGATGGAAAAAATTTAGGGAAATTTCTGACATTTTGTCAAAAGCGTCGGAACCAAGTGTCGGAATTTCCGCCAAATGTAGTAGTGCCACCTCTTGTACTCCAAAGAAACATTTGGAGGTTTTTGCATATAATTATTTCTCCTCCAATAGTTTGAGCACCCTGTCAACATGTTGAACATGATCCTTCCAAGACCTGTTTTAGATTAGCATATCATAAAAAAATACTAACCCAAATTTTCTAAGGAATGGTTTAAAAATGGAATTCATCAACCCTTGAAATGTAAAAGGTGCTTTGGTAAGGCCAAAAGGCATGACCAAAAATTCATAATGACCCTCATTAGTTCAAAATGTTGTTTTCAGAATATCTTCAATCTTTATTCTAATTTGATGATATCCTAAACAAATATCCAACTTGGTAAAATAAATTTCTCCATGTAATTCATCCAATAATTCATCAATCACAGGATTGGGAAATTTATCTTTAATAGTGAGCTTATTGAGCTCCCTATAATCTGGAAAAATGTGCCATGGTCCAGCCTTCATGTACACCAATACTATTGGAATAAATAAAGAACTTTTACTAGGTTGAATTATACGAGCCTTTAACATTTCTGTAATCATACGTTCAATTTCGCTCTTTTGGACATAAGGATATCTGTAAGGCCTAATGTTTGGAGGAAAACTTCCTGGAATAAAATGAATAGCATGATCATGATCACGAATAGGTGGGAGTTCTTTGGGATTTATTTGGGAGTTTCAAACACCTTGGAATGATTGTCCAAGACTTTTTGGAGATATGGAGAAATAGATGATATCGATGTTGGAACTTCTAGTGAGCATAATTGTGAAATTACAGCTTGTTATTCTTTATTCAGAAGCTTTATCATGAAATTATAACCTATTATCTTTCCTGCCTTCCTTGTTATACCACGTAATTCAACTTCATTTCCTTCCGAAAAAAATTTCAATGAAAGTCCTTGAAAATTAAAAGTTACCGTCCCCAAAGATTGTAACCATTGTACTCATAGTACAACATAATCACCTCCCATTGGAATGGAAAGAATTGGACTATTCAATACGTATTCCCCCATGTTTAGCTTGATATTATGGCATTTTCCAGAGAATTTTATAGTCCCTCCATTTTCAACCATCACTTGACACTCTAGTGCTGGGTATAGGAAGAAATTCAATTCCTTGGGTACCTTACAATGAATAAAATTATGGGTACTACCTGAATCAATAACAACTATTACTTTTTTCTTCTTGATATGTTCTTTTATATTGAGAGTTTGAGGAGTGGTAATTCCTGCCAATGCATTATAGGATATGGTTGGACTCATTTATTCTTTCTCTAGGGTTGGTTCCTAGTGTATATCCTCTTCTTTTGAAGTTTCTTGTTCATTTTCTTCCTCCTATTCACAATATATGTAAAAGAATTTATTCTCAGCACACTTATGACCTTTATAATACTTTCTATCACAACTGTAGAAAATCCCTTTTGCTCTTTTTTCTTCCAATTGTCGTGGTGTCAACCTTGTACGTTGTGGAAGACTAAGAGTAGCAACACTTCCATCTTTATAGATGTGAGGGGTAGTATTCCTTGTCACCATAATTTTACTTTCAATTTTTCTTGCCAACCTGAATGCCTTATCCAATGAATCAAGTTCCAAAATGTGAACCTCATGTTGGATGTTATCCTTTAAAGTCCCTATGAAGACATCAATCCAATATTCCTCTGGAATATCAACTACCTTTATATTCAATTTTTGGAAGTCCTCAATATGATCCAACATTGAACCCTTTTGTTTGAGATTTATCAATTGGATAAATAAGGTGTTTCTCTTTGTATCCTCATAATGTGCTATCATTTCCTCTGTAAAAAATGACCAAGTGACAATTTTTTTACTAGAGAAAATCCATCGATACCATACAAATGTATTTTGTTCTAAATGTAAAGTTTCAATGCGTATTTTTTGTGATTTTAACATTATGTAATATGTAATATCCATGTTAAGGGATCCTTGCCATCAAACTTCCTCATATAGAGCTTTCGAATATGGCACATGTCTTCAATCCAACATTAGAGTTTATGAAATCACGATTAACATTTATTTTTTTCTCATCATGATTTTCTTGTACTACATTTTCGCCATTAGGAATCATTTCTTGTATCAAAATTTTCAAAACTTCTTTCAAACCTTCCATGTCTTCCATGTGTTGAAAATTCAACAAGAAATGTGTGTCTAATTTAATTTTCCCTTAATTAAATTGGACAATAAAATGTAATCTTATCTCATAATCACTTGTAATAGTTAACTGAGTGTGATAAAATTAGTTATCTCATGAATTTTGAGTTGAGGGTGTTTGGTGAGGCATGGAGAGTGATTCTATTAGTTATTGAGTCCAAATTACAGTTAGTGCATTAGTTTAATGCATGAGAAATCAATTACTCATTTAATTGAGTTAAAGTCAGTTGAACTAGTTGTAACTGTTTGTTGCACTAGCGAGAGATCAAGTGAATTAAATTAGATTTAATTCACATGCAGTGATCTGTCATGCAACTGATGATTTATTATTAATAGCTGCATGAATTTTAGTTCTAGTGGAGACACAATTGAGACAAAGGTTAAAGGGATGTTAACTATCATTTGTATTATTAGTAGGCTGCTCGCATGCAGTAAAACACCAATAGGATTTCCCATGAGCATTGCGTAGTTTTGGAAGGCTGAATTTCCTAAAGAATAGGGATTGCATTCCACATGAATTGCACAAGCAAGGTAGGCTGAGCAGAGGCTGAAAATTGGCTAAGTGTTGGTGGATTTTGTTCGGATTAGTGTGAGACAGTTGTGAGAGTGTAGGAGACTCTTGTGAGAAGAGTGAATTATAATTGTTTCATGATTTCTTGGTGAATATACAATAGAAGATAGAGGTTTTTTGAGCAGAAAGCTTTCCCCAGGAAATTATCTGTGTTGTGGTTTGATTTGCTTCTTTCTTTACTTGTTGTGATTGGCGATCATGTTTATTTTTTGCAATTAATTTGTAGAAGGATTCAGTATATTGATTTATTATATTGCATGATCGTATTGAATCCATTGATATACATATTTTTTGTTAATTTCTACATGGTATCAGAGCACAGGAAATTAGTATAGTGGAGAAGAAATTGAGTTTGTGACTGAATAGCATTCAAATTTGCAAAAAGTATTTTTTGGTGCGACAGATGGATAATGATCAAGATGGATTTCAATGGCTTGAGTATGCACTCGAGGGAAGTTCCAATTATATTGCATGGAAAGACAGGATGGAGGCAGTTCTGGAGGATAATGGTTTAAAAGAATTCATTAATAATGACATTCCAAAACCCACAGCAACAAATTCCACTCTTCTTGATGCTTGGAAAAATAAGGTTGCAAAGGTGAGGAGGATATTACTGGAGGGAGTATGAAACCACATTGTCTCAAGTCTCCATGGAAAAGTGACTCCATATGCAGTGTCTAAGGCTTTGACATATCTGTTTCAGAGTAGTAGTGACCACAAAAAATTGGCACTAAAAGACAATCTCAGAAAAATCAAAATGGAGAAAGGCGACAGTATTTCGAAATATTTAACCAAGTTTGTCCAATGTCGAGATGAGCTTGGGAGCATCAGAATTACTGTCGCGGATGATGACTTGGTGATCCTTGCTCTTCTAGGCCTTCCCAAGAGTTGGCATAGTTATCAGGACTCTGTTAATGGGAGGGAGAAGTTTCCAGATTGGGAACGATTTTGGTCAGATTTGGTGCAAGAAGAATTCAGGAGGAACAATAGGGATGGATCTTCATCTAAGAGAGATGATGAAGAAAATTTCACCTTGGATGGTAAGGAAAATAAGGGGAAAGGAAAGAAATCCTATTCCAAATCTGAGACCAAAAAAGAAGGCAAGAAGCGTGACATGTCTAGAGTGAAATGTTTTCACTGTCACAAGCATGGAAATTATGCCACTAATTCTCCATATAAGAAGAAGAAAAAAAAGACTTCAGGATCTACAGTTGGTGAGGCTTTGGCCTCATAATTTGAGTTGGAATTCTTGCTCATCACATACATGTTGTCTAATGTGATGGGATCAGTGTGGTACTTGGATAGTGGTGCATATTTCCACATGATGGGAGACAAAGAACTTTTCAATAGCTTGGAGGAGAAGGACCTTTAGATGCATATCGAAATGGGTGATGATGGGAGGTATAACACTACCGGGATTGGTACAGTTACCTTCCAGAGACATTTAGGTAAACCCTTCTTATTAAAATATGCAATGCATGTACCAGGCTTGAAAAATAATTTAGTTTCAATTGCAATGTTGGAGGATAGAGTTTATGATGTGGTTTTCAATGAAGGGAAATAATTCCTTCGACACAAATCCACAGGACACGCAAAGAAGATTAGGATTTGTGTGAAGAATCTCTACAAAATTCATGTAGATGGATGTGCAACATTGATGGGTAAGGAAGACAAAGTGGTGAGCCAGGATGAGGGTGAGTTATGGCATAGGAGATTGAGTCATCTACACAATGGAGCCTTGAAGGTCATGAAGCAGATTTCTACGAGGCTTCCAAAGTTTACTCTTGCACAAATAGACACATGCAAGGGATGTACCATGGGGAAGTATAAAAAGGCCAATTTTCACGAGAAGGAGAACCGAGCAACGAAAATCCTTGAGAGAGTTCACTTAGACATGTGTGGATCATTATCTACAACTTAGACACAAAGAACATGTATTATGTGATCTTTGTTGATGAATTTTCTAGAAAATGTTGGATCTACTTCATGCAGAAGAAATATCAGACGTTCTCAAAATTTTGTGAGTTCAAAGCACTGGTGGAGAAAGACACACGGAAGCATGTGAAGGCTCTTATGAGAGATAATGGTGGTGAGTACATATCCAATGAATTCAAGAACTTCTGTAGCAAAAAAGGAATTCAAAGAGAGTTTATTGCACCTCATAACCCACAACATAATGGGGTTGTAGAAAGAAAGAGCAAAATAATTGTGGGTGAGGCACAAGCGATGTCGCATGATCAGGGCCTACCGTTACATCTTTGGGCGGACGCATGCAACACAACAGTATTTTTTAAAAACCATATTCCTCATCATATACTTGGCATGAGTACACCAGAGGAGGATTTTTCTGGTAAGAAACCTGATGTTTCATATTTTAATTTTTTTGGCTCATTTGTCTATTGTCATGTGACCAAATATTCCAGGAAGAAGCTCGAACCAATAGCTGATATTAGGATATTTTTGGGGTACATTGATACTCCCCACAGCTATTGGGTGTATTTTCCAAATAGCAGGATGATTGTTGGGAGACGAGATATAAAATTTGATGAGGATAAATCCATGCGATTGTCCCTTGAGAGGGAGCTTGATTTCCATGAAAATGAGGAACTCTTGGTTCCAAAGGATGAACCTTAAGATGTGCAGCAACCACATGTGGAGGATCATGGAGTGGCAGAAAAAAATCATGCAAAGCCATCCACCAGAAATGGTAGAAGGAGCACCACAGAAGCTGATAGATTGAGACTTGATGCGGCAGAACATGTAGGAGAAACTAATTCACTGCGCAAACAAAGACAATCTCCAAAAAAATTTACTGGATACATGGCTCTTATGAGAAAGTGTATTCTGACAGAACCATCCTCCTTTGAGGAAGTAGTGCAACAACCAATTTGGGTTGATGCTATGGTTAAGGAGTATGACTCAATCCTCAAGAACAATGCATGGGAAGTTGTCCCAAGACTAGTCGGAAAATCAATGGTTGGATCTAGATGGATATATAAGGTGAAGCAAGGGGTATATGGGAGTTTGGAGAAGTACAAGGCTAGATTTGTAGCTTTTGGATTCTCACAAGTTGAGGGGATTGACTATGATGAGACTTTCACACTGGTTGCGAGATACTCATCGATTAGATCTATCCTTATACTCTCAGCCATTAGGAGAATTTTGAGGTCTAAAATGGGCCTCCTAAGGAAATAATAAAATAATAGCTAAACCAATAAAATAATATTAATGAATTTTCAATTCACTTTTTGCACCACAATCCATGTAACCATAGTTGAATTCAATTCAAAAGCTGTACCAAAATAAAATTAATAAAAAAAATTGCATTGATGTGACTATAAGTAAGAATGAGCTTTTCAAGAAAAAGTCATTATCATTGAACAACTAATGCATTTTTCCTTTGTACTTAAATAACTTAAAATAAAATATAAATATAAATTTATAAATTCTTAATTATAGTATATGCTATTAATTAAAATTTATATTATTTAAATTCTATAATAACATGTAATTAATATACTATATAAAAATAATACAATATAATATAATATAATAAAATATAATAAATGTATAGGGATATGCATTGTTACTTTCAAGAAATATGAAATGACAATAATATATTTTTATTCAAAAAGTGTGAAATGACATTTATTATTAGTACTTTACTTTGACTTTAAAAGTACTTAGAGCACTACCATGGTTAACCATGAGTTTTTATCCACCATTGAGAATGTGATAAGCAAGTACCTTTAATCCAAACAATGCCACCTCAACCATTAGGGATGATGTCATCCCTTAAAATGTGATTGGTTCTCATAAAGTGAATTTTGATTGGTTCCTTAGGAGGCCCATTTTGGTTGTTGCACTAGTGAGAGATCAAGTGAATTAAATCAGATTTAATTCACATGCAGTGATATTTCATGCAAATGATGATTTATTATTAATATATGCATGCATGTCAGTGCTAGTGGAGACCTAGTTGAGACAAAGGTTAAATGGATGTTAATTGTCAGTTGTATTATTAGTAGGTTTCCCGCATGCAATAAAACACCAATAGGATTTCCCATGAACATTGTGTAGTTTTGGAAGGCTAAATTTCCTAAAGAATAGGGATTTCATTCCAAATGAATTGCGCAAGTAAGGCAGGCTGAGCAGAGGTTGAAAATTGGCGATAGTGTTTATTTTCCGCAACTGATTTGTAGACGGATTTAGTAACTTGCTTTAGTAGATCGCATGATCGTATTGAATCCACTGATATACATATTGTTTGTATAAATTCTACACCATGTTGTCTTTCATTTTTTCATTTATCTTAGCTTCCATTTCATCCATCTTAACTTCCATTCCATTCTTCAAAACTTTCATGCCTTTTTTTAAACCATCCATCTTAGCTTCCACACCTTTCTTCAAAATTTCCATTCCATATTTTGTTGCTTTTTGCGAGAGAAAAATTTGGTGCACTTGGTATTGTAATTTTGATATATCATGTTGCACTTCTTCCTCTTCATGAGTCATAATTGTTATCACTGGAAAATCGTACAAGCAAAGGTGACATTATTTAATGTCAGGAAGAAGGATTTATAGGGTTGAAAGACATTAGAGAATCTGAAAATTATTTTAAAATCTCTAAGGTCTGAGGAAAAATCAAATTTCGTACAAGGCAGACTAGTCAAATGTGCCTTTGCACGCAAAAGTTTTCGATAACCACGCCTTTGCGCTATTTTTGCTCCAAAATGCGCAAAATCCTGGGAGTGTCGGAAGTCACTTTCTGGGACCACAAGGCACACTCCAGGACATTGATTCCACACTTGAAGCTGCCTAAGGACAACCACCCAAGCCTCCTTAGGACATTAAGGGAGCACACAATGGAGTAAATGTGGCACACAATGGAATCACCCTCCTCTCTTGAGTCGTTATCCACAATGTACCAAGAGAGGGAGGGGATATTTGAATTCTCCTATAAAAGGCCACCAAGAGATGAAAAAAGGGAGAGCACATTGTTATGCTGGCCAGAATTGCCCCAAGAAAAACCAGCAATGTGTGATTCGAAGCAAAGATAGATGGGACTCAGTTATTGGCTGTCCAATAACTCCAGTCCACCATAGTACAGAGAGGGAGACTTTGCACCAAGGCATCTCAGAATTAAAGACATCCTTGCATCGGGACTTAGAACCCCTAGTTCTAAGGGCCCCTTGGAAACTGGATTAAAGTTTCATCCTTATTCCTACTAGCACTCAATAAGAGGGTACGTAAGTGCCACCGTTTGGATTATTGAAGTTATTTGACTCTATTTAGAGCTTTTGTGTTATTTGTTTTAGTTTTAGTTTAATTTTTGTGTTTGAATATGCATTCTATTTCTCTATATAGTATGTTTATGTTCTAGCATGTTCCACTAACTTGATTGAATCCATATATTTTCTGTCTGTGACCAATAACTTAAGAGGGAATACCACACCCCTTAAGTTAGTGTGTTTTCGTACATACGTGCACCAAACACACTAACACAGGTTTGGCGACTCCACTAACGTTTATTTCCAAGTTTATATGATTGTGCCTTTTTGCAGAGACCTTCGTCTTTATTGTGGAGTTAGGCTAGAATTACTCCCTTTCTCTCCTTCATTCCCTAGTTCATCCCAAGTGACAGACTGAAGTAGAACAACTCCAAAAAATTACATGGCAAGAATTTGTGCGCATTTCTGACAGACAGGCGCGCCGCAAGGCACGTGTTCAGAGCTGACCTGGACGTAGACATCACGCCTATTTCAACCTTTTGCGTGCAAAAAATAGAAGGAGAATTTTCTCCAATATTTCCATCTTTTCCTGCTTGTAAAAGTGCCTAGCAACCCATAATACATCTTCCAACACTGGTTGAGGTGCTCCGCAGCTTGCTAAAGCTCACTCTTAGCTACTTTTGGTAGGCTTGGTGTTAGTTTTATTTCAAGTTGATTTTTTCAAAGTTAACACATAGTTTAAGTAGAAGAGAAATTAACTTGCATTCTGGAAAATATATATATATATATATATATATATATATATATATATATATATATGTTTTGAAAATTTAGGTACCAAAACACCTAGATATATAACCAAAGTAAGTGTCTTAAGTCCATGCATGCTTAGCTAGTTCCTTTTTCTAGTGTAAAAGTCATTAGTTTAGTTTAATTTTTGCACTAGGATTTCGGGACTAGGACCGAATTGTCAATAGAAGAGCAAGTAATCTCTGATGCGTTTTCACCCTCTGGTGATCCTAGGCAAGGATATGAACACTCTCTATTCACAATTCACCATCTCCCTATAATTTATCACATATATTAACTAGAAAAAATTGAAAGCAGCCCATATCCGCGCATGTTTTCTTTTGAGCAAGGAACAATAGAACATAGTTTAAATAGAGGATTTTGAAGAGGATCATCGCATATCCACACGTTGTGATAGCTTCATTAAATTTAACTAGTGTTAACTAGTTAAAAGACAATTTTCTTATCTTTATCTGGAAAGAAAAAACTCAAATAATTACTATTGATTAAAAAAGTTATTTAATTTTCTGATTTATTAATTAGGAGTAATTAATTATTGGAAGGAAAAGTCTTTTAATATGAAAATATACATAAAGCTGATGGTAAAAATGTTTCCAAGAATAGGAGGTGGTTGGGGACAGTTGGAAAGACAGTTACCCACTTCTCTGAGGATAAAGCTAAATCCCAGAGGAGGAGTAGGGGTTCTGTGCTAGTGGGAAAAGGAGGAGTATTTTCTAGAGCTGGTTATGATCAGTGGAAAATAACTCTTAGAATACCTTGCAAACTAGACTTTCTGAGTTTGACTGGATTGGCCATCCAGAGGTCACAGTAAAAAGAGAAAATCCATTGTTAACCCGGGTCATCATCCAGATTCTAGAGCTAGGGGGAAAGTGGAGGACGTAATAGCCTCCCTTGATGGTTGGGAGGACCACAAATTTAAAAGAATAATTCAGATAAGTACAATGACTGATTCCCATACTGTTTCATATGTATGAACATGGAAGGGTTAACTGTTTTAGGAGTTATTATTAAATTGCAGTGAAAGTTGTTTATTAAAATTTTGTGAAATAGTAGAAGAATTCTTATGCAAATAAAAAGAAAGACACCATTGAAGAACATAGATAAATGTTCAGACTACATGCATATTGTAAACAGTAGTGAAGATTACAGCAGAGCTAATTGTTAAACAATTAGCATACTAAATTGCTGATATAAGCTTATGCATGTACAACTAAGAAGAACATGGAAAGTAGATGGTAAACTGTAATTATAGACAGCTAAATATGATACATGTTGTGCAATACAAGAAGTTCTCAACTTTTATTATATATATTATAATATTCTCTAAAAAAAAAAAACTAGAACTTGTAGTCTCGGGTTGAGGAGAAACCCTACTCGAGACAATCTGTTCAATCTAGTAAATAATCGCTATACACGGAACAGTCCTGGTGGTCCGATCACCATAACCTATGAAAAAAAAATAATATTATTGTGCTTCTCATGGAAATACTTAAATAAAATTGTTATAGTATATATTCGAAGGCGTAGTTACCAAATACTCTTAAAAAAAATAGAGTGAAACGAATTCAGGAATTTCCCTTAACATTATTTTATCAAAAAGCAACAGTCATATTATGACGAGCAAGAACTGCAGTATTTCAATAAGAAACCCAGAATTTTACATTTCTAACAAAATAATTTAATTCTCAGCAATCACAACTAAAGATGGATTTGTGGTTCTTATTCTTGCCTTGTTAATCTACTACTTATGCAACAGTAAACTAAGTCTACAAATAACATACATAAATAGAAGTATAGCCAAATATAAGTTATGTTATAAACCAAGCCGACCAATATATCTATCACCACTGCATGCAAATACCGTGAGCAATGAAACTAAAAATAAAACTAAAGGCATCATTACAGAGAATCGGAGTTCCGAACCCATAACAGAAGAAGTGAACATTTCGTTAATAGCTATAACAATTAGAAACAGGTATCGTTGTCGAATTCTTAAAGAAATGCTATGGGTCAAATCTGAAAACAAATGTACCAAATGTATCTTTCGAACCATCGTAAAACAATACTCCAAAGGGAAGAACCCTATTAACTGTTACAAACCCCGGCCAAAATAAAAATTACACAGTCATATTTTATACATTTTTCAAAGAAGTCCTTATAGAAATTAAAAAAAAGAAACCCCGACCCAAATTGTGTTGTATTCAACTCAAATTCCGAAGTATTTCGTGCAAGTGTGCCATGAATATTGACGAGAATGCCTCAAAGCATACCTGGAGATTTTGTGCGAATTTAGTTGAAGCCAGAACTACAACCGAAATCCATAGCAGAATTTTCCTTATGAATTAGAGAGCATACTTGCTAAGTCAACTGTTAAACGAAAGTAAGAATTTGAGGGTTTAAAACATAAGGGTTTCATATTTATAAAAGTAGAAAATACATTAAGAAAGTTGATGTTTCTCTTACCAGAGTAAACCATTGAAGAGTTACCAGGAGTACCCCCTCCACATCTACAACATAGCCGTGAAATTTGTAAGCAAGGATGCAACAGAACCAATGAACCGAACTCATTAGTTGAGTATCCGAAAATCTGAACTCAACGACGAGCCGAGAATCTTCAAAAAAAAAAAAAAAAAAACCGAGAAAGAAGGTTACGAATGCAAATTTCTTAACAATCTAAAACCAGAACAACACTTACCTCTGAAGCCGAGCTATGTTTCGCTTCATGTCGCTTGGCATTATAAACCCTCAAGGAGCCAGGGTTTCGGAGCTCGGCGAGGGACAAACTCGGAGAAACAGAGAAGTAAAATGGAAAGATACAATAGAGCTAAAGAGTGAATTCCATTATGGAAAAATTACTTAGGTTATCTCTCGCTGAACCAAATTGCATCAATCTGCACAAAAATTAAATCAACAGTCCATATCTGTGAAGGACACTTAGGGTACTCCTTGAAAGCCGTGATTTGGGTTACAGCTGTAGGAGAAGATAAAAAATTGGATCATACAGTAAATCCACCGGTATCATAACACTCATGTAATTAAAAGTATGAGTTTACAAGTGTAAGAGGGACCTTTCCAATTCAATTCGGATTGCAACTGAGTGTTGGTAGGTTTAAAACCAAGCCCTGTTTCTATATTGAGAACCCAAAAAAAAATAATTCGTATAATTTTGTTTATACGTGAACTATCATAGGAGCAAGGTAAGACTTAAATTCTCATTTTATATTTGTGTAAATATTCAATGCCATGGAGTCAAAAGATCTCTAAAATAAAGTTAAAAGTAATTTTATTATTATTATTATTATTATTATTTATGTTTCAAGGTATGTGACAAGTGGTATCAAAGCGGCGTTCAAACGCTGGGACCTTAAGGGTCAATTAACGATGACACTGTGTGTAAATGATGCACAGAAGAGAGAGAACATTTAGCAGTTAGCATGAACATTATGAGAAGAGGAGCTCAGCAGCAACCCCCTCAAGACACTGGGGATCCTCCAACACAACCAGTGATGAATCCAAAAATGTGGATCCAGCTAAATGTCGAACAACAACAGAAAACTAGTAGGTTGTTAGAAGAACAACAACACCAAACTAGTTTCCTGTTAAACACTGTTCAACAACTGTAGGAAGAAATGGTACGTGTTCGAAAGGATAATGAGAGACTACTACAAGATCAAGAAAAGATACTAAAGAGTCTATCAGACAAACAAAACCAGGAGATGGAACATCCAAGTACAGACAGACGTATGCAAGATGAAGAAGAACAACATATGAAAAATAACACTACAAATAGATTGGAAAGAAGCCCTTCCCAACGAAGCAAAAACAAGGATTTCAATGAAGCAGAATCTGGCAATATATCAGATCAACAAGCAAATAAGAAACGGAAAGTAGAACTGCAAGGGGAATTTCGTAAGATTAAACCACCAACTTTTGATGGTGAGGCAGAAGAGGTGGCAGAAGCCTGGTTAGTTAATATGAAAAATTACTTTCAGGTATATGAATATAACAATAATCCGAAGGCTAGATTGGCTATCTACCAGTTACGAGAAAAGGCCACCCTGTGGTGGGAAGAAGTGAAAAATGTACGCAGCATTGAAGAACAGGACATTACTTGGGAATTGTTTCAGCAGTATTTTAAAGATAAGTATTTGACAGAGAGATTTTATGACGACAAAGCTAAATAATTTCATGAACTAAGGTTGGGACAAATGACCATGGATGATTATGTCACTAATTTCACTTCCCTATTATGTTATGTCCCTTATCTCTGAGAGGAAAAGGCTAAAGTGCAGAGTTTCTTGAGTAGCTTACCAACTCATATGAAGGAATGAATCGAATTCGTGAATCCCCAAACCATGGATGAAGCCATTCGTAAGGCACAAATGTGCTATCAGCAGTCCAAGGCCAAGGGGGAAGGAGGAAAAAGCTGGCAGCCAAAGAAAAGTCAGAAAAGTAATTCCAATTTTAAAGGCAGTAAAAGTGGCAACTATAAAGGCGCAACGCGAAACACTATTAGTAAGAAATTTGGTAAGAATCACCAAAGAACCAGATGGCCAGCAAAATAAAAGCCTACAGAAGCATCTAGTAAGCCAGAGAAGGGACAGATTACTAAACCTCCCCTACAGTGCTGGGGTTGTGGGGAGGCTCATTATTATAAAAACTATCCACAACGAACCAGAAACGATACTGTGGCAAATCTGCAGGAAGCTTCTACAGTGGGGGACATGGCGTGTAACATACCTCGCATGAATGCAGCTCTGGAAGATCAGCAGGCTAATTATCAGCCCATAATGATTAAATTAGAAGGTAAATTACTAACTAAACCTGTTTCAATTTTAGTAGATCCTGGAGCAAGTTTGAGTTATGTAAGCCCCAAATTGGTGGAAATGTGTAATTTAAAAGAACAAAAATTTAAGAATTCTTGGTTAGTACAGCTAGCTACCAGGGCAAAATGAAAGGTAACTGCAAATATTCCAAATTGTATGTTGGAAGTTGCAGAACAACAGTTACAAGTAGATTTAAAAATTCTACCATTGGGATCTTATGATGTGTTATTGGGCATGGACTGGTTGGAAAAGCAATGGACTTTAGTAGATTGTAAAGAAAATATTATTTACTATAGAATGCAGAATGACACACGAAAAGAGATTCAAGGAATTAAAAAGCCATTACAGATACGCCCAATCACAGCACCCCAAATGAGTAAGTCTATCAGAAAAGGATGCCAGCTGTATGAAATTCAAGTAGGGTATGCAGAATCTAAGGAAAAGTCACCAATAATGGAGGATATACCTGTAGTACAGGAATTTCTAGATTTTTTTCTAGAAAACATCTCGGGTTTACCACCGAGAAGGGATATTGACTTCACCATAGAGTTGTTTCCAGGAGCCTCCCCGGTATCAAGGGCTCCTTACAGAATGAGCGTGCCAGAACTAACTGAACTGAAAATGCAGCTACAGGAACTGCTGGAAAAAGGTTACATTCGCCCAAGCCTGTCTCTGTGGGGAGCACCAGTCCTATTTTTTAAAAAGAAAGATGGAACCATGCATATGTGCATGGATTACAGGCAGCTTAATAAGCTAACCGTCAAGAATAAGTACCCCTTACCAAGAATAGATGACTTATTTGATCAAGTAAAAGGGGCTAAGGTGTTTTCTAAGATAGACTTAAGATCCGGATATCATCATATTCGAATTAAGGATGAAGACATTTGTAAGACAACATTTCGCACTCGTTATGGGCACTATGAATTTGTGGTGTTACCCTTTGGACTGACGAATGCACCAACAACCTTTATGAGGTTAATGCATGGAATCTTTCATCCATTTTTGGATAATTTTGTACTTATTTTCATAGATGATATTTTAATATATTCTAAAAATCTAGAGGAACATAAGGAGCATTTGAGAATAGTCTTGGGAATGCTAAGAAAACATCAATTGTATGCTAAGTATAGTAAGTGCGATTTCTTTAAAACAGAAATCCAATATCTAGGCCATGTTATATCAGCTAAAGGAATAGTTGTTGATCCTGAAAAGATCAAAACTATTATGGAGTGGCGAGTACCCCAGAATGTGGCTGACATTAGATAGTTTATGGGATTATCTAGTTATTACAGAAGATTTACAAAAGGATTTTCTAAAATTGCTTTTCCTATTACATCTCTGCAAAGGAAAGGAAAAATCTTCAAATGGATGATTGAGTGTCAGAACAGTTTTGAAAAACTGAAGCAACTTCTGACTACAGCACCAGTATTGAGGGTGGCTGTAAGGAATATGAAGTTTGTACTGATGCAAGTAAAGAAGGTGTTGGAACAATCTTAACACAATAAGGTAAAGTGGTAGCATACGAGTCTAGAAAACTGAAGGACCATGAACAAATATATTCTGCTTATGATTTAGAACTTATAGCAGTGGTACATGCTCTCCAAGTATGGAGGCATTACTTGCTGGGTAAGAGGTTTGTACTTAAAACAGATCATAACAACTTGACTAGTTACTTCAAGCAAGTAGATTTAAACTCCAGGCAGGCAAGATGGAATGCCTTTTTAAGTGAGTTTGATATGGATATTCAGCATGTAAAGGGGAAGGAAAATCGAGTAGCAGATGCGTTAAGCAGAAAGTTACATGATATTTATGAGTTGTACTATAATCAGTTAGAAAGCCAATTCTTGGAACAATTAAAGGAGGAGGCATAGAAAGATCCAGAATATAAATTCCTATGGCAACAAATGGAAGAAAATAGGAAGCAAGGTAAAACATCTGAGTATGGAAAGAATGAAGAGGAGATACTAACCTTCCGAGGGAGAATGTATGTGCCTAACCGTATAACTCTAAAGGAGTTAATATTGAACAAATTTCATCGCAGCAATTATGCAGGTCATCCGGGATATCCGAAAATGCTTACCGCAATCAGAAAGGTATATTTCTGGTCGAGCATGCGTAAGAATATTGCGGAATATCTAAGAAAATGCTTAGAATGTCAACAGGTAAAAGTGGAGCACCAGCACCCTGCGGGACTATTGCAGCCCATACCCATACCTGAATGGAAGTGGGAGGTTATCTCCTTAGACTTTATCACAGGTCTGCCACAAACAAAAAGACATAATGATTCAATCATGGTAGTGGTAGACAGATTAAGCAAATCTTCACATTTTATACCTGTACAGTCTACCTACAAGATAGTACAGATTGCTGATATATTTATGAAGGAAATTTTCAGGTTGCATGGGATTCCAAAAACCGTTATCTTGGACCGAGATGTTAAGTTCACATCCGCATTTTGGAAAAAATTGTTTTCTGGTTTGGGAACACAGATAAACTTTAGCACCGCCTATCATCCCCAGACTGACGGACAAACGGAGCGGGTAAACCAAATATTGGAAGACATGTTGCGCATGTATGTGATGCAGCAACCAACCAAGTGGGAGGATTATTTGCATCTTGTTGAGTTTGCTTATAATAATGGTTATCAGGAATCTCTTAAAATGAGCCCCTTCGAGGCATTATATGGTAGGAAATGTCGTACACCTATAAATTGGAGCAGTCCTGAGACAAAACTAATGTTGGGACCTGAGATGTTGGCGGAAATGGAAGCTGAGGTAAAAAGAATAAGACAGAATCTGAAGGCTGCTCAAGACCGGCAAAATATTTATGCAGATAAGAAAAGGTCTTATCGTGAATTTGTAGTGGGAGATCATGTTTATGTGAGAATTAAACCCAAGAGGAGTACCTTAAGGTGGACCTCTTATGCCAAATTATCTCCTAGATACTGTGAACCTTTCCAAGTACTGGAATGGGTAGGACCAATAGCTTATTGGTTGGCTTTACCCAGCCACATTCAAGTTCACAATGTGTTCCATGTGTCCTTGTTGAAGCGATATGTACATGATGAAAAACACGTGATCCATTGGCAAAACATTCAGGTAGGATAGGAATAAGAATCCTAAATTGAAGTTATGAACAAAATTGATGTATATTGATTTGAAAACATTCTTTATTTTTCAAGTAGAACCAGACGGAGAGTTTCTGGTCAAGCTGCAACGCATACTTGACCGAAGAGAAATCGTACTCCGCAAACGAGTAGTTATCCAGGTAAAAGTGCAATGGAGGCACTTTGAACCGAATGAAGCTACTTGGGAGGATGAGAAGTTTATGCAGGAAGCTTACCCAGAGCTCTTTGCAGACCTGGGTTGAAACACCGAGGATCGTGTTACTTCCAGGGGGGGAAGTTGTGACAGCTTCATTAAAGTTAACTAGTGTTAACTAGTTAAAAGACAATTTGCTTATCTTTATCTGGAAAGAAAAAACTAAAATAATTATTGTTGATTAAACAAGTTATTTAATTTTTTGATTTATTAATTAGGAGTAATTAATTATTGGAAGGAAAAGTCTTTTAATATGAAAATATACATAAAGCTGATGGTAAAAATGTTTCCAAGAATAGGAGGTGGTTGAGGATAGTTGGAAAGAAAATTTCCCACTTCTCTGAGGATAAAGTTGAATCCTAGAGGAGGAGTGGGGGTTTTGTGCTAGTGGGAAAAGGTGGAGTATTTTCTAGAGCTAGTTATGATTAGTGGAAAATAACTCTCAGAATACCTTGCAAACTAGACTTTCTGAGTTTGACTGGATTGGCCATCCAGAGGTCACAGCAGAAAGAGAAAATCCACTGTTAACCCGGGTCATCATACAGATTCTGGAGCTAGGGGGCAAGTGGAGGACATAATAGCCTCCCTTGATGTTTGGGAGGACCACAAATTTAAAAGAATAATTCAGATAAGTACAATGACTAATTCCCATACTGTTTCATATGTATGAACATGGAAGGGTTAACTGTTGTAGGAGTTATTATTAAATTACAGTGAAAGTTGTTTATTAAATTTTTTTGAAATAGTAGAAGAATTCTTATGCAAATAAAAAGAAATAAACCATTGAAGAACACAGATAAATGTTCAGATTGCATGCATATTGTAAACAGTAACGAATATTACAGCAGAGCTAATTGTTAAACAATTAGCATACTAAATTGCTGGTATAAGCTTATGCATGTACAAATAAGAAGAACATGGAAAGTAGATGGTAAACCGTAATTATAGACAACTGAATATAATACATGTTGTGCAAGACAAAAATTTCTCAACTTTTATTATATATATTATAATATTCTCTTCATAAAAAAAAAAATAAAAAAAAAAAAAATTGGAACTTGTACTCTCGAGTTGAGGAGAAACCCTACTCGAGACAATATGTTCAATCTAGTAAAGAATCGCCATACACGGAACAATCCTGGTGGTCCGGTCACCATAACCTATGAAAAAACAACAATATTACTGTGCTTCTCATGGAAATACTTAAAGAAAATTGTTATAGTATATATTCGAAGGCGTAGTGACCAAATACTCCTAAAAACAAATAGAGTGAAACGAATTCAAGAATTTCCCTGAACATTATTTATCAAAAAGAAACAGTCATATTATGTCGAGCAAGAACTACAGTATTTCAATAAGAAACCCAGAATTTTACATTGCTAACAAAATAATTTAATTCTCAGCAATCACGACTAAACACAGATCTGTGGTTCTTACTCTTGCCTTGTTAATCTACTACTTATGCAATAGTAAAATAAGTCTACAAATAACATACATAAACAAAAGTATAGCCTAATAGAAGTTCTGTTATAAACCAAGCCAGCCAATATCTCTATCACCACTGCATGAAAATGTCGTGAGCAATGGAACTAAAAATAAAACAAAAGGCATCATTACAGATAATCGGAGTTCCGAACCCATAACAGAAGAAGCAAACATTTCGTTAACAGCTATAACAATTAGAAATAGGTATCGTTGCCAAATTCTTAAAGAAATGCTATGGGTCAAATCCAAAAACAAATGTACCAAATGTATCTTTCGAACCATCATAAAACAATACTCCAAAGGGAAGAACCCTATTAACTGTTACAAACCCTCGTTGAAATAAAAATTACACAGTTATATTTTATACATTTTTCAAAGAAGTCCTTATAGAAATAAAAAAAAGAAACCCCGACACAAATTGTATTGTATTCAACTCAGATTCCGAAGCATTACGTGTAGGCGTGCCATGAATATTTTCGAGAAAGCCTCAAAGCATACCTAGAGATTTCGTGCAAATTTAGTTGAAGCCATAACTACAACCGAAATCCAGAGCAGAATTTGCCTTATGAATTAGAGAGCACACCTGCTAAGTCAACTGTTAAACGAAAGTAAGAATTTGAGGGTTTAAACCATAAGGGTTTCACATTTATACAAGCAGAAAATATATTAAGAAAGTTGATGTTTCTCTTACCAGAGTAAACCACCGAAGAGTTACCAGGAGTACCCCCTCCACATCTACAACATAGCCGTGAAATTTGTAAGCAAGGATGCAACAGAACCAATTAACCGAACTCATTAGTTGAGTATCTGGAACTCTGAACTCAACGGCGAGACGAGAATCTTAAAAAAACATATCAAACCGACAAGGAAGGTTACGAATGCAAATTTCTTAACAATCTAAACCCAGAACAACACTTACCTCTGAAGCCGAGCTATGTTTCGCTTCATGCCACTTGGCATTATAAACCCTCAAGGAACTAGGGTTTCGGAGCTCGGCGAGGGACAAACTCAGAGAAATAGAGAAGTAAAATGGAAAGATACAAAAGAGCTAAAGAGTGAATTTCGATATGGCGAAATTACTTAGGTTATCTCCCGTTGAACCAAATTGCATCAATCTGCACAAAAATTAAATCAACGGTCCAGATCTGTGAAGGACGCTTAGGGTACTCCTTGAAAGCCGTGATTTGGGTTACAGCTGTAGGAGAAGATAAAAAATCGGATCGCGCAGTAAAGCCACCAATATCATAACACTCATGTCATTAAAAGTCAGAGTTGGCAAGTGCAAGCGGGACCTTGCAAATTCAATTCGGATTGCAACTGAGTGTTGGTAGGTTTAAAACCAAGCCTTGTTTCTATATTGAGAACCCAAAAAAAATAATTCGTATAATTTTTTTTATACATGAACTATCGTAGGAGAAAGCCGGTAAGACTTAAACCTCATTTTATATTTCTGTAAATATTCAATGCCATGGAGTCAAAAGATCTCTAGCATAAAGTTAAAAGTAAATTTTATTTTTTTATTTTTTTATTATTATTTATGTTTCAAGGTATGTGACACACGTTCAAACTATGTGCTTGTTCAATTTTTTCTCACGCACATCCACACACTAAGCAAAGCAAAGACACCTAAAACTAACTTATAAAACTCACTAAGTTATCCCCACAGAGGCCACAAAAGAATTTATAGTCTAACTTAGGACAAGGGGGTAGGCATCCAATAAGCTGCCTTGATCATCCTTCATCTTGAAACATAAAACTTGACTATTTAGGGAACTTTAAAATCCACCTATCAGCCCACGAAAAAGAAAACCCGAGCGCAACAGAGACCCGATTCAGAAAGGGTTAGGCATAGGCGCGGTGCAGGCAGGTATCAGTTGGGGCTACCTGAACCGACTGATACTTGGTACTGTTAGCTGAATTACCAAGAAGACATAGACTCAAATGCTCACATGCGATGGTGGTACTTAGTGGCCAAAATTAGAACATCCTTTCTGTATAGGTGACGGTGAAGGCAAGCACTAGATCCTCTACCCTTACCTTGGTGGATTTTCTTCAGCTGACTAGGGGCATTGCAAGCTCTTACGAGATGTTGTTTCAACACTCGCAAGATATCTTCTCAAGGCCTAGTTACATTTGAGTGTTTGAGGATGAGCAGGTCTTCTAGGATTTGAGTATCATACGCAAACAACAAAAAACAATTTTTTTGATTGACTGATCACATAGGATTAATCTAAAGGGAAACTTTATTTTATTTTCGCTTTGTTTTATGTATGCGATCGAAATTTTTCTTTGATTATGATCTGTATCCTCTCAAATATTTGCAAATCCATACCTAGTTGACGCTAGAACGGGCCTAATGGGACCTCGTCGATCTAGACGTCTTTTGGACCTCCCCCCATTACTGGGAGGGGTTCTACTTCTTTCGCCATTCAGGCGTCAAAGATGAAACACTGCCACCATTATTGGTTCATCCTTTATTGGGGCATATTTAGTTGGGAACCCTGGTCGGTCTCCCAAATGCCACACCACACACCACTCCTCCCACAACCCCTAGAGGGTAGAGGAGTGCTACCCATTAGGGAAGCCAGCTAAATGCATAACAGGGTACGTCGTAGAAAAACCCTATTCCTAACTAGAACATCGTGTTTTCACAAGTCGCAATGGCTACAACCTCACAGTCACCTTTTATAACTTCGTTGAAATTACCAGATTTAACTAAGTTGATGAACGAACCCATTACGCACAACCCCATATGGCCTCCCATGCCCACGAAGCTCCCATAAGACATTCCAAAATTTGAGGGGAAGTAAGCGAAAGACCCCAGAAATCATGTTATGAATTTCCACCTGTGGTGTTCATCGAACATCATCGTTGATGATACTATTCGACTAAGACTGTTTCAATGCACTCTAATCGGAGTGGAAAAAAATGGTATGTGGAGCAACCCTCTGCTACACATGGAACATTTAGTGCCCTCGCCATTGCGTTCCTAACATATTTTTAGCTACCCATCCACCATGATTCAAGAATGGAATTACTGACCCACTTTTGGAAAACCCCCACCATCCATATCTGAGACCATCTCCACAAATGGCGGTGGCGTTGTAGTTTGTGGAAAGCCAAACTCGACGATCGAGTTTTATTAGACCTATTTCTGAAAAATCTCACTACAGATATTTCAAAGGATTTGGTGCAAAAAAATCCCATATCCAAATAGGATGCCATCAGTAAGGCCCAACAACTCAAGCTAATCTATACGCAATCAGGGTATAATTACATTATCCTGTCGAACGCCCCATGCCTGCAAACTTACAAAGAATTTCTAGGCGTGTCGAACTCTACAGACGATTTAATTGGGTCATTGACCTAAAGTTACCCAGGTAGCATTGTTCAAAATGCTGGTTATACACATGATTCTATCCAGAACATACCACATCCCGGCTACCAAAGTCATAACATGCCTCTACAAAATTTGACCAATAGGGCATTGTCGTATCACCATTAGCACGAAGGACCCTATCCTCCAGCTCAGGGGACCTAGTACGCCGATAGAAATGATAACGGAAGAGCTCCCCCCCAATAACCATTTGCACACCAAGGATTGCATTATGCTCAATCCCCAGCACAAGACCCACCCATGCAGAATAATGCACAGGCGAACTTTGTGCAACCTTCCCAAAACCAACCGCACCAACCATATAACTAGGAGAATTATCCTCCTAATGTGGTTAAGAAAAAAGGAAAAAATATGCCTAAAGGAAATCTTGGACAGGGGGAAAAAATCAACAATTCCCTCCATGATCTCAGGCTAGAGGCAAATCCAACTGAAATCAAATCCAGGAGCCAAGCAATTCCCAATGGCAGAACAAAAGGCCACCTCTCCTAACAAACCACTCTTGTTCGATCTGTGGTGAGTACAACCATTAAAATCACCACTGTCCCGACCTCCTTGAGCTAAAGAAGCTGCAAAGTAACCATGGACAAGGGGGATCCGCCCAGCAGCCATCAGTCATGCAGGAACCCTTCCCTCATCAAGGGATAATTATCTCTCAGCAACAAACTCCCGACGACTCCGGAAAAAAAAAGCCATGAAATCTACATGACTGGCGAGGAAATGTTTTTTCAAACGCGAAATCAAAATTACGACACCCCACCAGACGCCAACGCGTCAGGGGCTAGTACCAGTTCACCAACAACACCTTTTACCATATCAAATATGCTTATTAAACCTTTTCCCAAGATGGCTAAGGGACCAACTAGGCGAGAAGGAAACTATTCCAAAGCAGCCCATAAATATAGCATTGTGGATGATCTAGCTCAATATTTCGCTGTTATGTCAGCTTTGGAAGTATTATAGTCATGCCCAAAGAAACGGAAAGCTTTGCTTTTGGCATTAGGCGCTAACGACCCTTCTGATACACGCCTAATGGATTTTGATTTAGAAAAATCCACTCCTAGGCTCCCTTCGATGGTCGCCTTTCAGATACAAATATCGACCCAAAACATTACCATTCATAGATGTGTCATTGACGAGGGTGCATCCACATGCATCATGTCAAAGAGAGTTTTGAAAAATTTAGGGTCTCCTGAGCTAAAGCCATCATACATCATGCTTAGAGCATATGATGGTATCCCTTCAACTCCCGTCGATCTCTACCAAAACGTCCCGGTCTTCATAGCCGGAAAGATGGTCCTATAGAAATTGAAGTCTTAGATGCCCACTTGGACTAAAATATACTCCTTGGTTGGAGTTATATGTACACCATGTCAGCTGTAGCCTTCTCCATCTTCCAAACTATGATGTTGTTGAGATTCAACAAGATGATGAGCTTAGTGAAAAGAGTCGCCTTCACTAAGTGAGCCCGCAGGCTATTTTTGGCGCAAGTCTATTTTTAGACTATGTCTATTTTTAGACATGATGATCATATTTCAGAAGTTGCAGGATGCTATTTGTGGATGTTTGGTCAAGTTGGAAAAATAGATGAAATTCTATTTTTAGAATATTGGGTGAAGTCTATTTATTGATCGTTGATCTAAAAATAGATGCATGTCGATTATTATTAGCTCTTAATAATAATCAGACTCTAAACAACAACTTATTCTCTTGGAGAACTTCAGTTCAGTGCACAGATGTGGCACATCAGTGGACTGAGGGAATTATGTAATTCTGAGGTTTCTGGAGCAACTATTAGCAGGACTTAGTTATAACTCAAGTGGCAGAGTTATGACACAGTTGGAAGAAGTAGTTATGGAGTTGTATTTAGTTTAACTCAGTTAGACTCAGTTGAGCTAGTTGTATCTAGTCTAACTGAATGATACAATAGTGAAGTGGAGTGAATTAATTAGTTAATTAATTCACAAATAATAACTCATTAATCAACTGAACAATACAATAGTTAACTACAGTGCATGGGAGTTTCAGTGGAGACCCAGTGGAGAGATAGGTGAAAGGGCAAGATAGACTATATGTTGTGACTATAGTGATGCATTGATTGCATCACACACACATTGGAGTTTCCAATGAGGATTTCGCAGTCAAGGCAAGAGTAATTTGAATTCATTCAGAGCTATTCTTAATGAGGATTAGTAGTGGAGAGCGAGGCTAGCGAGAGGCAAAGATCGGTGCATGGATTTGCAAGATTGGTCACGATTAGTGTATGACGATTGTACTGTACTGAGAGCTTGATAAGCTTTGTATGAGGATTTTCATATGATTCCATGATACATAATATATAGTTGGGGTTTTCAGCTTCAGGCTTTCCTGGTTAAAAATTGTGTTATGTGCGATTGATTATTTTGTTTATGCTTCACATGTGTGTGCAATTAATTTTTCCACAAAAGATTAACAAGTGGAATTGATTTAGTATTTTGCATAAAGTTAAATAGTGTGAGATCAGGTGAATCAAGGACATATGCATGCTTAGTGCATATAATTTCTACATGGTATCAAAGCATTGTTGATTGAAGATTGCAATTGTGAAGTGAGTTTGTGCTAGTGGACAATTCGAATTTGCTACAGAAGATTCTTGGTGCAGAAATCGAGTATACATTGAAATGTCTTTCAACGGGTTGAGATTGGAGTATGCCCTTGATGGGAGCTTGAATTACATAGCCTAGAAGGGCAGGATGGAGGCGGTGCTGGAGGATAATGGGTTTGAGTTCATCAATAGTGATGTTTCTAAGCGGGATCTAGATCTTTGCATTACTTAAGCATGAAAAAGAAAACAAAGACGAGGAGGATTCTGTTGGAAGGTGTGAAGGACCACATTTTGTCCAACCTTCATGGGAAAGCCACTCCATTCTTAATGTGGAAGGCTTTGACAGATTTTTTCCAAAGCAGAAGTGACCAGAGGAATTTTGCGCTTAAAGACAAGCTCAGAAAAATAAAAATGGAGAAAGGCGACAGTATTCCAAAATACCTCACGAAGTTTGTCCACTGCAAGGATGAACTGGGAAGTTTGGGGGTTACTATTGATGAAGAAGACTTGGTGAGCTTGGCTCTCCTTGGGCTTCTGAAAATTTGGCATAGCTACGAAGACTCTGTCAATGGACGGGAGAAACTATCGGGATGGGAGCGACTTTGATCGGATCTTGTGTAGGAGGAGATAAGGCGGGGTACCAGGGATGGATCTTTATTGAAGAATGAATATTAAGAGAATTACGCTTTTTGGAATGCCAAAGCAAAATGGAGAGGGGAAGAACATGGGCATTTAAGCCGCACTAGCATCAGAAAGAAGTAGAACAAGCAAGTTGTTGGATGCTGCGGTGGAGAGGCCTTAGCCTCGAAATTTGAGATTTATTTCTCCTTGATCTCTTGCTTGGTTGCAAGCTTCATGGCATTGGTGTGGTATCTTGATAGTGGTGCGTCTTTCCATATGATGGGAGACAAATAGTTGTTTAGTGACTTGGAGGAGAACGACCTCCAGATGCATATAGAGATGGGCGAAAATGGTCGGTACAGTTCGGCTAGCATTGGGACCATTACCTTTGAGAGGGAGTCTAGTAATCCATTCTTGTTGAAGAATGTCATGCATGTTCCAGGTCTGAAGAAGAACTTGGTCTCAGTCGCAATGCTGGAAGACAGAGGTTATGATGTTGTTTTCAGTGAGGGAAAAGCTTTCCTTCGACATAAAACAACGGGTCAAACCAAGAAGATAGGGGTTCAAATTAAGAATCTCTACAAGCTAGAGGTAGATGGCTGCGCTGCAATGGTGGGCAAAGCAGAAGAAGTGGTGAGCCGGGATGAGGGCGAGTTATGGCACCAGGAGAATTTCGCCATGCTTCACCACGCACTTTGAAGAGATTTTGTAGCAAATTTCCTCTTTGGACTTCCCAAGGGTACTCTTGCCTGTAGGTTTTATCGTGCAAGGGATTTACTATGGGTAAGTTTGTGAAGACCACCTTTCATGAGAAGGAGCGTATACACATTGATCTGGAAAGTTTACACAGACGTGTGTGGACCTTTCTCGGTTGCTTCAAAAACAAAACACAGGTATTATGTTATATTTTTTTATTACTATTCTCGTAGGTGTTGGACATTCTTCATGCATAAGAAGAGTGAAACTTTCTAAAAGTTCTGTGAGTTCAAGGCATTGTTGGAGAAGGAGTCGGGGAAGCAAGTGAAAGCTCTATGGAACAATAATGGTGGTGAATACATCTTGGGCGAATTCAAAGAATTCTGTAGCAAAGAAGGAATTTGAAGAGAACTCATAACGCCTTATAACCCACAACAGAATGGGGTTGTGGAGAGAAAGAACAGAACGATCATGGGTGTTGCACAAGCTATGCTTGAGAGGGAGCTAGACTTGCATGCAGTGAAGGAACTGCTTGTTCCGAAAGATGAGCCTTTAGATGTGGATCAACCACAGGAGGAGATTCATGGAGTGGAGGAGTCCACTCATGCAGAACAAAACATTAGACAAAGTGAAAGCTTTAAAAGGCAGAGAGGCGGAAGCAGTGCGGCACAAAATGTAGGAGTCCCTACGTCACAACGTAGATAGAGACAGTCACCTGACCGATATAATGGATACATGGCTCTTATGAGCAAGTGTATTGTGACAGATTCATCTTCTTTTGAAGAAGCAGTGCAGGAGCCCACATGGGTAGATGCCATGGTGGAGGAGTATGACTCCATTATCAGAAACAATGCTTGGGAGATTGTTCCAAGGCCAGTGGGAAAATCGGTTGTAGGATCAAGATGGATCTACAAGGTAAAGCAAGATGCTGATGGGAGCGTCGAGAATTATAAGGCAAGATTTGTTGCCGGGGCTTCTCACAGATCAAGGGGATTGATTATGAATAAAAATTTGCACCTGTCGCATGATATTCTTCCATACAGACCATCCTTGCTCTCTCAGCGCAGATGGGTTGGCACATTCATCAGATGGATGTGAAGACTGCGTTCCTTAATGGGATCATTGAGGAAGAGGTGTACATTGAGCAGCCTGAAGGATTTGAGATCTTCAACATTAACATCTTGCATGTGTGCGGGCTCAAAAAGAGGGAAAAACCTTGTATGAAACTGAAACAACCTTAGTGCTTGGTACACATGGATTGACAACTATTTCATTGGACTTGCCTTCACAAAGAGTGAGGCGGATGCAAACCTGTACCAAATTGTGGTGGAGGGTAAGCTTTTAATCATTGTTCTTTATGTTGATGATTTAATACTAACGGGTGATGAGCAGTTGATACAATCATGCAAGGTAGATCTTGCAAAGGATTTTGAGATGAAGGATTTGGGCCTCCTTCATTATTTCCTTGGATTCGAAATATGGCAGCGGAAAGGTGAACTATTTTTGTCTCAAGGAAAGTATGCTCGGGAGATATTGGAGAAGTTTCACATGCAAGGCTGCAAGCCTATTGACACTCCTCTTCCAGGAAATTGGAAGAAAGAGGATGCTACATCGGCAGAGGTAGTGGATGCCACCGTTTATCAACAGTTGGTGGGTTCGCTCATATATTTAGTTAATACAAGACCGGAACATGCTATCATGATGAACCAACTTTCTGGCAGCAGATTTAAGCCTACCAAGCTCTTTTGGAAGAAGCGAAGCATGTTTTGAGATTATCTCAAGGGCATATACGTAACAGGGTTTATGGTACAGACAGATGGATGAGGTGAAGTTGCATGGCTTCACGGATGCAGATTGGGAAGGAAGCCCAACAGACAGAAAGAGCACATCAGGAGGGATTTTCAGTATCGGATCTACGACAGTTTCTTTTTTCTTGTGCAATGAGGAAACAAAGATACGTATTTTCCGATTCAGTGACGAGAATACATAGGGGAATTAAGGTGCATGAAGCTGTCACGGATGAGGAATATTCTGGTTGGTTTGTTTGGTTCACATTTAGATCCCACGGTGATTCATTGTGATAATCAGAGTTGCATTAAACTCTCGGTTAATCATGTGTTTCATGATAGATCTAAACATATTGATATCCGGTATCATCATATCAGAGATTGTGTGCAGCGGAAGATCATGTTGCTTCAGTACATTCCTATGGAGGATCAGGATGCAGATATTCTGACGAAGGCACTCACCAGGAGAAAATTTGAATACCATAGAGGCAGGATCGGGGTGAAGGATAATCCCTATCTTGTTGAGAGGGAGTGTTGAGATTCAACAAGATGATGAGCTTAGTGAAAAAAGTCGCCTTCACTAAGTGGGCCCGCAGGCTATTTTTGGCGCAAGTCTATTTTTAGACATGATGATCATATTTCAGAAGTTGCAGGATGCTATTTGTGGATGGTTGATCAAGTTGGAAAAATAGATGAAATTCTATTTTTAGAATATTGGGCGAAGTCTATTTATAGATCATTGATCTAAAAATAGATGCATGTCGATTATTATTAGCTCTTAATAATAATCAGACTCTAAACAACAACTTATTCTCTTGGAGCACTTCAGTTCAGTGCACAGATGTGGCACATCAGTGGACTGAGGGAATTATGCAATTCCCAAGGGTTTACTAGACCTAATTCATGGAGGACCTAGTTAGAACTCAAGTGGCAGAGTTATGACACGGTTGGAAGTAGTTATGGAGTTGTATTTAGTTTAACTCAGTTAGACTCAGTTGAGATAGTTGTATCTAGTCTAACTGAATGATACACTAGTGAGAGTGGAGTGAATTAATTAGTTAATTTATTCACAAATAATAACTCATTAATAACCTGAACAATACATCAGTTAACTACAGTGCATGGCAGTTTCAGTGGAGACCTAGTGGAGAGGTAGGTGAATGGGCAAGATAGACTATCTATTGTGACTATAGTGATGCATTGATTGCATCACACACACATTGGAGTTGGAAATGAGGATTGCACAATCAATCCAAGAGTAATTCGAATTCATTCAGAGCTATTCTTCAGCAGGGATTGCGCAGTGGAGGCAGGCTAGCAGGAGGCAAAGATCGGTGCATGGATTTGCAAGATTGGTCCTTATTAGTGTATGACGATTGTATTATATTGAGAGCTTGTGATAAGATTTATATTATTGTATAAGATTTTCATATGATCTCCATGTTACATAATATATAGTTGGGAATTTTAAAACAGGAGCTTTCTAGTTAAAAATTGTGTTTATGTGCGATTGATTATTTTTGTTTATGCTTCACATGTGTGTGCAATTAATTTTTCCGCAAAATATTAACAAGTGGAATTGATTCAGTATTTTTCATAAAGTTAAATAGTGTGAGATCAGGTGAATCAAGGACATATGCATGCTTAGTGCATATAATTTCTACAGATGTTCCCCCATGAGGACCGCATCATTACTATCGACCAATTGACACATAGCGAAAAGCAACCCCTAACAAATACCGATGCCATTCTACCCTACGTAGACACATATACGGACATGCTTTCATGGTACTAAGAATATGGCCCCGACCAGTTCAAACCATCTTCCATCCTAGCATCATTCCTAGGAGATCCCCCTATTATACCCGAGTCATCACCCGATGTCACAGGGGCTCCGGTGTGCATGATGTCCACATCAAGCGCCGAAGCTAGTTAGGACATAGACACAAGCAGTAATGACACCAATTCCTCGGCCATGGCAGCCTCTCTATCCTACGCCGCTTCCCAAACCTCTTTCCTCTACCCCCCAGCTGGTTTCGTATCCTAGCAGGTTTTGGCAATGGTGTTGTTACCAAACAAATCTTTCGCAATACCAGATTGGTACCTCATCCCCCTTACTGGGACATAATCCACACACATCACTGCCACAAGGTTAAAGCCCCTCAGTCCTAAGGAGGCCCCACCCATTTAGGAAACTATCAAAAACATCCCTGCAAAGGAAATTCCCATTGCAAAAATAATTATTATGGCTAAGAAAACCGAGAGAGGAAAAAGAGTGGAGACTCCCGCCATGCAACGAGAATCACCAGGTTGCGCCATATGTGACGTAGTAGGACACCCTACCCACATCTGCCCAGAACTGGACAAACTAAAACCGCTCCTTAGCTCTGAGGCAGACATCGAAACACCACGTTCTCATAAAAAGGAACTTGCCACCAAAAGTAAAGGAAAAACATTGTGTACCAATCATGCTTGTGTTATTTGCAGCAATTATGGGCACTATACACATCATTGCCCATAAATCCCGCGATATAGGGATGCCTTACATGCCATTGAGTGATCCTATCAAGAGGATCCCTCCACCCAGTCATTTGCAGATGAACCTCGCACTATCCTATACCTGCAGGAGGAACGACAGTCACCAGAAAGACGACCGTTTGTATTCCCCCTCCTATCATACGCTGTACGATGTGCGATGAACATGGCCACTTCATCGAAGAATGCGCAGCCCTGGAACTCATCCATAGTTGATATTCTATAGAATAGGTTTATTACATTGGATTGTGGGCATCACAATTCACATGTACTTTATGCGTCGACAACCACCTTTTGGAAAAGAGCCACTATATCCCTCTATTCTGATTAGCACTCGTTGGTTTACGCTCAAACATAGTCCGCCTCTCCCAAGAAGATGGCCCAAACTTAGAATCCATGAACAACTTGACAACCCAAGAAGATGTGATGAGCAGATCCATCCTCTTCCTATCAGCTGAAAAGCGACCAATCAAGGAACCCTTAGTTTCCCCCAACCGCTCTCTACAAAGAATAATATTACACAACATTTTGTCACTGTCCCTACAATCCCCATCCCACACATTGGAGGGTCATTTCTGTGACTTCTGAATAGTGTCATGCCTTACAAATAACATCATTGCATCCCTTTTGATGAAGGCAACATTCTTCTTGTTGACATTTCCTTGAGCAGAGCAATAAAAATCCCTATTTTTGCCTTGGCGCGAGTAGCTAGTTCTGCCCTCGCGCCGAAGTGGAAGATTAACACTAGGGCCCACGCCACTTGGTGCTCTATCCCAGTGTAATGCCCGCGCAAAGATATTTATGAATTTTTTTTTTTAAATAGAGGCAGAGGTTCCATTCCAACCACCTCCGAGATGAGTCATTGGGAGTGGTTGAACTGAAACAACCACGAGCCTCCTCCTTTAGTTAGTAGTTTCCACCTCCCTTGGAACACTCCTGAAGGATAGGCCTCCATTCCACCTTTGTAGGGATCCCAACCTCCTCTTTTCTCTCTATATAAACAAGCCTTCTCCCTTTATGAAAACTCGCTGAACAAAAAGAATTATACAGCTGAAGAGCTAAGCACATCATAGTTGAATAATTGAGTTATTGAGAAGGTAGAACAAGGAGAAATCCATCCAGAGGTCCCTTATCCCATCTGAATTCCCCAACGAGGTTTGAGACGTGCTTCACTCGAGCACCGCTGAACGAGACTGCAATGTCAGAGCATGGTTGTATCTCTTTTTTCTACCTATTAATATATGACTATTGTTTGGTTCCTGTCTTGTGTTTTATATCAAATGAAATATGATAATCTTCTATGAATGATTAGTATCTTTTGGATGAAATTAGTATGTGGTATGTGGTTATCGTTTTATGATCTCTGTGCAGGTGTCCAAACGTGATAAGTAGAAGGGTTGTGACTTGCCTTCGATCAGGAGTGGGAAGTTCTCATCATCACTATGAGTGTTGACGACTGCTTTGGACCATAGGTAGGCCATCTTATTCACATCCTCTTTCATTCAAATGTCTAGGAACCTACATTCTAGCATGATTCCTTTTTACTAGACCCGCCCTAGGGCTAGATGGATTTTCTCTGTTCGCAGAGAGGATTTACCTACATAACAAGTTGGCGACCATACTGGGGATCAATGTGAGTTTTTATTTGATCTTGTTGGGTCATTTTTTGGGTTTTGGTCTTGTTGTTTACTTTTCAGGTTGTTTAATTGTGTTTCAAACCCTTGTTCAACCCCAAAGTGTCAAGCTTGACCTCTGATCTATTGATTTTTTCCCTTTTTCCTTGGTTAACTAGCTTGGCGTAGTTTTTATTTTAACAGTCGCGCCGATTGGCACATGTTGCTCTTGTAGCACTCGCGTCATCGCCTGTTTGCGCTGAATACCACCTCATAGTCGCGCCAACCCCTGTGATTTTTTGGGTGTGAGCTTTTCATGAGTTTTTAGTCACTTGTCTTTGTTTCTGGGTTCTTCTTAAGAGTAATTGAAGTGTTTTTTAATGTATTTGATTGCTGGAGGCTTGTTTTCCTCAGTTGTTTGTCCATTTCTCGTCAGTGTAGCTTGAGGTCTTAGAGTTTCTGAGTGCCTTAGTACACTGAGCCTTATGTTTGGAGATCGAGTTTCTTTATATGCTGTCAAATTCGTTCCCTGTTAATTGCTCTTGGTATGTTTGATCCTATTGAGTACGTTCATTGGTTGAATGATCATTGCCTTTCTCATTTTGATTTTTCTTCCTCTTACTCCAAGCACCGATTACATTGCTTGTATGGGTCATTTTCGAGATTTCTCTTTGATTTGAAAAGTTTGTATCATAGGTTTGAGTGTTGTTGTGTTTGTTTTATGTTGGAGGAGTCATTCCATTTCAACTTTTGCATTCACTCTCTCAACATAGTGTTTATTTTTGTTTTTAATATCATTTAGTGCATTGTTTTCTCTATTGCATTGAAAAAACAAAAAATATTGCATTCTTTTTGTTTAGAAAATGAAACATTCCTTCGCTTAGTTTGCATTGTATAGGCTAGGAAAGAGTTTTGTTTTCTACAGATTGCATTAGATGCATTAGTGGATGTTTTCTCATGATTTCATTATTTGCTTCTACTTGAAAGTTTTCTTTCCTTCTCGTAGATAGCTTTCATTGAACGAAAATGGTATCCTTCTGCATGTAGTTTTGCATTTAGGAAGATTTCATATCTGACATACTTTAAGCCCTGGAAATTGAAACTTAATCCAAGATCAACGCTAAAATCTATTTCAATTAACCTAAGGCAACATTGGAACCTAATAGAATATTCTAGTAGTCTAAGTTAGAGACGTGTTCTGGCGTCTTAAAACCTAGTAGCTGTCGTTCGCCATCTGGCTTCAGACAATTCTAGTACAGACTTGTGCTCCCCATTCCGTCGAGTATATAAAGGGAGACCCCTCTATGTTGCAATCCTTTAATCCGTAGGAAGCCGAGTCTGCCGCCTTGTAACCGTGATACACCAAACACAACATTCAGGGAGTCTACCTGAACGTACGTCAAGTCCTTGGTCATTTCTCTTTCATTTGATCACCAAGGTGTATATCGTAGTTCACGGAAACTTGGCATACCCTCTTGCTTAGATTACCTGAGTAGTCATTTTTTATCTTTACTGACTCTTTAAAATTGAAAATATCATCAAGCACTTGTCCTTTCGCGCTCGTTCAAAATTGAAAGTGACTAGAGTCATCTTTTTTCTGTTTCTTGACTCTTAAAACGTGAAACATCGAATTTTGGTTTCAGTGTCGTAAAATAAACTACCCATGATTACACGCCCATTACACAGTTTCATTACTTGGCTTGTTTTCTTTTCCTTGGTTTTTTGAGTCCTTGCTCGGATCTCTTTTTCCTTCTTGTTGTGAAGCAGTCATGGTGGCCGAACCACTGGTTTTGTCATCCTCGCTCCCTTCTAGAGGTAGTCCTTTACCGAACAATTCATTTGAAACTCCTCAATCCTCTAGGTCTGCTGAGCTTCAACAACCTATTATCCCGTCAATCTTACCCCTAGCTACCCGATCTCCCGCTGACGAGCTATTTGAGTTCAATTTGCCTCCCTCGGGCGCTTGGTCTGGTTTTGGGGATGAGGAAGAATTCCCTCCTCTTACGTCGAGATCACCATTTTTAGCTGTTGTTATACCTCCTAGTTCCCGTAGTATTTTTGAAGATCTTGCGGAGGAGTCAGACATGGACACATCAGGTCCTATTGGCAGTGATGGAATTCCTATTTCTACAGAAGAGTATCAAATTTTTCTTGAAAACACCCCTCATGTGTCTGCGCAATCTTCACCATTGGTGTCATTTCCAACTAGATATAGGTCTTTAGCTCAGATTATTGCTAGTGTTGTGTCTATGGCAGCATCTACTCCATCTAGGAGTCCAGTCCTCCCATCATTAGGACTGTCATCGACAACACCTGCTTCATCGCTTGCAGTTACATCTGTCCCAGTTCAACCTACTGTCTGTGCGGTTGTGTCTACGTCGGTCACTTAGTCACCAACAACCTCGACCGAGATACCTAGTGGCCTCACTTTCGAAGAGTATCTATTGGCTATTTATCAACAAAACTCTTAGGTTTCTCAGCAGCCTCATGCTCCTGTTAATCTGCCACACCATTATGACGAATATGGTAATCCTGTTTATTTTCCATATCTTACTCCTCATCACTATGAGGTTGTCGGTACCCCCATCTATGCGTTTCCTACTCCCCATCATTATGATGAGCATGGTGTTCCTGTTTATGAACCTTATGAAATCATTCCTGAAATTGGAATGACTTATTAGGTGCAACCTCTTGGCCCATAAGGACAACCCTTGTAGGGACAACCTTCGATTCAGTCAGGGCTTGCATTTGGTCCTCAAGGACAACCTTACGATCCACAAGGCCAACCTTTTCAAATTCAGCCTATGGTCCAACAAGGACAACCCCAAGGGCCTTCTGGTCAACCTTTATATCAACAAGGACCTTCTTATGGTCCTAGGGGGAAAATATATTCGTCGCAGGGACAAGATTTTGTACAACAACCCAGATCATATACCCAAATTGGTCCAAACGTTGCACAATAAGGACAACCCTCTGGTCCTCCTCCGGGACAACCTGGTTCATCGCAACCTTCAAGTCAACCTGCTCAGCAAGGGTAGCCTGGTGGCTCTCAACATCTAGGCCAACCTGCTCCACAGGGGCAACCTGCTCAACCAGTCCAACAGCTTGCTTAGTCTGCTCAATAACAAGTTTAATCTGCTTCATAGCAAGGTCCTACCTTTCAGCAGTCTGGTCAGTCTACTCAACAACTAGTTTACCCTGTTTATTCAGCACAACAGGGCCCCACTTATCAACAACTAGTTTTACCCCAAGGCGTTTATTATCCTAGTGGTCAATATCGACCAGTATATAGTACACCTCAAGGTTTTACTTATCAACCTCAATCTCGGTTGCCATATAATCAACCGCAACGACATACTTACGTTCCACCACGAAATCCTTATCAAGGACCTCAATGGTATACTCAAAATTAGTATCCTCAGTATCAGCAGAATTATTCGCCTTATCCCCCATATCTTTCGAACCCTTTAGGACAGAACCCACAGGGGCAGAGTTTTTCTCAAATAGGATGGAATACAAGTTCGGGTTCTTATCAAGGACCTGTTATGCCTTTTAACCCTCAATTTCCATTTCTCACTACATTAGAGTTACCAGATGTGTCAAAGTTAACGAATGATCCTATTCTTCACAACCCTTATTGGCCTCCGGTTTCGACTAAGATTCCTGGTGATTGTCCCAAATTTGAGGGCAAGTTCGGAGAAGACCCCCAAGCACATGTTATGACTTACCACTTGTGGTGTTCTTCTAACTCTTGGGTTGACGATTCTATTCGGCTTCATATTTTCCAACGGACTCTTACTGGTGTTGCTGCTAAGTGGTATATCGAGCTTTCTCATGGTATCTTTCAATATTTCAACTCTCTCGCCATGGCGTTCCTTACTCATTTTCAGTTACCGGTTCGTTATGAAGCCGGGACGCATCTCCTTACTTCTTTGAAATAGGATCGGGCTACTCATATCTCGGACCATATCCATGAATGGAGACGTCATCGTTGCTTGATCAAATTTGAAATTCCTGATCAGCTTCTTACTCATTGGTTCACTACCTCCTTTGTCAATCAGATTGCAAAAGACATAGCCGTGGGGGCATGTGTAACCGAGGAACAGGCCATTGCTCGTGCCCAGTACCTTGATCTTTTGTAATCTCAATCAGGAATATTGTATGATATTTTTATTGATGCCCCTCGACCTGGAACTTCTAACCCACCGGCGACCCCATCCGTCGACGGTATTATTGGTTCTATGTCTCAGACTTCACATAAGTCTTATTCTTCCAACTCTTGGAAGAAAAAATGTAATTCTTCCAATGATATTGCTCCTCAGTCTAGTCTAAATCCTGGTAAAACCTCGGAGGTCAATGCCGTTCAGGAAAATCCTACGAATAAGACTTCTAAAGGAAAAAAAAAGGGTAAAGGCAAACCTAAGGCCGATGCCCCGAAATCGTATTCGTCCAAACCTCGTGTTGATGACGGTTCACAGCGTAAGCTGAAGTATCCCTGCCTAATTTGTGACGAAGAGTACTACACCAAGGACTGTCCTCGACGGGCCAAAGTGAGTCGATTGCTCAAGGGCACTCAGGGTACTCCTATTGTTCTTAAAGAACCTTTTCCATCTCAGCAGACCCAGATGGTCGAGCAGCCTCAATCGTTTGCTCCATTTGGTTCTCAAGTGTTCATGATGAACGGTTCTGCATCCATTTCCATTGCTACTCGATCGAATGATTATACTCAATCATGTCAAGCAACAGGGAAAGAGATCGCTGATGGTCCTCCTCCCCCACCTCTTTCCAGTCCTCTTGAGATTAAAAGGCCCAGTGCTGAACCCATTGTGCGACCACCTTCCAAAGGTGTTCTCTAGAATTATTCTTATAATCCCAACTCCCATGCTGCTCAACATTACAATATTGTTGAATATTTTGCGTAGGCACCGTCTGAAATGTCCGCATTAGAAGTCCTTCAGAGTTTTCCATCTCAATGGAAAGCTTTATTATCTGTGATTGGCGGGATTGATCCTGCTGATACTAGCCTTCTCACTTTCGATATAGAGAATTTTTTCCCATGACTTCCGCACCAAATTGCGCTCATTATACAAGTCATTATTAATGGTCTCAAAATCCATCGAGTCATTGTGGACGAAGGTGCCTCAACCTGTATCATGTCCGCTTCATGCTGGAAGGCCATCGGTTCTCCAACCCTGAATTCCTCACCAAATTCCCTTGAAGCATTTGATGGAAGAGAATCTAAAACTTTGGGTTTTCTCGCAAGTTTACCGATTACCTTAAAAGGGAAGACAATCAATGTTGAAGTACAAGTAGTTGACGCTAAACTCAATTACAATATTCTACTCGGTTGTAGTTGGACTCATGCTATGCTTTGCGTTTTGTCTACCCTCTTCCGTGTTCTGAAATTTCTGCACGAGGGAAAAATTGTTATTGTTGTTCAGTTGTCTTTCTTCACCTCTTCTTCTGAGAAAAACGTTACGTATGTGGATAAGATCTCAACTCCCTTCGAGAGCATTGGGCCGGGTCTCTTCAAAGATCCAACCCTCATGGGTATTTTTCCCCTTCCACCACCTATGAATGTTCAAGTTCATATGATATCTCGGTCCGATGACCCATGGATTATTCCTTCACCTGAACAAGTCAATTCATTTGGTGATTCAATGCCTTTGAGTCTGATTGAAATCAATTATTGTGAACTCGTTGTTGCATCCGATACTTCATCATCTGATAGTGCTCCTTTGAGCTTGTCTCTTGACATGTATTCTAAATCCCCCTGGCTCGGCGATTCAGATTCGCTTGATCTTTTGATAGAAGTGTTTCCTTCTGATGAATCCATCGTGGAAACCATGTCTCTCGAAGAATTTCCATGGGACGATGGTCATCATCATTCTTCATTTATGCCTGGCCTCGGGGAAATGTCTACATGTCTTAAGCATTTTGCGTCTCAAGCTCCTTCTCCTCTGCTTCAAACACCGATCCTGAAACATGAAGTATTTACAGAAGGGAACTTGAGAAATATCACACAAACGATTCCAATTGAAATTTTCGTGAAGCCGGGAATCGTCGAGAACATCCATGTCGGAGTCAGTTGTTCTTCAGATGAAGTCCAAGTTTATACTAGCCTTTTCCACGAATTCTATGATGTCTTTTCTTGGTCCTACGAATAAATTCCCGGAATTGATCCTAGTATAGTGGTGCATGAAATTCCTACTTATCCTAGTTTGAAGCTTGTTTTCCAGCGTCTTCATCCGGTGCACCCTAGAAAGGCTGCAACCATTAAAGGTGAAGTTGAAAAAATTCTCAAAGTTGGTTTCATTTATCCAATTCCCTTGATAGATTGGGTTTCGAACATCATTCCTATCGATAAGAAACAAGGAACTATCCGTGTCTTTGTTGATTACCGTGACATCAATCGGGCCTGTCCTAAGGATAATTATCCTACTCCCTTCATCGATCATATCATTGACAATTGTGTCAGGAGCGATATTTTTTCCCTTATGGATGGTTTTTCTGGATATAATTAGATTAAAATTCTCCCGGCTGATCAGCACAAGATGACTTTTATCTGTCCTTGGGGTACCTTCACATACAAGAAACTACATTTGGTTTAAAGAATGTCGGGGCCACTTTCCAGCGAGCGATGTCCTATGCTTTTCATGACATTCGTCACATCGTTCAACCTTACCTGGATGACCTTCTGGCTCATTCAGCTAAGTGAAAGGACCATCTAGATCATCTTCGTCAGATATTTCTTCGTTGTTGACATTATAATATTCGGCTTAATCCGCATAAATGTGTCTTCTACGTTGATTCTGGTAGACTTTTAGGGTTTATCGTGTCTAAAGACAGAATTCACCTCGATCCACTCAAGGTTGAGGCTATTATTAATCTCTCCTCTCCATCCTCATTACATCAATTGCAGAGTCTGCAAGGTAAGGAAAATTTTCTACGTCGTTTTATAACGAAATATGCCGAAGTAGCTAAATGATACACGTGAATTCTGAAAAAGGACATCCCTTTCCATTGGGATGATATTTCTCAACAATATTTTGATGCACTCAATATGTTGTCGGTCAATGCTCCTTTACTACGTCCTCTGGATTATCACTGTGATTTTTCCCTCTATTTGGCTACCGCTTTTAGTACAATCGCCATGGTTTTGGTCCAAGACGATGATGACGATCATGAGCATATTAGTTATTACTTGTCTCGTAACCTTCTAGATCCTGAAACGTGTTATGCTCATGTCGAGAAGTTAGCACTAGCTGCAGTCTAGGCCATTCAGCGCTTTCGTCATTATATCCTTTTGCGTACGGTGACTGTGATTTCTGATTGCAACCCCATGACCTTTATTTTGTATCGAAAATTTCTGGGGAGAAAATACTCCAAATGGATCGTTATCCTTCAATATTTTGATTTGGAATTTACTGCTGCCAAATCTAAGAAAACACTGGTTTTCGCTAATATGATTTGTTCCCTCCCTTTCGACTCCGCTCTGTCTCGTTCTGAGGACCATATTCAGGATGATAGACTTTTCTTGATTAGCACCCTCGACCCGTGGTATGGTGATATCATCGTCTATCTCCATACTTCCACGTTCCGATATGAGTTGACAAAAGATGCCCGCCGCCACACCCGACATCATTCGCAACCTTATCGTATAGTTGGAGATATGCTCTATTGTGTTGGAGTTGATTCTGTACTTCACCGATGTTTGACCCTCGAGGAAGCTAAGAAAGTATAGAATTATTGTCACAGTGGCGCCTGTGGTGGTCACATGTCTGGTTACGCTACAACACAAAAGATACTACGTGCTGGTTATTTTTGGCCTTCTATTTTCAAAGATTGTATTGTCGTAGTTCGTAAATTCCATGATTGCCAACTTTATCAATGCAAGATGCATGTGCCACCCGTTCCTATTCACCATGTCATTACCATTGGTCCTTTTTCCAAATAGGGCATCAATTTTATGGCGTGTAACCCTCACTCGGCCAGGGGGCATGCTTATATCATCATAGCCATGGACTACTTCGCCAAATGGGCCGAAGCAATGCCTACACTTGCCGCTAATGGTAAGACAACTGCTCAGTTCATATTAAATCATATTATTGCTAGGTTTGGTGTCCCTCAAGCCATTGTTACCAATCATGGTTCCCATTTTCAGCATTATATGGTGGCAGAGTTGACTTCTAAGTTGGGTCTACGTCACGACATCTCAACACTGTACTACCCTCAAGCCAATGGCTAGGTTGAAGCTGTGAACAAATTTCTTGTCACAATACTTCAGCGTACGATTGGGATCCACAAATCAAACTGGCATCTCATGTTATTTTCGGCTCTTTGGGCATATCGAACCTCAGTTAAGAGTGCGACCGGATTCACCCCGTTTCAGTTGGTTTACGGTCTGGAAGCTACTCTCCTGATTGAGTGTGAAATACCTTCACTCAAGTTAGCTGTGGAATTACTGCCAAATAATTTTCCAGAAGAAGAGTGTCTCCTTTACTTAGAGAGATTGGATGAAACTTGTCGCTTAGCCGCTTTGGTCATCGAAGCACAAAAGAAGCGAGTCAAAGCTCATTTTGACCAATCAGTTTCTCCTCGTTCCTTCATTGAAGGAGATCTCGTCCTCCTGTATGACCAAGCTCATGATAAGCTGGGGGCAGGAAAATTTCAACCTATGTGGCATGGGCCATACATTGTTAAATGTGTATTACAAAATGGGGCCTATGAGTTAATTGACTACAGAGGTCATCCTCTTAAACAACCCAGAAATGGTTTGTATCTCAAAAAATATTATGCCTGAGTCATTCATGCATAACAGGTGTACATAGGTGTTTTTTCATTTTTGTACATGTTTTGGGTTTGGTGTGCTTTGTGAGCGTTTTCCTGCTTATTGGGTCTTTCTTATTGTGCAGATGTCTATTAGCCCTTATGTCAGTTTCGCGGATGGTGCTTCCCGCAATACCGGGAATTTGTCTTCGGAAACATGGGTAGTTTATAATCCTGCTGGTGAGTTGATAGATCTGCAAGGTATTTGTCTAGGATGAACTACAAACAATGTCGCTGAATATGGCACTGTAATTGAGTTATTAACTAAGGAAATCAACCTCGATATACGTGCATTGCTTGTAAATATAGATTCACAGCTTTTTGTTCTACAACTCAATAATCATTATTCAGTTAGAAATCCACACATTCTGAGATTCTATTTATGTATTCATTTACCGGAAAGACATTTTGATTTCATTACTTATCAACATATTCCTAGACAACTGAACACGTTAACTGATACAATGGCTAACATTTTATTAGATAGGCATTTTCATAATTTGTAAAAGCATCATCATTTGTAAAATATCATTTGCAACTGTGTGCATCATAATTTCTAAAAATATATGTATGTTTCTATTACATCTCGAGACATCATGTCTCGCAAAATATGTAGATAAAATAAACCTAGGTGTCTAATCCACATGGTGCTCATGATAACATGTCACAGTTTGTACTAGCCACCTCATCAAGTAGTGAATTTGGCTGGGCACCCCTATGGTATGCCTCTGGTAGGCACGAGGAACATCATCAAAACATGCATAATCTGGAACTCCTTGGGTGATCCCCTCTATGTTGCGCACTATCTCGTCTTCCTCGCTTCCCTCACCTTGAGGTCGAAATCGTGAGAAATTCGCCTCACTATTGGTGACATACTGGCAGGTATCTCTGCGCCAACGTCTGCATCACACGGGTTCAATGTCAAAACATACATAAATAAACAAAAAAAGATAATACTCATAAAATTTAAAAAATTGAGTCTTACCCAAATCTTCATCCCAATCTTTCCCTTCCATGAGTGGGAGGTCTAGATCATCAGTGAAATATGTGCCAACGTAGGGCCAATCCCCCACGAAAATAAGTTTTTGACGAAGCCAATCAAAAAATTCAGGCCTCCAAGACATCTGTTGGCCGCCCCCTGCCCTTGGCATCAGTGCTGCCTATCGGGCCATCCGTGGTTCTCTCGCTGGTGGGTTCGGAACTATAACCTCCTGTCACTGAAAAATTGGTAATCGTTCCAAGAAGAACGATGCCAGAATGGATCCATAACCAAATTGTTTCAATTTTTTCTTCTTGCATTTGGTTAGTTGGCGCTTCATGTTGATGGTTACAACCTCTGCCCAATTGTAGAGAGTCAGTGCCATACAGTCCATAGCAAGAAGCAACTGTATCTTCATTGCTTCATGCGGTGCTTGTGATCCAGCAGCCTATGTGATGGTATTCAATACCACATGTTGTGTCAAATCAGGGATAATTTTAATATCAACTTTCCCACTACCTGAACCTTTCCGCGCTCCTCGACATACCCTGTTGATTACCATGGTCATGTTTTCCATGCAGGGTCAGGTGCCAATTAGGAGTGGTGCTACACCCCTTCGTGATAATCCTGTGATGAAATATACATCATAAACATCAATTTCAAGCTCTTGATCCTGTAGGATGAACTTCTCTTGGTTTTCATCCCATATACTGACTAGATATTGTAGCAATTTTGGTTGGGCTAAGAGGCACAGTGTTAGAAATAATTTTAGCAAACCACAATTTTTGAGGGTTGCCATGACTCCCTCATTTTCCATGGCCAACTCATCTTCTTCACTATTCTCCCTTTCTTTCCATTCTATAACCATTTCTTCTCTTATCTACCTGCAAACACACACATACAAGTGGTATTAGTCAATATTTGTCCTTAAAATTGTGAAAAATTGGGACATTTTATATGTATTTTTGTTTGAAATTGGGTTGTGCTGTTGGTGCGACTATTGCTAAAACATTTGCGCCAATGGGTGCACCCCAGTATCAAAAAATGAGCAGTTGGTGCGACTCCGTGCTCAAAACCCGCGCCAACTGTGCAGCCCTAAATTTTGCAATTTCTCCCCCCCAAATTCAAAATTGACAAATTTAGGAAGCGATGAATAGCTTAAAATGACAAGAGGGATCTCACCTCTTACCTGGATTTGACGGATTTGTGATTGGTGTACTAGCTTGGCCGCTATTGTCGTTGCAAGATTGCATAGTAAAATGGGTGAAAATTGCTCCACAAGAGGTAAAAGTGAAAAGTAATTATTTTTTACCATTTTTAGCATTTTATAACTTTTTCACAACCCTAATTAGGTTTTAAGGCATGTTTTTTGATTATTTTATTGTATTATTTTCGAAAAATATGTTTTACGCGTGTCTCTTATGCAGCAATAGGTTTTTCATGCGACAGTGATGAAGTAACAAGTTATATTTTATACTTTTTCGGACTCGGTAAAAACAAGAAAAAGTCACTACTGAAGTCATCTTTTAGCTCTTTTCTGACTCTCTAAAACTGAAAATATCACTGAGATGCTTTTCATTTTGAACTCGTTAAATGGCTGCGAAACGATATCTACCCAGTATACGTTTAACCCCTTTTCAGGCTGGGATAGATTATTTATGAAAAAGGAATACCTTAGCCTATCGCAACTAAGAGGTTCTCTCAGACATAGTTTTCTACCTTTTCGGATCTGTGAAACTACACTAGCACATTTGGCCTAATTTCCGACAGCCAAAGTGTCTCTCTTGCGACACATAGTCGTCGGAAGAGCGACACTATGAGGCGAGACAAAATGTGGTTAGCCTTAGAGTCGCAATTCTGACACTTCAATAAAGCGTCGGAATAGCGACATATTTTCCAACGTTTCCGGACCATCATTGCTCTTCCGACATTATCCCAAAACGTTACTCTTCTGAAGAAAACAAAACGTCGCTCTTTCGACGAAAACAAAATATCACTCTTCCGACGAAAACACAACATCACTCTTCAGACGAAAACAAAACGTCGCTCGTCTGACGAAAACAAAATGTCACTCTACTGACGAAACCTAGACATCGCTCTTCTAACGTTATCCCAAAACGTCGCACTTCTGATGAAAACACAACGTCGCTCTTTCAACAAAAACAAAACGCCACTCTTCCGACGAAAACGAAACGTCGCTCTTTCGACGGACCTAAACGTCGCTCTTCCAACGGAAAGTAAAAAATATTTAAAAAAAATTATTTAGATAAATCTCGCATTTAGCATTATTTATGTTAATGAATGATTTTCTTATAATTTTTAATGAAATAAATGTTAGCATTATTTACGTGTTATTAATTTTCTCTCACTCATCAAACTTGTCCCAATCTCTACAACCAACTTGATACACACACAAAAATAAAGGATGAAATAATACATTCCAGAACTAACATCCCCTAGCAAAATCAAGGTGTTGAATGTGTTATGTAATAGAGCAGGAAGTATGGAGAAAAAATAGAAAAAGCTATAATGGTAGAAAGGAGGTTTGTGAATTGTATCATCCAAGAATTGTTCATTTATGTAATGTATTGGAGGTTGCCCCCTTGAAGTGGCTCATTTCTAAGGCGTTTATATCTCTTTTCTTCTCTTTTTGGAGCTGGTTACACAACATTTGGTATCGGAGCTTTGGATTCTAGGGTTTCGCTGCTCCAAACAGGTCATCGTGGCATTTTCGCTATAACGTTTTTTCTACGAAGTTTCAGAAGCTGAAATTTTTAGGGTACGAAGCCAAAATCTTGAGGAAGCTTGTATAAAAATTTCAGAGTTTGGTTCGCAATAATTTCGGAGATATGATCTGTGGAAGTCAGGTATTTTTTCAGGCTCCTAAACAGGTCATCGTGGCATTTGCGCTATAAATTTTTTTCTACGAAGGTTCAGAATCTGAAATTCATATGGTGCAAAGCTGAAATCCTGAGGAAATTCATCAAAAAATTTCAGAGCTTGGTTCGCAATATTTTTGGAGATATGATCTGTGGAAGGTAGTGCTTTTTCAGGCTCCTGAATTTCATCTCAAAGAGGTGATCGTGGGAAAAGTTCAATAACTCTCTCTCTGAAGATTGGATTGGAGTGCCATCAAAAGTGGTCGCAATTACACAGCCTGTAGTTTCTTGGATATAAATTTCAGAGACAAAGGACAAAACAGTGACACGTGGCAAGTCGTACAAGTTCGCTCTACTAAACCAGTCCAGAATTAGGTCATTGTGGGAGATTGGACACAACTTTGTCTTGGAGAATCCAAATCAGGTCAGACCTGTGGCATTTGAAAGAAACTTCAGAGATCTACTACAGGGCTGAATTTTAGATATCGAAGATTTTCAACTATAGAGATAATTCAATTTCAATATCGAGCTCCTAAAAGCTAGTAAAAGGTGTGTATTTTTTTTTCCGAATTGCATAAGTCTTGTTTGAAGAATCAAGTTGAATTGATTCCAAGGGCATATTGTAGAATAGATATCAATATTGGATTCTAAAATTGCCCCTAAAAATAATTCAACACCCATCAAGCCTTCAGAAGGCTCTACCATGACTCATGAAGATGAAGAATTGCAACATGATCTATCAAAATTACAAGAACAAGTGCAACAAATTTCACTCTCGCAAAGAGCAGCAAAAAATGAAATGAAAGTTTTGAAGAAAGGTGTGGAAGTGAAGATGGATGGTTTGAAGAAAGGCATGGAAGCTAAGATGGATGGCGTGGAAGTGAAGATGGAAGGTTTGAAGAAAGGCGTGGAAGATAAGATGGATGGCATGGAAGTGGGCATGGAAGCTAAGATGGATGACATGAAAGACAACATAGAAAACATGAAGAATGATCTAAAAGAATACATGGAAGGCTTGATGACAAGCTTAAAACCAGAAATGATTCCTAATGGCGGAAATATAGGAGAAGAACCTCATGATGAGAACAAAATAAATGTTAATAGTGATTTCATAAACTCGAATGTTGGTGGGAAGAACCACCATATTCCAAAAATGGATATGAGGAAGTTTGATGGAAAGGATCCTGTAACATGGATACTACAGATGGAGCAATATTTTGATCCCCATAACGTGCAAAACACACAAAAGGTACGCATTGCAACTTTACATTTAGAACAAAATACATTTGTATGGTATCGATGGCTTTGCTCCCGCAAAAAAATTGTCACTTGGTCAATTTTTACGGAGGAAATGATAGCACATTATGAGGATACAAAGAGCAACACCTTCTTTAGCCAATTGATAAATCTCAAACAAAGGGTTTAGTGGGGCAGCACATTGAGCACTTCCAAAAATTGAATATAAGGGTAACTGATATTCCAGAGGAACACAGGATTGATCTCTTCATAGGCACTTTAAAGGATAACATCCAACATGAAGTTCACATTTTGGAACCTCATTCATTGGAGAAGGCATTCAGGTTGGCAAGAAAAATTGAATGTAAAATTATGGCGACAAGGAAGCCTACCACTCACTTCTATAAAGAAGGAAGTGTTGCTATGCCTAGACTTCCACAACCTACAAGGTTGACACCACAACAATTGGAAGAAAAAAGAGCAAAAGGGCTTTGCTACAGTTGTGATAGCAAATACACTAAAGGTCATAAGTGTGCTGAGAAGAAATTATTTTACATAGATTGTGAAGAAGAAGAAGAAAATGAACAAGAAGAGGATATACACCGGGAACCACCCCTAGAAGAGGAAGAAATGAATCCGACCATATCGTGTAATGCACTGGCAGGAATTACCACTCCTCAAACTCTCAAGATAGAAGGACATATAAAGAAGAAAAGGGTAATAGTGTTGATTGATTCGGGTAGCACCCATAATTTTATTCATTATAAGGTAGCCAAGGAATTAAATTGTTTCCTATACCCAGCACCAGAATGTCAAGTGATGGTTGCAAATGGAGGAACTATAAATTGCTCTGGAAAATGCAATAACATCAAGCTAACCATGGGGGAATATGTGTTGACTAGTCCAATGCTTTCAATTCCTATGGGAGGTGCTGATGTTGTACTAGGAGTACAATGGTTACAATCTTTGGGGACGGTAGCTTTTAATTTTCAAGAACTTTTCTTGAAATTTTTTTCAGAAGGAAAGGAAGTCGAATTACGGGGTATTGACGGGAAGCCGGGAAGGATAATAAGCTCTAATGTCATGACAAAGCTTCTAAAGAAAGAACAACGAGGCGTAATTGCACAATTATGCTCACTAGAAGTTCCGACATCAAAATCATCTATTTCTGCAGATCTCCAACCAGTCTTGGACAATCATTCCAAGGTGTTTGAAACTCCCAAAGGACTCCCACCTATTCATGATCATGATCATGCTATTCATTTGATTCCAGGAAGTGTTCCTCCAAACATCAGGCCTTATAGATATCCTTACTTCCAAAAGAGCGAAATTGAACGTATGATTGCAGAAATGTTAGAGGCGGGTATAATTCAACCTAGTCAAAGTTCTTTCTCTGCTCCTGTAGTATTGGTACACAAGAAGGATGGATCATGGCGCATGTGTTTGGATTATAGGGAGTTCAATAACCTCACCATTAAAGATAAATTTCCATTCCTGTGATTGATGAATTATTGGATGAATTACATGGAGCAATTTATTTTACCAAGTTGGATCTTCGTTCAGGATATCATCAAATTAGAATGAAGACTGAAGATATTCTGAAAACAAAATTTCGAACTCATGGGGGTCATTATGAATTTTTGGTCGT